>JBBPBQ010000001.1:10740672-10769923 GCA_037974755.1 Cicer yamashitae | reverse complement strand
ATATTTTAATTATTAAAATGTAATTAAAATATTGTGATGTATTTATATGCAATGAATTAAAAAAGTAAGTCACAATTAAATCAAGTTTGTAATGGGAGTTATATTTTTTATTGTTAGCTTTTTATTTATAAAGATATAAACAAAGAATTAGTAGAATAAGAAATAAAAAATGAATCAAGTCTAGAGGTGCCATATCATATTATTAAATGATGTCAAAAAATTAGTATTATATAACATATAAGAATCTGTGTGTCAATATAATGTCAATATAATATTTTGAGGATAACATATTATTATTGATAATAGATATTGAAGTGATAACAATATAATTATTGGATTAATGTTAGGTTAAAATGTTCCGGTAATAATTGGGCCATTATCATTGTAACGTTAGCATATTAATATCATTGTTGTATTTTCTTTTTCCTAAACGATCATTTAGGTGTACTGTGTATATGATTTCGAATATAGGCTATATTCAAAATTTGCGTGTCAATTTTCAATATATAAATTATTTGTTTAAATTTTGTGCATCGTTTTAAAAAATGATATATATATATATATATATATATATATACTTTTTATCATACTATTTATAAATAATTGTATGAGCTATTTTAACTTCTACTATTAAAAATTATATTATTGGAGGTGAAAAATCTAATTATTTATTTTCTAAAAGACTATTATAAATAAGATTTTTTATTCTAATTAATAAAATTTTCTATTTTTAATCCAGTAAAGACATGTTATTAGTTTTCTATTTTTTAATATTTAATGCAAGTTTTGAATTTGAAATATTTGTTTTGATAAATAATAATGTTGCTTTATGTATTACACATTTTTTAAATTGATTTACTTAATAGGCATTTTAAATATTTGGGTTTGATTGATTATATATTTTTATTTTGTGTAAATTTGACCTTGAATTTTTTGTTATTCTTATTATTAGGATTATTATTTTATTTAGAGGATATTACAAAAGAATGTATATATTTTTATAAAAATAAATGTATATGTTTTTTGAATTTAATTTAAAAAGTATTTTCTATGTTATCATTTTTTCAAATCCATATTATTGTTACCAATATTTATTATTTTAATCAACTTGATTTTCTTGGACACTATTTTTATACACGAATATCATATCATCTTTCAATAAATTAATATAAGCATTTATTTTTGGGAAAAAATATTATTATATTTTATACTATAGGCATATAATTATAACTTTTATATTTATGTACTAAACTTAATTTATTTTGAATATAAATTTTTTATATTAAAAATACATAAATTTGTATCTCGTATATGAAATTTTTTGAAAATATTGAGTTATTGTATTTGCCTTGATTTTGTTTGATAATTGTGATGGGATTATAAGAACTTCACCATTTAAGACCAAATTTAGTTAATAAAATTTCTAATTTAAAAACTCATTTAACGCCTTATTTTTAAAAAATTTAAATTTTGCCTTATTGATTTTGAATTTGATTGTTGATGAGATTGACTTTAGGTAAAAAATGCTGAGTAATCTATTAAGCTCAGAAATTTTAACCAAGTTATGAGCTTGTGTGATTGAATATTCATATTTAAAATTTCACAAATGATTTTAACGGATTATTTTAAATCGATTGTTTTAAATAAGTAAATCATTGTTATTTTTTGAAAGATTCCGTTTAGAGATTGTAACGATTGAGATTATAAGGATTTCATCATTTATTCCCTCATTTAGTTACTCATTTAATGATTGTTTTATTTAAATTCATAAAGTTTATTTTTTTTAATCAATGACCCATTAATGATATTTGAATAAGTATATATTGTTTTTTATTATTATAATTGGTCTAAATTTTTTGTTGCGCGAGTGCTAATTTTGGGAGAATATTTGAGAGAGTTTGGATTAGATTTTAATATTTACATATATATTTTATAGATATTATTGAAAAATATAAAAATATCCCAAAAAGACAGGCAGACATAACAAACATGCAAATAAACACACAAACAGAGCTCCTCCTAACACAAGGCTCCCCCTAACTTTGAGCAGTTAAGAAACCTCTTTCTCCCCACATGCATATTCTTTCTTCGCCAAATATGTAAACATTAAACAGATTAAATTCAAATTATTCTGAAAGTCTCTTTCTCCTTCTTTTATCATCAGACAAAAAGAATTGAAAGTTAAATTTGTAATTGACTAGAGCTTCAAAACAGATTCAGGGGAGATTTTTGAAGGAAGTAAACAAGACCAAAAAAAAAAAAACAGGAAACACATGCTTATTAAATCTAAACTATTCTAGGCATAACATATATGAATCAAAGCATTATTCAGATATAAAGGGTAAGGTTTAGATTTTTCTTAATGAAATTAAATTTTCTTCAGCTAGTGGTTTAGTGAATATGTCAGCTCATTGATGTTTAGTGTCTACAAACAGAATATTTAGTACACCTTTTTGAACAAAATCCTTAATAAAGTGATGTTTTATTTCTATGTGTTTAGCCTTAGAATGCAGATTTGGTTTTTTAGTTAAACAAATAGTAGAAGTATTATCACAAAATATGGGAATGTTACTCTCAAATATTTTGTAATCTTCCAATTAATATTTCATCCATAGTAGTTGAGAGTTGCATCCAACTACTGAAATGTACTCAGTCTCTGTTGTTGACATTGAAATTGTGTTTTGTCTCTTGCTTGAACACGAATTTAAGTTTTCACCCAGAATTGTGCAATTTCAACTGGTGTTTTTTCTTTCAAGTTTGTCTTCAGCGTAGTCAGCATCACAATAGCGAATTAATCTCTACTCAGTTGATATCTTATAAAACAAACCAATGTTAGAAGTACCTTTCAAGTATCTAAGGATCCTCTTAATAACAGTTAAGTGAGATTCCTTTGGATCATCCTGAAACTTGGCACACACACTAAATAAAATATCAGGTCTGGAAGTAGTAAGATATAGAAGTGACCCAATCATTCCTCTGTATGTTTTATGGTCAACCTTTTGGCCTGATTCATCTTTATCCAATGAGCAACTAGGGTGCATTGTTGTAGCCATATTCATCTTATACATTTTGAGAGCTCTTTTGTATACTTGGTTTGATGAATGTATACACCATTTTGACTTTGTTGGATTTGTACTCCTAAGAAGAACTTCAGTTATCCTATCATGCTCATTTGAAATTCATGTTGCATTAACTTAGCAAATTCTTGACAAAGAGTGCCATTAGTAGATCCAAAAATAATATGATCAACATAAATCTGAATAACAAAAATGTCATTTTCAATAGTTTTTCTAAACAAGATAGTGTCAACCTGCCCTCTTTCAAAATCATTTTTCAGGAGAAAAGTGATAAGTCTATTATACCATGCTCTAGGGGCTTGTTTCAATCCGTATAAAGACTTTTTAAGCTTAAAGACATGATCTGGGAACTCAACATTTTCAAAACGAGGAGGTTGTTTTACATACACTTCGTCATTTATGTAACCATTGAAAAGCCACTTTTTACATCATTTGAAATAAAGTAATATTATCATAGGCAGCAAATGAGGGTAGGATACATATTTCCTCTAACCTGGCCGCTAGAGCAAATGTCTTAGTGTAATTAATACCTTCTTGCTGACTGTAACCTTGTGCAACCAATCTGACCTTGTTTTTGACAACTTCTCCTTTTTCATTTAATTTATTTCTAAATATCCACTTGGTTCCAATAGGTTTCTTATTCTTTGATATGGGTATTAGATCCCAAACATCATTCCTTTTTATTCATTTATTCCTTCTTGCATTGCAAGAATCCATCCATCATCTGCCAGTGCTTCATCACAGAGGTGTGTTCAATTTATGAGAGCAGACCAAATAATGTTGTTCCTTTTAGTGATGATTTGGTCTTCAAATGATCATTTGCACTTCCAATAATCAGGGTTTCTGGATGAGATGACTTGTATTTCCATCCAATTTTAGCTTCTGATTTAACTTGACTGGTTCTAACTTAATCAGATTCATCTTGTGATGTTTTGTCAAGTTCCTCTGATTTTCTTGTATCCTCTAAGTCAAGTCTTCTCAGCATAACCTGAAGTCTACATATTGTTAGAGGCAAACTACCCACTTGACCCTACAAGTCAAGTATTCTCAGCAATGAAATAGTGATTTGCTAAAACTTAAAACCTTAAACTCTAAATACTTAGAAACGTCGAGCTTTTATGGTTTTTCTGAAAAACTTTGGTTTTTAGGATTTTTGGGGGTTTTGAGTTCTTGTTTCGTTCTTCATCTTTGATAGGTATTTATAGGGAAAATTAGGGTTTCAACTTTTTCCCCTAA
This sequence comes from Cicer yamashitae, assembly GCA_037974755.1. Classification (NCBI taxonomy): domain Eukaryota; kingdom Viridiplantae; phylum Streptophyta; class Magnoliopsida; order Fabales; family Fabaceae; genus Cicer; species Cicer yamashitae. The sequence goes on along the minus strand of JBBPBQ010000001.1, from coordinate 10,765,610 downwards.
GGATTCTGAATCATATCTCCTTTCCAACTTAGTCATTATCATTTCTTTCCAAACATAGTTCATATTGATTTGATCTTTGAGAATATAACCGTCAGGAATTTTTTTATTTCCTAATCTGATCTAAGCGATTCTTCACGAATGATAATGTGCGTATTTGTTTAGATTACGTTAGCAAATTGATTCAATTGAGTCTTCCTACATACACTTGAATTGATTTGGGCGAGAACAAATTTGGGATTGTTCTTGGGCCTTCCAACAGAGTCCAATTTAGTATTTTGCTCAACATATCAAAGCCTTTGACCTTCCATCAGAGTTGTTGACTTTTCTCCATCAAAATCATTGATTTGATTGTTGGAATAAGATGTTGTGTTGTTTGATTAATTTTGTGAGAGGCAAAACTAAGTGACATGGAATTAATGGCATGGGCAACTTCACCTTCGTTGCATTATCATAGTCAGTGCAACTTCGGAGGCTGCTTATCAGAGGCAGCATTCTGGAACATGTTGCAATTATTAGAGCTAGCGGAACATGAGCTTTAGAGGCATGCTTGAACAGTAGCTTCCAATATTAGAGTCATGCAAAAAGTAGATTTCAATATAGGCATGCAAAAATTCTAATCATCAGAGCCATGCATAAATATTATTCATTAGAGGCAGATACGCATAACCATAATAGGAAAATCTCCAGGAGTAGATGTTCACACACAACGGCACGTGCGTTGACTGGGTTTGACTTTGCTTTCTCTGGTTATTTCCCCGAATCGTTTCCTTTGGTCATTTCGTTTGATCGTTTCCTCTAGTCGTTCTCTTTGTTTGTTTCCTCTGGTTGTTTCATTTTGATTTCCTGTTCTAATTCTTGGTTCCAACAATATCCCATTTCCTTCTGATATATATGTTTCTAATTCCTTATTCTGATGTTGTTTCTTTTGATTTTCCTGTTCTAATTCCTACACACTTAATGAAGTCATTAGTGCAATAAGTTGTTCTCACAAAATACATTTGTTAACATCAAAACCACACAAAGGAATTGTTCAAGGGATGACTTGGTTCCAACACTAAGCACCAAGTAATAAAAATTGAATGAGTACCTTTGCTTTGAAACTGAAACCTTGAAACTTAATACTTAGAGAATTTTTTTTTTGTGTTCGTAAGGTTTTCTGAGTTGTTGTGTTCTATGTGCTTCTTCAGAATTGATCCCTTTAAATAGCATGAATTAGGATTTCAATATTGTCCCAAACAAATTCTGAGCGTATCGTCCTTGGGCGAGGTCAGCAGAGATCTTCACAAAAAATAAGCCTTGATATATACGGTTTGGGCATACGACCTTTGAAGCTTGATTAATTCCAAAATGAATATTCAACCAAATCTTTTAGAATGATTACGTGCGAAAATGTCCAAATATCGCTTGAAAATAATTCTCTTTGAATCTTCTAAGTGTATTTTCCTTGCGCGAGGTCAATAGAGATCTTCACAAAAAATAAACCTTGATAGATACGGTTCAGAAATATGACCGTTGAAGTTTCATTAATTCCAAAACGATTCTTCAACCAAATCTTCTAGAATGATTATGCACAAGAACATCCAGAGAGCACTTGAAAATAATTCTCCTTGAACCTTATGCGTATATCTTCCTTGCGCGAGGTTAATAGAGATCCTCACAAAAAATAAACCTTGATAGATATTGTCTGGGAATTTGACCGTTGAAGTTTGATTAATTCCAAAACAAATCTTCAATCAAATCTTCTAGAATGATTCTATGCGAGAATGCCCAAATAGCGTTTGAAAATAATTCTCTTTTAATCTTCTTTCATACATTTTTTTAAGAGCAGCGAGAACATATCAGAAACAATTCTTGGACCTTCAGAATCATGAAACAATTCAGTCGCCATCATAACGTTGACTTTCCATCAGAGTTGTTGATTTTCATCATCAGAACATTACTTAATCATGAGAGTCAGATGTTGTGTTGCTTGGTTCAGGTAGTTAGAGGCAAGGCAGAATTGCATGACTTAGAATTAGTGGCATGGACAACGTCACCTTGTTGCATATTTAAAGCATGATGCATATCAGAGGCAATATCTTGTAATAAGTTGCAATCTTCATAGCGAGCATAACATGAGCTTTAGAGGCAATTCGAATAGAATTTTGGAGTTACTGTAATAGGCCCTTTAGAGGCATGGTTCAAACAACGAAGGTATGCTAAATAGAGGCATGCTTCAGTCTTCAGAGGCAGACGTGTAGAAGCTTTAGAGGCATACTGGGCAGATGCTTTAGAGGAATATGCGCGTACATAATAGTGCATGTTGTTAGTACAGAGGGGCACCTAAGAAGGGGGTGAATTAGGTGTTTATAAATTTTATGGTTTTTTAGAGAATTAGTGGATTATTTTTCTGACTATGATTAGACTATTGTAAAATGGAAATGGTAGAAAAATAAAGAACACAACAATTTATCCTGGTTCCCCTTTCAACCAAGGGTACATCCAGTCCTCTTGCACACCACAAGAGATTTTCCACTATTGTTAGAATAAGTACAAGTCTAACTCTAAGACTTTTGTTACAGACTTCTAACAATCTGCATAAGATAGTACACCACTATCTTAGTTTACAACACTTGAGGAAAGTACACCACTTTCCTTAATTTACACAATAACTTTAAATGGTTTTACAACAATGATTTTGACTGAAATCAATAAGATATAACAATTGATGCTTTCTTGTACAATGATAACAGTCTATTATAATTTCAAGTACAATAGAGAACCTTTCTCAATGATATGACAATATAAGATATGTACTTGAAATATGAAAGTAAGACTTTGAATAACTTAAAATATTTCAGAAAGTTTGTTCAAAATTGTTCTAAAATTTATGTTTTGGTTCTTTTTTTAAATTTAAAACTAAGAAGTATTTATACTCCTTAGACATCACTTCATATCAGTGGCAATCGTTCCTAGAGGTTTGATGAACATGTGCAATGATCCAAGTTGAATCTGAACTGAAAAATTGCATTGTTTCGCAGTTGTATTCGGCTATAGCCTAAGTCTAGTCGATTACGCCTCTGTAACGTTCAGATTTATTTCAAAATTTTAAGCTTGTATTCGAATACACATCCTTGTAGTCGAATACAGATGACTGAATTTTGCCACTGACTTGATTTTGTATTCGGCTACAGCATGTTGTAGTCGAATACATAAGTGCAGTTTTAGCTACTGACTTGGTATTTGTATTTGGCTACACCATCTTGTAGTCAAATACAGATGTGTAGTTTTTTCTACTGACTTAAGTTTGTATTCGACTACAAGATGTTGTAGTCGAATACAACTTTGATTTTTGTCAAAAACTTGATTTTCAAACATTGTCCATGCATTTTGACACTTTGAAAATTCTTTTGATGCATATGCTAAAATATAAGGTTCTCATGTGCATTTGAAATATAACAATATTATAGTGCATCATGTACCTTAAATTATAAGTCTCTTAGCATATTGACAATAGTTGACTTGATTGTTTGACTTCTCTTTGAGCTTCCAACTTGATCACTTTCCTTGGTCTTTGTCTTCATCAAAAACATAAGTATTTTACATTCTCCCCCTTTTTGATGATGACAAAACCTTGTTGTTGTTGAAACTTCAAAGCGTTGATCGTTTTGATTTTTCTCCCCCTTAATGCATGCTTACTCCCCCTTTGAACTTGAGTTCATGCAATTATGTTTTGAAAGGTTGAAAACCTACAAATTCTTTAACAACAACACCATACAATTTTCTCCTCCTTTTGACATGATCAAAAAGAAAGAAAAACAACAAACAAATATTCCAAGTATTCAAAGTATATAGGAAATAAAGATATATCACAAGTAGGGAATATAACATCAAAAGCAAAGTGAAAATTTAAACAAGTCGCAGTCATACATCAGCAATGTTACAAATTTAAACAAAATGTTTTACAAAGCATTGAAAGAAAAGAACAGAAACTCATGGTATCATCCGGTGGGAGGTGAAGGTGGTCAATCTTGACGGACATGCCATTTAGTTCATTCAACAGAGACTCATGGTTCTGGGCAATGGTTATCTCAATATTTTGGAATCTGTTGTGAATGGAGGTGTCCATAGTCTGAAAATCTCTAGTGATGAAGGTTTGAAGGGAGTTGAGCTTGTCCATGACCATGCGATTTGAAACGTGATCATCATCCGATGCCGTTTCTTTTGCGTCGTCTTCATCTTGGGCAGCCGTAGATGATTGGCCAAGATCGCCTTTGTAGACATAAGCCTGAAGTTGCTCGTTCCACACAATCTTCATACTTGTCAGCACATTCAAGTCCAACACATTGTCTTTTGTAGGTGTATACATGACTTCACCTGAAAAATCTACTCGAAAATGATCCAAAATCCTGGTAATCACTTTGGCATATGGCAACCCGATGGCATTCTTGGAAGCAAACAAAACAGACCAGAAAAAATATGACCAATTGAGATCAGTTCCTTTTAGCATAAAGTACATAATCTGAAGCTCAAATTCAGTCATTTGTGAATAATTTCCTTCCTTCGGAACTAGAATGTAACTTAAGAAATAATGTAGCAGCCTGTTTTCAACGTTCAAATTGTCAACACCATACCTTTGCCTAGCAAATTCATAACCAACTTGTGCCCGTTTTCTTTCCATCCTGTTTTTGTCAAAATGGTACAATGATACATAAGCATCATATTTGGTCACATTTTCCCATTCACACAGATTGCCAGGCCTAAGTTTCTGACCTTCAAATGGTAACTGCAAAATTTCTCCAATTGTACGAGTTTCCAACTCAATATATTTGCCTTTCACTTGAGATACCAACTTAAATCCTTCTTTCTTAAGGTTGCAGTAGAACACCCTAACTAAGTCGACATAGATTGAGCCATTATAACTAATGAATGCCTCCAAATGTTGTGCCCTACATAACTCAGGAAATTTAAAAGCTGAGAAGGAATCAAGTGTACCATATTTTGGAGTGATCAGCTTTTTATCCGAGTAATAGGTTCTAAACCGATCGATTTCTTCCGGTGAATGAAGTAATCTTGACAGGTCTGCAACATTGTCATTCTTTGCCCTCCTTTTTGAAGGACCCACTGAAGCATGCTTGGTTCGGGAACCTCTTTTTCGTGCATCCATGGTAAAGGTTGAAAAGATGAAGTTTTTCAGATTTTGGGGAAATATTTGGGAATTTGGGGTTTTTATTTTAAGTTCGAAGGAATATTAGATGCACTTGATGATAGTGGATAGATTTGGTAAGGTTTTCAAGTAAGATTGGATGAAGTTTTGGAGAAATGAGAGTGAAGGAGAAACTGTATTCGGCTACTGAGTTTTAGAAAACTGACCTAAAACGTGAAAACGCATATATATAGGGGGAAAATTCGAATCTGTATTCGGCTACATAATGGTTGTAGTCGAATACAGAGTTTTTTGGAAACATGTATTCGAATACAGACTATGTGTATTCGGCTACGAGACAAAAAAAATTAATTTTTAAGTCGAATTTTCACTGAAAGACAATATTTGAGACACATAATCATGTTGAGAAAGCACATATTCATACATTAAAGATTCAACTTATCAAATGAAGATTTCAAGATTTTGAAGAGAAGTGACTTATAAAGTTTCAATGTCTTGTATTAGAGATCATTCTCATGTAGAATGCCAAGTTCTCTTTATATCTTATAGAATGAATCTTTAGGCATGGGCTTTGTGAAGATATCTTCTAGTTGATTATGTGTATCCACAAATGTTACTTTAACATTTCCCTTGAGCACATGATCTCGCAGAAAGTGATGGAGTATGTCAATATGTTTGGTTTGAGAATGCATGACTGGGTTTTTTGTGATATTGATATCACTGGTATTGTCACATCTTAGAGGGATGCATCCGAGATCAAGTCCATAGTCACATAACTGCTGCTTGAGCCATAGAATTTGTGCACAGCAACTGCCAGCTGCTATGTATTCTGCTTCAGCAGTGCTTAGAGCCACACATGCTTGCTTTTTACAAGACCATGACACTAATGCATTACCTAAGATATGACAAGTGCCGCTTGTGCTTTTTCGATTTGTTTTACATCCTGCATATTCAAAATCAAAATAACCAACAAGGTTGCATATACTGCCTTTTGGATACCATAAGCCAAAATTGGTTGTTCCTTTCAAATATTTCATTATTCGCTTCACTGCTGCAAGATGTGATTCCTTAGGATCTGCCTGAAACCTTTCACATAAACAGACACTGAACATAATATTTGGCCGGCTAGCTATTAGATATAAAAGAGAATCAATCATACCTTGATATTTTGAAATATCTATTGATTACCAGTTTCATCTTTATCTACATAAGTTCCGGAGCCCATAGGAGTTGCACTTTCTTTACTGTTGTCCATCTCAAATGTGACACCCTAAACCCCAAAAAAAAAATAATTATTTTAATTTTCTTATTTTTAAAACAATGAAATCCTTCAAATAAATAAATATATAAAATTCCAAGCATTTTTTTTTATTAAGGCAAAGAGCATCACGTAATCATAACAGTAATTAACAAAATCCATTTGGAAACACACATACACCAGTTTAATGATAATTGTAAATGTAGTCCCAACCCGATGTCACTATCAGCGCGGGAATTCCCAAAATAAACTATGTTCAAAAATGACTTTAACAAAAAGGTAGAAAATAGAAGTCTTCGAGATAATACGGCTTCCTACACTTCAAGAGCATTAATCTTCACCTGCAGCTTTCGGCTCGTCTGCGTCCATCGCAAACGCCAAACACAAACATCGAGGGGTGAGTTTCGATATTATGTAACAATATAAAATACACGAGAAGAACACACAATTAGTCAAACAGTACAATTAAGGAGAACATTCAATAATATAATATCTAAGGTTAATCTGAATCAATCACAATAAAACAGTTACAAGGATAAAATGTTATGCATGTCCTATACTCTATACTTCATCATTTGGTACCATTCTACTCTGAAGTACTTGGTTAGGAGGCCTGATACTATGCCACTACAAGAGTGGACGGACAATTCATGAATGGCCAAGTCCTCATAGATCCCCTCAACTCAACCCGAGACACATATACGCAACAGTCGGGGTACTCTTGTGTTGCACGGTAGTTCCCGGCCTTAGGGAATAACCCACTAATCCACTTAGGAATTCCCCACTAGATGTACCCCCAAGGTCTATCAGTCTTACCTTACAGTTCGACTGTAGCCCCCCACGATCAGGCTCATTCAGTTGTACTTCCCCGAATCGCTAGGTTTGTCAGACCCTCCCTATATGATGACAAAATAATCCTAACTCCGAATCTCTACAACACATATCTCATACTTACTCGATCATCACAACTCAATGAATTTCAGTTTGACTTCATAATATTCATCATTTTATGTATATCAGTCAATCACGATACAATCACAATATTTGGTTTACACTACTCACAATGCACAATCCAATCTTATCAATCGCAATAAAAAAAATCACCAGGTAGTACATTCAAATAATTTCACGATTTCAATCAAATAGCAAGGACACTCCAATATATATTATTCATACAGTAACAATTAGTATCACATTTCATAAAATCATTCAACGTGCAATCTTGCTATAAATAAATTCACAACAATTCTATAGGTTGCTAAATTATATTTTAGTCCTCACTGTTACCATTCATATATTATTAATTAATTAATTATTGCTCAATAGGGCTCGACCGTACGTAGTGAGCCCTGGATGAATATCTGGGAATTTCGGTATTCCCGTTCATCTCACGTTATTTTATATTCATAAAATCGAACCTCGTCTCACCCCTTACCTCAATTGAAGATTTTGCCCAACAAACCCGATCTGCTAACTTGTCGCGTCTTCGTCGACCCTCGTCTCTAATAGTCCGCAGAAAAAATATAATAAATAAATAAATCAACTCAACGACCAAATACAGATTAATTACTTGCTCCAATAGATAAATAAATTATTAACTAATAATACATAAATAAATTATCTGCTATTGTAATATAATCCAAAATATATTTAATATCATTAAACACACATATTACTATAATTATATTTTGTTTAAACTAAGCATGATAGAAGAACTAAATATTGTGTCTCTTTACATATATATAGCCTTGAATTTTTAAACATATTATATATATATATATATATATATATATATATATATATCACATGAACTCAAGTAATAATAATTAATTACAGCTTAGTATTGGTTACACCCAATTTTATATTATAATCAAAATAGATTAATCCTTCCAGTTGTGAAATCAATTCCAGTTGCGAAATCAATTAGACTATTTATTATTAACATATAAATTGTAAATTGTAAAAATAATAATGAAAACAGAAACTAGAATCTGTCCTATTTAATACTCCGATAATTTTCCAATGATTTCTTTCAGATATAGAAGTTAGAACTATTTCCACCAAAGTATAAAAAAAGATGTTGGTGCCCCATATTTTGAAATAAAACTCTTCCAATGTATACAATTATTGGTAATTGTAAATATAATATGCATCATCACTGTCAAAATCAATATAGGGAATAACAAATCTAACCAAGGCTGAATTGTAATTAAGAGATTGATCACAAACGGGTAAATGTGTAGTTTATATACTAAAATAAAAATAAAGCTGAATTAAGTAGTATATATGTAATGTAATTAAACCACTTCTAATTATAGTTGAAAAAAAATGAATTCTTTATATGTAAATTAATTTCAAAATATATGTCTAATAATATAATTCAATCATATGCCTAATCTACTATTACTAAAAGTTGAAATGAAATAATATACACTTCAATCATCAATTGCAAAATAAAAAGAACTATAAAATAAACCATCAGCATTTCAATCATAATTTGCAAAATAAAAAAAAACTATAAAATAACTATCAGCATAACAATCATAATTTGCAAAATAAAAAAAAACTATAAAATAACTATCAGCATAACAATCATAATTTGCAAAATAAAGAAAACTATAAAATAACTATCAGCATAACAAGCAATCCGATAAAAGGAAGGAATAAGGCAAAATATCTGAACCATATTATCAATTGCACGGTACTAGCCAAATGCGATTTTCTAATTTTCAACTATTCTTGTAATTGCTTGACAAGTACAGGGAAGAAAGAATGAGGAATAGCATACCTTGGAATTGAAATTAGGATTTAGAAATTGGGATTGAAGCTTGGAACGCGGCTGCTATGCGCTAACCCTTTTTTTTCTTTCTGCCGGCTTCTAATAGCGTGAGTGGAAATTGCATTCCTCACAATTAGGAAGCAGATATGTATATATACACCTAGTATATTAGTTATTTATTATTATTATTATTATTATTATTATTATTATTATTATTATATTATTATTATTATTATTATTATTAAATTATTATTATTATTATTATTATTATTATTATTATTATTATTATTAACTCATTCTACTAGTGCTAAAGGTAACAACTAGTGTAGCAACACAAATTAACAAATTCACTCCTTGTATTGATTTATTTAAATATATCCATATATATACATATTTTATTTTATTTTAATTTTTGTAAGTTAATTACAGTTAATATTAATGATTTAAATTACCTACTAAGGCAAACATACAAGACACACATAAAGAAATTAGAACACATAATAACACTCACATAAAATAGTAGCGTATCATAATACTATTAAAATAAGATAATGAAAAATTGGGGTGTTACATCAAACCTCTGTAATAGTTCTTTATAGTACTTTGCTTGATTGATGAAAATGCCATTTTTGAGTTGCTTGATGAGAAGGCCAAGGAAATAATTCAACTTTCCCATCATAGACATTTCAAATTCTCCTTGCATTTCAAATTCAACAGAGGCTCACTTAAGAAGGAGGGGGTTAATTAGGTGTTTCGAAATTTTCTGGTTTTTAGAGACTTAGTGGATTATTTTTCTGACTATGATTAGAGTATTGTAAAATGGAAATGGCAGAAAAATAAAGGTCACAACAATTTATCCTGGTTCCCCTTTCAAACAAGGGTACATCATGTCCTCTTGCACACCACAAGAGATTTTCCACTATTGTTAGAATAAGTACAAGTCTAACTCTAAGACTTCTGTTCCAGACTTCTAACAATCTGCCTAAAATAGTACACCGCTATCATGGTTTACAACACTTTAGGAAAGTACACCACTTTCCTTAATTTACACAATAACTTTGAATGGTTTTACAACAATGATTTTGATTGAAATCAATAAGATATAACAGTTGATGTTTTCTTGTACAATGATAACAGTCTAATATAATTTCAAGTACAATAGAGAACCTTTCTCAATGATATGACAATGTAAGATATGTACTTGAAATATGAAAGTAAGACTTTGAATAACTTCAAATATTTTAAAAATGTTTGTTGAAAATTGTTCTTCAATTGATGTTTTGGTTCTTTATTAAATATGAAACTAAGAAGTATTTATACTCCTAGAGGTCAGTAGACATCACTTCAGATCAGTAGCAATCGTTCCTAGAGGTTTGAAGAACATGTGCAATGATCTAGGTTGAATCTGAACTGAAAAATTGCATTGTTTCGTAGTTGTATTCGGCTACAGCCTAAGTGTAGTCGAATACGCCTCTGTAACGTTCAAATTTATTTCAAAATTTTAGGCATGTATTCGAATACACATCCTTGTAGTCGAATACAGATGACTGAATTTGCCACTGACTCGATTTTGTATTTGGTAACATCATGTTGTAGTCGAATACAGAAGTGCAATTTTAGTTACTGACTTGGTATTTGTATTCAGCTACACCATCTTGTAGTCAAATACAGATATGCAGTTTTTTCTACTGACTTAAGTTTGTATTCGGCTACAAGATGCTGTAGTCGAATACAACTTTGATTTTTGTCAAAAACTTGATTTTCAAACATTGTCCATGCATTTTAACACTTTGAAAATTCTTTTGATGCATATGCTAAAATGAAAGGTTCTCAAGTGCATTTGAAATATAACAATATTAGATTGCATCATGTATCTTAAATTATAAGTCTCTTAGCATATTGACAATAGTTAAATTATAAGTAGAAGGAGCTATTCAAGAAAACACCTGGTTTTTTCATCTGCACCTTTGTTCAATTTCAAATGTTATCAAGATGTGGTTGGTCTCTCATAGAATTGCATTCGACCCAGTGGTGATTCTAGAAGGATAAATGGTCAAAGTAGTGAATCTTAGGTCATTCCCTTTGTGGTTGAAGACTCTTATGCTCCTATCTTTGAGAAAGATAATAAAGAATTAGTTCTGGAGTATTTGAGGATGTGTCAATTTGGCCAAGAGATAGCTCTAGTCTGTCTCCCTCTGCCTAAAGCTGCGTAAGTTTTTTAGAAAAAAAGTTGCCAAGACATTGAGTATATAAGAGGATGAGGAAGAAGAAACAGGCGCCAATGAGGACGCAACAAACCTCATTCTAAGGAAGAAACAAAAGGTAATACCAAACTCTGAGCAAACTATTCCTTATGCTATTTTTGGTAATATGAGTAGTAATGAACAACCTAAACATGCCCCAAAACCTCCCACACCCTCTACCCAACATACAAACTTAGTTGGCCATTCCTCTAATCTACACCTGATACCCTTGCTGACTCTGACACCGACACCTCTGATGAAATGTTTGAGGCTACCCTAGTAGAACACTTTGAATCTCTCAAATATAAAACACATCATCTACCTCTCAAGACCGACACTCCAAACCAAACACCATCAACTACTCATAATAACCCTCCACAAATACCTGACAACTCTACAATTCCACAAACACCTTCCTTCTCTAACCCTGCATATGACCCTACCTCACCAAGACTTGTGAATCCCTTTCACCAAGTAGTTGAAACAGCAGCACAAGTCATCATTGACTTATTCTCCAATACCTCTTCAAAAGACTCCTCTATTCCTCTCCTAACCCCTTTTCACTTTGAACCTGCCACCTCCACCGTCCCTCTAAACCTTATTTCCATAACACATTTCATCCCCTCTGGCTTTCCAAACCTCAACTCATTTATTATAGCCAAAATCACTTCAGCGCGTAATATGAATGCTCAAAGTTTGGACCCTAATGACATTTTAACCCAGTAGAACAAGTTCCTCTTGTTTGTCACCAACTACATAAGGACAACATGGGTCATGGTGATAGCGTTTCAGCAAGTATACTGAATCCTTGCAAGTAATAATAAAACGGTAGTACCGAGTCGAACTCAAGGATTGCGTTTTACTATCGAATTATATTTAATTACTAAAATTGAACAAAAAGTGTCTGAGTTGATTGATAATATTTGAATGTAACAAGAGTAATAGAATTGAAATAGCATATATAAGAAAAATGTCACTAAATTCCTTTATTGAATTATTATAATAAGAAAAATTCAGGGATGAGTTCCACTTCGAGTCCAACCTTGGTTTCAAATTTGATCCTAGTTACTAAATTCCTTTATTGAATTATTATCAAATTCTCTTATTTATTCTTGCTCTAATATCTTAGTGACAGAACCTTTAATTCCAAAGTAAAACCACGAAAAGTCACTACTTAATCAATGAAATAAGAACATAAACATTTCATTAAATCCAAGAACTAAAATCAACAAAATATATCAAATAACTCCTTAAATTAACTAATGATTAAAGATAAATAAAACTAAAAATAATGAAAAATATGCATATGATGAAGAGTCGTCACACGGCATGCAGTTGGCCTCCCAGAATTTAGCTGATTTTAGACAAATAGCTAGGGTCCTTTATTTGTGGATCATGCAGCTTCAGAAAACCCATAGAAATTGGTCCAGAAATCGACTGACAACCACGTCAAAAGGTTCACCCAGGGACAATCCACCTTCCCCTAGTGGTGTTCATATAGAACTCCCAATGGTTGCCACATTAGCACTATTGTTGTTCCCTATGCTCATTCCACATATTGAGATACTCTGTTTGGATGCTCCTACTATTGCTGCTTCAAGGTCTGCAGAATCTGCCTTTGGAAGTCACTATCCCACTCCCTCTGGCCCCATGTTTGATCATTCCCAGTATGTCAAGAAGGAAGACCTTGATCGCTTGAAAGATAAGACTGCACATGCATGGAACAAACATCCAAGAATCAAGAGAACATTTGGACTTCCCTAAGTTTAATCTTAGCTAGGTTGACATACCAAAATCTTAGGTTCTGTGTTATTTTTCTTTCTTGTTTTGTTCTTTATTTGTTTGTAATATTTTTAACTCTTTTTGTCTGATGACAAAAGGAGGAGAATATGTTTTGAGAACATTTTTTTTAGTGACAATGTCAAGTTCTTTTTTAATTTCATTTACTAACGCTCATCAACTATCAGGTTAGAATATCTCTCTTCTTACAATTTAACATGCATATTTTAAAGGGGAACCTTGCAATGATATTCTATGTTAATTATGTTTACTCCTTTAAAATTAAAAATTATTCACAAAAATAGAAGTTTGTCATCATCAAAAAGTGCAGATTGTTAGAACCAAGTTGGTTTGCAGAACTATGACCCTTACTTGTTTTGATGATAACAAAATTATTTTGTGGGAACAGTTTAAAGCATTAATGTTCTGTTTAAGTGGTTGGACTAAGTTAAAGAAACACCAAGACTTCGCTCTGATTTCCGTATTCTAAGTCTTATGAACACGCTCTAAAACACGTCTCTAGTGATTCTGTTAAGGCAAGTAACGCTCTAATTATTCTAGCTCCAATGACTACAGCAAATATTTGATTTTCTCCCTCTGATAAGGATGATAAATAAGTGTTTGTCTGTCTCTGATAATCACATTAAGCATTTCATCGTCTGACTCGATTTAAAAGTCAATGCTCTGATGAAAAGTCTACGCTTTGAAGAAGACAAATTTTTGTGCATCCTCTACTCAACACTCTGAATCTGTTATTTTTCTGAAGGTCTATGTGACATACTCTGATCATGATATCCTTTGTTCTCTCTGTCTCCATATCAAGATACAAAAATTGGACTATTTTTCGACAAGGTTTTATATGGAATCAATCTCTGAAGATTTGATACGAAACTTCATGATACATGCTAATTTCCTGCAATCAGGACAACCACCAAAAACTCTAAAGTTCTCTATAAAAGGGTGTGCAACCCTCACTGAAGAATACAACAACAACGCACTACAATAAGCACAATACAACTGTCTTTGCATTCTTCATCTCGATCCTTTATATTTATCTAAATGCTGAGAAATATCTTTCTGAGAATACAGCTTTGTAAACACCCTCTTATAAGAATCATTTAGAAACCCTTAAACATTTCATTTTGATAACCTAGCCCAATAGTGGTTGCATTCTTCAACAACTTGATTGTACTAAGCTTGAAGGTTGAAAAGACTTGAACACAGTCAGTTTGACTAGTTGATGTTCAGTGGAAGTGTGATTATGTTGGTGAATAAGTGGATTAAATCCTTCAGTTTGAAGTGATTGGACGTAGCTACCGTGTTGGTGGTGAACCAAAATAATTTAGTTGTGTTGTTCTGTGTTTCTTCTCTATTTGCTCTATTTTGATCATCTTGTTTTAATATTATTCAAACGTTTTTAAAATAAAACAAAAATTCAAATCCCCATTTCTTGTGTTCTTTGTCTACATCACATATTTGATGACCAAAATGATTGATAATCCATTTTGTTTATAACATTTGGGTTTCTATTTTATTTTTATTTTTTGTTCTCTATTATAATTTTGACAAAAAAAATACACTAATGGTCACCGTCGAAAACCTATATGAGCTAAAAAAACCCTTGAGGGAAAAAGCCAATGTAGGAAAAAAGTACCAAGCAATCTAGTTTGTAACCAAAAAAATTACAAATCAGATTTTTACATTTGGGCCAAGGCCCATGATACAAGGAGGGAAATTGTCAAACAAAACATGAGTGGAGTTACACATAGCCAATGTGGCCAAATTATGAGCTTCCCAATTTCATGTGCGGTGGATGAAACAAAGGAAGTGTTTTCAAGCCCATATGCAACTAAACTATAGTGCTCAACAAAACTTCCCCAATAAGTGTTAGGAAACAATTTCAGATTTAGAGAGGAAACCAAACCACAACAATAACTTTCAATTTTTAATGGGTAGAGGTCGTATTCCTTGCAAATCTCGATCGCATGAAGAACGCCCCTAGCCTCAATAGCGGCGACATCTTGGAACCCTGTCGTGAGGAAGGTGGTCGCCATGATCAAACAACCCTCCAAATTTTTCCCTACCACGCCTAGTCCCTATCGGCCATCCATAGTCAAATGAGCATTGCAGTTGATTTGGAGGAGGTAAGGAGGAGGCAGACATCACCGACGAACACTATGATTGGGATAATCCTTAATAAGTTATACATATGTATTTGAGGAGGGCGAAATTGACAGCTTCAAGGAATGCTCGATGGTGTCATGAACTAGTATCTCCCTTTAAAAGGGAATGTGCTAAAACTAATGTTCATAGGGGACGCAAACCACATTAGAGTGGCTTAAACACAATCCTTAAAAACATGGTCCGCCGTTTCTATATTAGTGTCCTATCTAGGACATACAATAGAGCTAACAACACATTTTATGTTCAAAAGTTGTCTAGTAGGGATAACATTGTGTAGAATCCTCCAAAGCATATGGGGTTGTTTAGGAAGGATATTGAGTTGCAAAATGTCCACCCAATAGGAATTATTGCTACTACTACAACTAAAGGTCTGGGATTTCATACCTTTCCACTATTTAATCTCATGATACCCCGACCTAATCAAGTAATTTTCATCCTCCGAGTTGTGCCAAATAAGAAAGTCATCATTGTTAGTTTAAGAATTGGGATCTGGAATGTTTGATCTCCCACAAAAGGAAGGAAATGGTTGTTAATAGCTTCACAGATCCAACTGTGGTAATTAGGATTTATAAGCTCTTTGGACCAAGTTATCCCCTCTCTTTTTGGTGTTCCAAACCTGAAAAATTATATTGGAACAGGAGCTAATTATCCTCTTAAATGTTAATTGTTTCCCTGTTATTAACCTTTCATTAGCTAGCATGCAAACAAGTTAATATCTTTTTCATCTTTTATTAAAAAATTTAGAGGTGGAGAGCCACGTCAGTATTTTGGTCCTCGTCTCCAATGTCTAGCCTATTAGAGGCCAGTAGAATCTTGTAGCCTTCATTAAATAATTTATGGAAATAATTCTTTCATTTTTCCTTTATATCTCTATCTTGAACTAAAACTTTACATTCTTCATCTTTGATACACTTCACTTGGTCCAAATCCATTGTCCTCCTTTTCATGCCCCTTAGCTATTCTATACATATATTTTTCTACCTACATAGTGCCTAAGACTTGGTATAAGCCTTCAAAGTCTTTAGTTCTCGGTTCGTCCACCACCTTCTTGGTATATGGCTTAGCTTCCTTATTTTTTTCCATCTTTCATCATTTTAACCTAAACAAAGCCTTAAAACATTCTCTTTTAATCCTAACTTTATTCTTCACACTTTTGTTCCACCACCAAGATTCCTTACCTCAAGGTCCAAAATCTCTTGATTTAGCAACGTCTCTTTTACTACCTTTTAAATCCCCCTTGCATCTTGTCATACATATTATTTTCCCATCCTTATGGCTCCCAGAAACACTTCCATCAAAAACCTTATGTTGCAAGATCCTTTGTTTTTTACACCTCTCAAATTCCTAACTCTTACATCCATAACCAAGACTCCATGTTGGTTTATCAAGCTCTCTCCTGATAAGACTTTACAACTCCATTCAAATCTTCATGTCTGATTTCCTAATAAAAAAGAAATCAAATTGGGAATATGTTACCCCTTCCCTCTTGTATGTGATAAGACACTCCTCTTATTTCCTAAAACACGTATTAGCTATAGTGAGATCAAAAGCCGACGAAAAATCCAACATAATAAATTTATATGGCTAGAGTAAAAAGGATTCCATATTAGGATGGTGCAAGATATAAGATGGTGTAGACAATATTATAACATCATTACAAATTTCATATTACAAAATATGCATTTTGTTTCCTACAATAGTAAAATTAAACTAAATTGACTTGATGATAGATGCTTTAAGCTTTAATAAATCAACTTCAGAAGAGAAATGATAATTTCAATCAAAATTATCAGGAAAATGCTAACAAGTGGCTATTCATTTCAAAATTTATTAAAGAGTGTGTTTTCAAATGTTTGAAAATTTAAAATTTGTTTTTTTCGATACAAAACCTTACTTTTTGGATCTTTAACAACTACCTTATGTTTTTCTTTTTACAAATGAAAGTTTAGAATAATGCGCTCAACACAATTTAGTCTTTCCACCAAAATTTGGAAACTAACTAAGAACAAGGTCGCTTTAGCTAACAACTGAGCAGTCTCGTTCGCTTGTTTTTGTATAAACTCAACACGAGAGTTTCTATAATTGATAGAGAGAATACTTTTACAAGTTCGACTAATGTCACTAGATTCAAAAAAGTCATCTTTGTTAAACTATAAGCTATCCACAACCGTTTTGGAATAATTCAAAATCCACCGAGGTGTAATTCAAGTGTAATTCATGCACCCGATTTAAAGCTTATAGTAAACCAATGCTTCTCCCACATGAACTACACAAACTGGTGTTAACCAATATGTTTTGGAGAGGATAAAGTGGCCAAAATCATCACGTATGATAACGCATATACCCACCTAGTTGTGCTGCACAGAAAAGGAAACGTCAATGTTGCATTTGACTTGACCTTACACTGGTGCAGTCTAATGCATTGCAGCTTGGTTGTCTCACTACTGATGCAATGTCCAATGCAGCAACTTTTGCATTTGCTGGGTAGTAGACCAGCCCATGCGAAACTCTCTTGTGCGCTCATGAACCACAAAAACATCTTCTTCTATGTCGTCCCAAATATGATTGTTATGTTGCATCCAAAGGCTCCATAAAACTACAGCAAAATAGGCTGAATCCAAATCTGAAAACCGACACTAAATGCGAAAAATCATATCTACAGCGGTTGTGGCAGATTCACAGAGTTTCTAAGTGCACCAAAAAAATCATGTTGCTGCCAAACGTGTCGACTATTTGAACAAAAGATCTGGCAATCTCCACGAGTAAGAAGGATTGCAATCTCACCTGGTAAGAAGTCAATGACAACAAATGCGTCATAAATGATTCTTTATTTTTGGGGGAACTCGTAGATGCCAAATGAGATGCCATGAGCTTTCCATTTTGAACTCAGAAATGTCAATGAGGTCTTGGATATAGAGACGATAAGTAGTTTTAACAGAATAAATACCATTCTGAGCAGCATACCAAATTCTTTTATCTTCAAAGACTGAAGGGAATAAAGGAGTGCTCGGAATTTTTGAGACAATAGCTGGTGTGAATAAATTGGAGATAAGAGAAATGTTCTAAGTCTTACAATGTGGATTGATGACGTCTGCGACTTTCAAATTATTCAAGTGCATGCTCATATGATTTGAGTGAGCAATAATGGATTCGTCAAATAACCAGCTTTCATTCTAGCGAAATAGTATCTCCATAGCCAATACACCACATACTGCCTGCTCGGACTACAAACTTAGCATCCCATATGCTTCTTTAGACATAGCTCGGGAAAATATCTAGCTTTGACAACCTGTGCAATAAGAGTGATGTGTTAACTATCAAGTGTCAACCTTGTTTTCCAAGTATTGAGTAATTGAAAGCTATGATGTTCTCGAATCCCATACCTCCACCATTCTTATGCATTGAGAGCCTATCCCAAGATAATCAATGGATTTCTCTAGATTGCGAACTATTATAGCCAAACTTGAAGCTCCTTATCCTCTCAATTTAATTCCCAAGCATGGACGACATGAGGAAAATGCTCATAACATATGTCAGAATAGATTGCTTAACAAATTTTATAACAATTTATCAACCAACTTTCGACAAACATTTACTACTTTAAGAATGAATTTTCTTCCAAAATTTGTCTTTGACAAAATTAAGAGTGGCCTTCTTTTTTGAACAATAATTGAAGGAAGCCGAAGATACTTCTTTGTGCCAAGAACTGAATGCACTCCAAGAGTTTCAATAGTCTTCCAGTATATCAACCACATTCATACTACAAATTTTTTTCTTCTGATGTTTGGTAATTGATTGCTTGTCCAGACGCAGTTTCATAATTGGTCAAAATATTTTTCATAGCCAAAGCTTCATTAGTGGTTCCCATGAAGAACAAAAAACAATCATCGACGAAAAGTGTAAAATAATTGGAGCCTTTATGCAAATTCTAGTGCCATGAATCTCTCCATGCACCCCTGCTTTGTTTGACAAGGCTTGAGAGGCCTTCCACCCATAGAATGAACAAATAAAGAGATAAATGATCGTCTTGTAGTAAACCCCTGTCCAGGATAATAAGACTAACATAATCATTATTCACAATAGTTGAGTAGTTCACATATTCCACACAGAGCATAATCCAACTGATCCATTGAGTTGAAAAACTCATCATAGTCATGACCTTATGTAAATAGTCCCAATCATTTATGTCATATGTTTGGCTGACGTCTAGCTTAAAAGAAACATCTCCTATCTTACCTTTAGCAAGACCCTAATTATTATTAGTAGCAACTCATATCAAACTTTTTTTTTTTTAATGTTATAATTTAATTTTTTGTTTTTAAAACTGAATGATATATTGCTCATGGAAAGCACCCATTATAAATGAGTTTGCGCCCTTCAAATTCAAATATTTTCCATTTCCATCATTTTTGAAAGAAACATTATATCAAAATTTAACTAGTATTGGGATTGAAAAAACTATAAAAAGTTTTTCGTAATAACTATGTTTAAAAAATTATAAATTTAACTTCTATGTAAATAAAAACTGTTGATTATAAAACGGGATACCTTTAAGGAGTGTTTCTCATTGTTATTTGATGTTGAATAGTTTAATATTGTTTTTATCTTTTCAAATTAAATTATAAATTTATTTCATGAAAAAAAAATTATGAATTTTATGCATTATAAAAATTAACAAAAAAATTTGGACAAATTCATTATCCGAAGAAATGGTAGGCCTACCTAATTGGACTCATATATATGGTCAATCGTGAGATAGGCCTATACACTCTAGCTTGGCCCATTTACCACCTAGAGACGCAGAGACGTAGCTTCTAACTTTAGACTATAAGAAAACCTAGATACACATTCGCTTTAGAGTCAATCAATTCAAGCAAACAAATTAAATATACAATCTTAATTCAATTAAATTATGTATTACATCTTGTGACACCCTTAACTCAAAAATAAGATATGTTTATTGATCTTTGGTTAATAAGTTGATTTACTCTCAAGATATTGTGATTCTTTTCTCTATTAAAAATGGTAGATCAAAGAATAAGATATGTCTAGCAATCGACACATTTTTCGATCATGCTTGAAGAAAAAAGTTTGTATCAATTGATCTTTGGTTGAGTTTTTTAGTTTTTTAATTTGTATTCCTACAAAACAATACGGATACAGTGATAGATATGAGAATTTAGCCTTCAAGTTAAATATGAAGGTGATTTCAAATCAAACCCAAAAAGAACCTACACGGGTTTGTGGGTTTTGAAGGGATTTTGAGTTTTAGAGTTATTAGTATTATGATTTGAGATGAGTACTTACAAAACATCAAAAGACAATCTTAGCTCACTTAGGTCATTAGACTAGTGAAACCAATTCAATTCAATTGGCTATTAATTTTGTCTTTTTAAATGGTGCAAATCAGGCTGAATTATTCAATTTGTATGCAATTTAGTTGATTAGTCTTGCAAGATTAATGCTTGAAATTTTAAAATTAATTACAATATTTATATTTGTCACTTTTTTTTTAACTTTGCTTATTTGACCAGTGATTCACACGTAAAACCAATGCCGCTTGGTATCTTAGGTTGGTGATCAATCCTACCCTTAATAATTGGTGGTCAACTAAGGTATGTTGTTCTTTAAATCATTTATTCTTAAATCACTAATAATTGAGACAAAAAATTCTTTGGATGTAAAGAAAAGGGGTCGCAATGCTTGATCAACCTCATTTGTGTGCATCTCTGTCCAATGATGGTTGTTTCCCATCAAATAGAGATCATTTGAAATATATTTGTTGTAGTTTATTTGTGTTTTTCTTTTGATATAATTTACTGATGTCAAATATAAGAGAAAATAAAATGAAAGAAAATAAATATATTTGATAAATATATCTTTAACTTGTAACATAGTATTAGAGCAATTCTATATGATTACAATTTGCTTATGAAAATGATTAACAAAAAAATACAAAGGTTTAGAATCAGTTTTTTTTTTCATTCTCTCTCATGTTTTCCATAAAATATGTAGATGATTCTTTAACTGTTCTCTAATAAATTGAAAATTCATCATTTTTGTATGTCTTTAAATATTTAATTCTACAATGAATCTTCGCAAACAATAAAATATGAGCTAATATTATAGTTTTGCTAGATGGATTTTTCTAAGGCTATATTATATGATTCAAACATTATGTTATTAATATTGATCATTTATTGAATACAAAACTATGTTTTATGTGCTTTCACAATGCTAGAGGCTGTCACATAAAAGGCTGTCATTTTATGTGACTAATCATTGTGTATCTGTGGAGAGGTTTCAGTGTTTTAATATTACCTTAAACTTGAATTATTGCCTTGTTCAACTTGTCTATCATTTTCTTCTTTCACGAGCTTTGCATAAACTCTAATAGGTTGTTACAAAGTTTGCTTAAGATATTCTCATTAATTATTAGTGTTTTTCTTAGAGTTTTTTTTTTTAGAAAATTAATAAATTTCATTCAAATCCTAAAAGGAAAATAGTACAATCAAATTAATTATGTCTTGAGACATTTTCTATCCATATTTTAAGATTAATAAAAAAGTTAAAAACACGTTAACGATACACATAAACATTTCAGAAGTCAATAAAACATTTCTAAATTAAAAGTTTAATCATAACAATCAAACTAATTGCTTCCACATATGACTAATGGTCAAAAATAATGCAAGATCTGCCGTCTTTAATTTCATCCATCTACATAAACAAATATTTGCTTGTGTTCGATCATATCGACTATAGGTAGTCTCTGACATGACCAATTCAACTACTATTGATGACTTATATGTAAAGGTGAGAGGATGTTGAATTTAGTGATAGTCTAGACAATAAAGTTCTTTATATTAAAATAGAAATATTATTTTATAATAATAATAATAATAAATGATAATAATAATAATAAATAATAATAATAATAATAATAATAATAATAATAATAATAATAATAATAATAATAATAATAATAATAATAATAATAATAATAATAATAATAATAATAATAATAATAATAATAATAATAATAATAATAATAATAATAATAATAATAATAATAATAATAATAATAATAATAATAATAATAATAATAATAATAATAATAATACGTTGTTTTTAAATTTATTTGGTAACTTTTTTTCCAAAAAAATATGTTGCAATACATGGAATGAATAAAATATTAGTGTTTCATGTAACAATATCTTGAAAATGTGTAATGTTTGTAGATGAATAATGAATTTTTTATTTATGAAAATAATGAGTTTTTAGAAGGAATATATTGCCCTATTAATAATGATAACAAACACAAGTTTCCATAAAAAATAAGTCTCCATAAAAATAAAAATAAAATAGTTGGAAGTACTGGTCTTAACAAAAAAACAAAAACAAAAAAGGTGGCAATACTAGTTTCCATACAGCCGTCTTTAATAATGATAAGAAACACAAGTTTCCATAAAAATTAAAATAAAATACAAATCTTCAAAAGAAAAGAATAGAAGAAAGAGTTGGAAGTATATAAAGGTAGTACAACAATTCTAATTGCTCGGAAATGTAATAATTGCTTATGTGCTTATTCTGCATTGGCATAGGAAGCTGTGGCAATATATTAATGCAGTTAAAAAAATTTATGTAAGTAAATTTAGGGTGGGGTTACATTGTTGGTATGCGAATTGGTATTCATGATCCAATTCGCTGTTCGTAGGATATACCCTCCATGAATTATGTTCGTAGAGTATATCCGCAAATTATGTAACTCTGATTTAAATCTATGGATGATTTTATATATTCATAGGGGATGAAAATATCTCTATAAAATTTACTTAGTTATGAGTCAACTTGATACATAGATTATGTAGGTTTGATTCCCTTCAAATTTGTATTTCCATGATTTGGTTATGTGGTTCAGTTTCCCCATCTTTTGTGTTAAAATTGTTTAGGTAATAATAGCGCTAAAAAGAACATCTTTACATGGATTGTGTTTAAGTTAATTACACAACAAAGTAAATAGCATTTAGGTAAGTAAAAGGTTTATAAATTGTATTTTTGGATACAAATAAAATAAAATTAATTAGATAAAGATTGTGAGAAAAAAGGATTAAGGAATTTGAATCATCTCCTTTTCACAATCTTAACTTCTTAGGTAGTCAGACTTGTTACTCAATACATGTATTTTGATTATTATTCAAGACTCAATTTCTTAACTCTAATCGCATAGTAAAAATGACACGGTTGTTTGAGTTTGTGTAAGACACATAATATGAATTTGTTTGAAGTTAGTACAAATTCTTGGACTTAATGGTGTTATTTTTTCAATTGAAACCAAACCCAATGTTTAAAGATCAGTATTAGTCTATGTGATCCTACCTGCTTTAGAAGATGATATGTCATAGGTTGTGAACACAAGAAGATGTTGGGTTTTGTATAAAAGACATGGTGGACAATAAAGAAGCTAGGGGAGTTTTTGATACATATAATATTGATGTTACATATAAAATATAAAATAGACTTAAATCAATCCGAATATAAACTATATAACTTTCAATGGTATTACTTTTTCCGTAAAATGAAAGACACAAATCTTCAAAATAACTGTCAAAAACTATTGTGATTGCAAATAAACTTTAGTTTATTAATAACTAGAATATAACTCACGCACTGCGCGGGTGTAATTTATAAAATTCTCTTTCAACGGTGATATTTATGGTGTATAAATGTATCAATCTGATCAGAAAAAAATTTCAATATTTGTGAGTTTCTTAGTTTATAAGAATAATTGGCGTATAACAAAAGAATAAATGGAATGGAAACAATTGAAAAGTTTGTAATAAAATGAGTGATTTTCACTCTAAAATATATGATTAAGAAAATATGAGTGATTATTTGTTTACACAATTAGAAAGATTAAAATAAAATATGAGTGATTTTCACTCCAAAAATATTATTAAAAAAAGATGAGTAATTGTTTGTATATTTTTTTTAACATTCAATCATTATAGAATATTTTCTTCCTATAAAATATAGAATATATGTTTTGCAAGCATTTATTTGAGATATATTTATAAGCATTGGTTTTTATATGATCATTATTTTTATTTTTGTTTTACTTTTTATCTTGAGTACTATTATTTCTTTATTCTTTTTTGTCTAATTGAATGAACTGTATTTCTTATATTTTATGTTTCATGTGTCATTTCCACTTAAACTTCCAATAACTAATTCTTAATTAAAGGTGTTGTGCCACCTATTTCTTTTAAAAATATTTTGATTTAATTATCCATTTTGGATAGTGTATATAATAAACAAACTCAAAGTACTATTTTTTACGATAAAAATACGAAATGATATTGGGAAATGATAAGGCATCACTATTTTATTTTGATTATTTTTTCTGTTAAATGAAACTATGCTCTGATTTTGATTAAATATTCTCTTTTGTATAAGAGAAATAAAATATGTATCCGAGCACTAATAAAAGAAAAATGAACACAAATTATATATTACTTTAAAAATACTTAATGTATAATTTAACATTTT
>JBBPBQ010000001.1:10688996-10733942 GCA_037974755.1 Cicer yamashitae | reverse complement strand
ATATATATATATATATATATATATATATATATATATATATATATTGTGATTTAGTAATTAACATAAAATATTGTTGTTATATTTATTTATTTTATAATTTTGACTATTCCTTAATGATATATTATTATAACGTGAGTATTTTGAAAAATAAGTATAATTATAATATTAATTTGAATATGAGAGTTTAGGTTGTTAATAATATGTATTTCTTTAAAAGGTTAATTATTTTAATTACTCTAATTTATTATATATTAGTTATGAAATATTTGTAATGTTTTATTAATGTGATTGTGTTTAAAAAAAATGTTGAAAAAAATTAGTATTGATAATTGTTGGTTTTTTTAAAATAAAAAATAAAAAAAATGACTAAAATGTGTTCTATAGGTTAGACCCATATGCAATAGGAAAACCTAATTAAATAATAAAAAAGTAAATAAAACAAAACCAAAAAATTGAGAAAGAGAAGGCAGTCGTACAAGTGATAGCAATACAAGCCGGCGACACCATCTTTATCAACAAATTCACACCGGTCATCGATATCTGTTCTAGAAAATTTTCTCCGTTTTCGTCCAAATTTCAGTATGTTGTTTCACTCATTTAGTTAGTCAAATAAACCCATTTTCTCATATTTTTAACCATCCCAATTTCTCTTTAAAATACCCGACTTCTCCGTTTCTAAAATTCCTTATTTTGGATCGTTCTTCTTCACCGTAAGTCCGATTTGAGTGAAACTATATTATCCACTAATTTTTTTTTTCAGATTTATGGTAAGTTTCCTTGACCGAATTTCGTAATTTAGTTTTTAGAGTTTGTTATCATAATTTATTTTTGACGTTTACCCATAAACTATTGAGTTAGATCGATTGAAGGACAAGGAGTCAAAGAACAAATGCTTTTTTCTTGTGGACTTGTATTCGTGTGTGAAAGCGTCGAAATAAGGTAAGGGGTGAGAGAGCGTTTGAATTCATGAGTACAATATATTGTGAGATGAACGGGAAAAACGTATTTCTCAACAATTCATATGGGGCTCGCTACGTACGACAGTAGCCCTTTGAGGGATAAACTAATTAATGTGCAAATATGGAAATTTTGAGATTAAAATATAGAATAGAAATATTTGTAAGGTGTGTTGGTTGATTTAATTTCTTTAAATGTGTGGTATTTGATGTTATTGTGATATTGAGTGTCGAATTAATTTTATGTATATGTTTGATTAGATGAGTCTTTGTGATCTGATAATAAAAGATGGATGTGTTATGATAATTTTATGTGATGATGATAATGTATGTGATGAGGTACGATTGATGATAGTGATGCTCTAAATTTGTGATGAGTTTATGTAATGATGATGATGTGTGATTTATAATAGTGATGTTATGAATTTGTGCTGAAAATATTGAAGTAACCCCTGATGAAATAATTGTGATTCCACTTTGTGTTTGAGATGACGGTCTTAATGGAGTATCATAGGCCAACGAGGGGAGAAAATAAATATTGAGAATTTTTGAAGTGGAGATTATTTCGTCATCATATAGGTAGGGCCTAACAAGTCTAGTGATTCCTGGGAAGTACAACTGAATGAGCCTGATCGTGGTGGTCTTCTGTTGAGCCTTAAGGCAAGATTGTTAGACCTTGGAGGTATTCGGGTAAGGAATTCCTAGGTGACTTGGAGGTATCACTCCAAATGTCGGGAGCTACCATGCAACACACGTTTACCTCGATTGTCGCGTATATGTGCCTCGGGTTGAGTTGAGGGGATCTATGAGGACAGGGCCAATTTGAATTGCCCGTCCACCGGGATGATGGCATAGTATCAAGCCTCCTAACCAAGTACTTCAGAGTTAGAATGGTACCACATTGTGAAGTAGAGTCTAAGCCCATGCATAGCATTGCATTTTCTTGTGATTGTTTTGTTGTGACTATTGTGTATCGCATGTGATTATAATTTCTCTTAGACGATTTGATGTTATAGTGAAATGTATTGATTTTGACTTTGAATTTATTATGTGATGTTATTCCTTGAATAATGTTTGTTTAATGATACGGTTTAGTTATGTTCAAATGCGTGTTCTTCTTACTTATATTATACTATTAACATTATTTCTAAACTCACCTCCTTCGTTCTTTGTGTTTGACTAGCTTGGCCCTGCGTTTGCGAAATCGCAGTTGTTACAGGTTAATGAATCTTGAAGTTCAAGTTGGGAGGAACCCCGCTCTGATAGGTGATACCGAGAATAAGGAATGTAATTTGTATTATACTTATTTAATTTGAAACGACTTTTTGTATGAAAACCTTATAAGTACTAGTAAGTTTTTAGAATTAAATCAAGTAATTATACTTAAATCAAACTTATTGAGATTGCACTATTTTATAGGAGTAAAGAAGTTTAAAGTGTTCCTTTTGATTTTTGAGAAACGTGATATCCTAAATTAAAAATAAAAGTTTTTATTTTCTTAGAAACATATCTTTATTTATCCACTGCAAATTTTATAGAAATATGATATAAATTATTATATATATTATTTTGGGGTTTAGGGTGTCACAGCTACAACTTAAGTGTAGTCGAATACACCTCTATAACGTTTAGTTTTGATTCAAATTTTCAAGCTTGTATTCAAATACACATCCTTGTATTCGAATACAAATGACTGAATTTTGCCACTGACTTGATTTTATATTCGGCTACATCATGTTGTAGTCGAATACAACAGTGCAGTTTTAGCTACTGACTTGAGTTTGTATTCGGCTACAAGATGTTGTAGTCGAACACAGATGTGCAGTTTTTGCTACTGACTTCATTTGTATTCAAATACACATATATGTAGTCAAATACAACTTTTACTTTTGTCAAAAACTTGATTTTCAAACATTGTGCATGCATTTTGACATTTTGAAAATTCTTTTGATGCATATGTTAAAGTAGAAGGTTCTCATGTGCATTTGAAATATAACAATATTAGATTGCACCAAGTATCTTAAATTACAAGTCTTCTAGCATATGACAATAGTTGACTTCTTTTTGAGCTTGCATCTTGATCACTTTCCAAAGTTTCGCCAAATTTGTATCTGGAATTCTATCTCTTCGCGATTCCATAACCTCACTTCACATTCTCGATTTTCACCGCAGTGAAATCATATGGCCTAGCTTACTCAAAAGAATCGTAAAATATGATGTTTCACACAATGTTCAACGACTAAATATCGATGTCTCATATTTCTTATAGAGCAGCAGTTTGAGAAATGTGTGAATGAGCATGGAGTTTATGTTAAGAAGGCAGCAGCACTAGCTACACTATTGATATGTCTTTATGTTGATGATTTGCTAGTAACTGGTAGTGATGAAGCAGAAATCCAGCAGTTCAAAATCAGAATGGAAAAGGAGTTTGAGATGACAGATTTGGGAACATTATCCTATTTCCCTGGTATTGAATTTGTAACCAGAAAGAATGGAGTCTTCATGCATCAAAAGAAGTATGCTAATGATGTATTAAAGAGAGATTTAATATGCAAGATTGCAATGGCACGAGAACCCCATTAAAAGCAGGACTGATGCTGTCAAAGGAAGGGAATGAGGAGTTGGTTGATCCTACAATGTTCAAGAAAATGGTATGATCTTTGAGGTATTTGTGCAACACAAGGCCTGACATAGCATATAGTGTTGGACTGGTCAGCAGGTATATGGAGAAGCCTAGAACACGTCACTACTTGGCAGTAAAGAAGATCTTGAAATACATCAAAGAAACCAGTGAGCTTGGACTACTATACCCTATAGACTCAAATGAAGATGAAGTTGGTCTAACTGGATTTACTGATGCTGATTGGTGCGAAGACAAAGATGATCGGAAGAGCACCACGAGTTATGTGTTTATAATGAATGAGTCACCAATCTCATGGTGTTCAAGGAAGCAAAGCATAGTAGCATTATCCACTTGTGAAACTGAATATGTGGCTGCATCAATGGGAGCTTGCAAAGCACTGTGGCTGGTAGAATTGATGATTGAGCTGGGATTGAGAAGTGATGAAGCAGTGAAGATAAAGATAGACAATAAATCAACAATAGATCTAGCAAAGCACCTAAGTGCTCATGGGAGAAGCAAGCACATAGAAACAAGATTCCATTTCTTAAGAGATCAGGTGATTAAAGGCAAGATAAAGCTAGCCCATTTTAGTACCAATGATCAAAAGGCTAACATTCTAACCAAGAGATTGAAGAGGGTGAAGTTCCAAGAGATGAGGAACAAGCTTGGATTAACATCACTTTAACCATTTTGAATTAGGAAAAGGGTTAAAATAGTTAACTCACAATGATTTGTATTGATTAAAAGTTAGTTAAGGAGGTTAGAATATGCACTATGCAAATTGGCACTATGCAAATTGTTTGATAAAAAACTTAAAGTTGGGCATGTTGCTTAAACAGCTAGTAACTGATTAAAATTTGATTCTTTTAATTCTCTTGTTCTCAATTTCAATTCCTCTAAGTCAAACAATTTGTTCTAACAATATTAGTTAAAAGTTAATTTAAGATAATATGATTTATGTTTGGATATGTTCATGTGAATGTGAGTTGAATAAATACATTTAAGTATTAAAAAAAACGATAGCATGCAAAAGTTGTTAAGACAAACTCCCAATTTAAGTTTCGAGGAAAATAAACAAAGGTTAATTAAGAATGTTAATTATGATTCTAAATGTTTTGTTAATTATGATTCTAAATGTTATGTTAATTTAACTTGTGCTTTTGAGTGGATTAATTCAAAGATAGGACTCAAGCAATAAAAACTGAACAGATAAGAAAGGAGAACATTTTGGACAAAATCTGTAAAAACGGAGAATGTTCTCCAGGACCAAGACTGATCATCACAGCCCCCAAGATCAATCAATCTCCACTAGTTAAAAGAAGTTTTAGACTCTGGATTTTACATCTATACCATCAGCACTTGGCAAGGAACAAACTAAGATGATTAGATTTAAAGAAACTACTCGAATCACAAAGAGAGAAGATCACAAATTAGCAAGACCAAACAGATCTAAACCTTCTCCAGCTTAAACTGTCAAAGAAAGATAAACGATCTTGAAATGTAGAAGACATCAGGAAGACATCTAGAATGATCAAGACTGAACCTCCAGATTGATTATCAATCTCCAGAAAGTTCAAAGACTAGGACTCCAGATTGATAATCAATCCCTAGAATTTTCATTAACATTCTGCAGAGGTTCATCATCATTCTCCAAGCTATTTTGACATAATCAAAACTCTAGATCAAATCAAAGACATTAACAAGCATATCTAAAGTACAAATGATCATAAAACTCAAAGGAAATTTGATCAAAAATCGAAGAACTCAGCCTAGTCAACAAAATTCAAAAGTGTTCAAAGGCTGGAATATTTTTATTCATATAAATTGGTCTTTGGTCCAAACTGACAGAGCACTACCAACAGCTCTTTTAACCATTATTAAATGCTCTAAAACGCCTATAAAAGGAAGGCCAATGCGCAGGGAAAACACTGAAGTTCAAGTGCTAACAAGTCTCATAAAATCATTCACATTCACATACTTGAAACTCTCTCATTACTCAAAGAAGAATCAGTTTGATCACTTTTCATTACTCTGTTATTTCTGTACGGAATTCTTTGTAAAGTATCGAATCTCAAACAAGAGTTGAGATACCTCATATTCTAACAAAACAATATCATCATTATTGTAAAACTCGAACTATAAGAGTTTAGTATAGTTTGGGTAGATTGAAAGAAATCCTATCAAGGTTGATAAGTGGCCTGATTAATCTCTTTCTGGGTGGAAAGAATTGAAGTTTGTAACAGATCAAGGTTGATCTGAGCTAGGTGTTGTAAAACCAAGAAGGCTCTTTGTTTTGAACACTTAGTGGAAAATCTCACAGTTGTGAGGATTGGACGTAGCCCGAGTTGGGTGAACCAGGATACATCCTAGTGTGGTATTCTTTCTCTTATCTCATTATTTAATAAGTCTGATTAATCATTTAAGTTAAAAACATATACTGAATTTTTTATTTTAAGCTAACCAAGAACGTTCTCCCTACTTTTTCAAGTGAACAAGTAGGGTGCATTGGTGTAGCCATAGGTTTGCAATCGCTCATCTTAAACTTCCTAAGAAGCTCTTTTGTATATTTGGTTTGATGAATGTATATACCTTTTTGATTTTGCTGAATTTGTATCCCTAAGAAGAACTTAAGTTCTCCCATCATACTCATTTGAAATTCAAGTTGCATCAATTTAGAAAATTCTTGACAAAGAGTGCCATTAGTAGATCCAAAAATAATGTCATCAACATAAATTTGAATAATAAGAATGTTATCTCCTATTGATTTTCTAAAAAGTGTATTGTCTACTTGTCCTCTTTCAAAGTTATTTTTAAGCAAGAAGTTACTAAGTCTATCATATCACGCCCTAGGTGCTTGTTTTAGACCGTACAAGGATTTCCTAAGTTTAAAAACATGATTTGGAAATTCAGAACTTTCAAAACCTGGGGGTTGTTTAACATACACTTCTTCACTTATATAACCATTTAGAAAAGCACTTTTAACATCCATTTGAAATAATGTAATGTTATTATTTGCAGCAAAAGAAAGTAGAATACGAATAGCTTCTAACCTGGCCACTGGAGCAAATGTCTCAGTGTAATCAATGCCCTCTTGCTGACTGTAGCCTTGTGCGACAAGTCTTGCCTTATTTCTAACCACTTCACCTTTTTCATTTAGCTTGTTTCTGAAAACTCACTTGGTTCCAATGATGTTCTTCTCTGGTCTAGGTACGAGATCCCAAACGTCATTCCTCTCAAATTCTTGAGAACCTGTAAAATACTTATCTAGCTTTGATTTTTATAATCAAGCTTCTTGTTATCACAATAAACATAATATCAGACAATAACTAATTTTAAAAAAATATCACCTATATGTTAACAATTTCAGTTTCACTATGAAAACCCTTTTAGTTCTTCTTTTCTGGTTTTCAGATTCTGAGTTTGCATATTCTCTGATTATAGAGTCTGGATGAAGGGATTTGAATTCCCATCCGGGTTTGTAGTCTTCATGAATTTGATTGGAGTGTTCGAAGAAGTCTCCTGATTCTGACTTTTAATCTGCCACTTCTGTTTCTGCTGATGCATCGGGTTTCTCTAATGGTAATTCTGATTCTTATGGTAGTTCCAGTTCTGTTGATATGTGTGATTTCTCTACCAGTTTTGAGTCTGTTGATACTCCAGATATTTCTGATATTTCTGATTCATCATATGGTTCTGGTTCTGATAAGTATTTTGCTGACCAGTCCTTCTTCCAACAGAGTTAGTTGGCTTCTGTTTGGTAGAGCTTGGAACATAGACCTTTTTGCCTTCATATATTGCAAGCATCCATTGACCAGGCACCATGACGGGTGTTTCAATTTGATTGCTTAGAACATCTGCAACATAAGATATTTGGGTCCTGGTTTGTTAGATCTTAAAGATTTCTCGTCTTTCCATGTGGTTAGCATAGGACAAGATATTTTATTGTGACCTTTCTTATAGCAAATAATACATAAATCGTCAGAGGAAATAAACTTAGATTCAATTACTTTTTCTTGAAATCCTATTCCTCTTTTACCATTCCTACTAACCCCATAAATCATAGATGCATACTTGCTTCTTTCCATACCATTATCAATAAAATCTTGAAATACTTTTTCATGCTTATCAGAGTTACATGTGGTATTTTCAATTGATGTTGAACTATAATTACTTTTCAGAGTAAGATTTTCAGCCTTATGTTCAACAATATCAGTTTTCAGATTTGCATTTTCTGTTTTAAGTTCAATAATATTAGTTTTCAGAGTTGCATTATATGTCTTAAGTTCAGTAATATCAGTTTTCAGATTTGCATTCTCTATTTTAAGTTCAGTAATATCATTCTTTAAAACATTAACATTTTCAATTAGATTTGTATTTTCTTTCCTAAGTGTTTTTAGTTTTAAAGACAATTTGTGATTAATATTTAAAAAATCATTTATAACAGTAATTAAATCAGATCGAGTAAATTCAGAAAATACCTCACTTTCTTCATCTGTTGATTCACTTCTAGAGTCAGAATCTATGTTGGATCCAGAGGTAGAGTTGGTATGACCCATCATAGCTAAATCTGCTTGTTCATCGTTAGAGGATTCCTCAGAATCATCCCATGTAGCCATCAAACTCTTCTTCTTGGGTCTGGAATCTTTCCTTTTTCCTTTCTCCATATTTGGACATTCTGACTTGATATGTCCAGGTTCATTGCATCCATAGCAGATGATGCTTTTATCATTATTTCCTTTGTTGGATTGCTTGGAATATCTTTAGGGAAATTTCTTCTTTCTGTTGTGCCACATCTTTCGAACTTTTCTAGTTATGAAAGCAATCTCCTCTTCCTCTTAGTTCAGATTCTGATTATCTGAATCACTATCCTCTGAATCTGATGTTGCCTTTAGAACCTTCTTCTTCTTAGATTTCAAGGCCAGAGTCTTGTTCTTCTTCTTGGGCTCATCTTCTTCAAGCTCAATTTCATGTGATCTGAGAGAGCTGATTAATTCTTCCAGCTTTAGAGTATTCAGATCTTTTGCTTCCTGAATGGCAGTGATCTTAGGTCTCCACT
The DNA here is from genome assembly GCA_037974755.1 of Cicer yamashitae. NCBI lineage: Eukaryota > Viridiplantae > Streptophyta > Magnoliopsida > Fabales > Fabaceae > Cicer > Cicer yamashitae. The sequence continues at coordinate 10,725,307 of JBBPBQ010000001.1, read as the reverse complement.
TACTTGTCAGACTCCTAAGAATTTTCTTCACATGATCAGTAGTAGTATAACTCTTCTCAAGTACCTTTAATCCTGAGACCAGGGTCTGGAATCTGGAAAACATTGTTTCAATGTCTTCATCTTCTTCCATCTTGAACAACTCATACTTTTTGACTAGGAGGTTGGCCTTTGCTTCTTGAACTTGCTTGCTTCCTTCATAGGTTAGAATCAGACTATCATAAATGCTCTTTGTTGTCTCTTTGTTGGTGCACTTGTCAAACTCCTTGAAGGTGATTGCATTTATCATGAATGTTCTGGACTTATGATGCATCTTGTACATCTTCTTCTGATCAGCATTCATCTCCTTTCTTGGAATTTCAATACCATTTGTATTCTTCGGAGCAATATAACCATCTTCCACTAAGTCCCAAAGTTCAGGATCTTGTGAAATATAGAAACTTCTCAGCCTGTCTTTCCAATACTCAAAACGTTCTCCATCAAACAGAGGTGGTCTGTTGATATTTCCTCCAACAGCTTCTTCACTGAATCCAGACATATTGAACCCTTGGATCTTTTCTCAAACACTGTAAAGTGCCCAGCCTTGAGACCGAGCTCTGATACCAATTGAAGGTGCGAACACGAGAAGGGGGGGTTGAATTGTGTTTGCACAAGGTTGATAACTTTTTGATAATTTATAAATAATTAAAAATTAGTTTGGTTTTGGTGACTTACTTGGATTAGAAGCAATAAGATTTAGAGGCAGCAAGCAATGAAAGCATAAATAATTTGACGCGTAGAATTATCCTGGTTCACCACTAACTTGGCTACATCCAGTCCCTTCATTCAGAAGGCTTTAATCCACTAATTCAAAAACCTTGAATTATAAAGCACCTGACCCTCCAAGCCAGTCTTCCCAAACAGCCTAACAACCCCAGACTTTTGAGGAACAACACCACCTTGACTCTACAAGCCAAGTCTTCTCCTAACAACCTGACAACCCCAGATTGAAGAAGGAACTAAACCCCAGATGAATTTGGAATCTTGAGCTTGAGTTCTTATACTCTTTTCTACTTTTTGATGATTTTCTCCTTTAGCCTTGAGTGTCTATTTATAGTGAAAATTTGGGCTTCAATTTAGTCCTTATTTAATTCTGAATTGTATCTTGTTTAGATTGAGTTTGTAAATTCTTCAAATTGATTATGTTCCTGTTTTGTGTAGATTGACTTTGTAAATTCTTCAGAATGATTCTGTTCCAATTTTGTGTAGATTGACTTTGTAAATTCTTCATATCAAATATTCTTCAAATCTTCATTAAATGTTGATCAAATATTCTTCAAATCTTCATTAAAATGTTGATCAAATGTTCTTCAAATCTTCATTAAATGTAGATCAAATATTCTTCAAATCTTCATTAAATGTTGATCAAATATTCTTCAAATCTTCATTAAATGTTAATCAAATCTTCACTAAATCTTCTTCAAATATTCTTCAAATCTTAATCAAATCTTCTTCAAATATTCTTCAAATCTTGACCATATTTTCTTTTCAACTTGGTCAAAGATTTTCTCCAATTATAAATTTGAATCAAATCTTATTTTAGATTTTAATCAATTATTTGGAATCAAATCTTATTTTAGATTTTCTTCAAAAACATGAATCTTCTTTCATACTCTTTGAAGTCAAATATATTGTTCTCATAAAATACTTTTGTTAACATCAAAACTCTATATATAAAACCAACTTGGTTCCAACAGATGTTCTATATTATGGATTAGATTTCTTTTATTGAATGGAACAAAGATCTAATTCTATTTTGTTTCATGTATTCTACTTTTAGATGATTTACATATTTGATGTGGTCCATGTGGATTTGATGGTTTCATAACCAACTATTTTCTTACAAAAGTACGTGTTACACAGTAATATCAATCTAAAGATTTAGTTGTCTTAATGAAACACTCCGTTTCATTTGTTTTGAAATATATATATAATAATAGTTAAAAATAAAAAAAATAAAAAATAAAAAAAAAAGAAACTTATGATTAAAACAAGCAAGCATATTAAAATCCTTTGCTCTCTGGAGTATTTTCGCCATTTCAACAACCCTCTCTCACTTTCCATTTTCTCTCAAGTTCCTCACCACCACCACAACTTCAAACTCCTTTGTCGATTCCTACTTCATCAACAAATTCAACTTCTCACCATACATTGCTCTCAAAGCTTCTAAACAGGTTTGTTTCAATTCCTCAAATCCAAAACAAAAATTATATATATATGTATAAATAAAGTAAAATAAAATAAAAAACGATTCAATTCTCAAATTCTTCACAACCCACGGTTTCACTCACTCAAATCTGCAAAACGTCATCAAAAGAGAACCATGGCTTCTTAACTGCAATACCCACAAAAGGGTTTTGCCAAAGTTTCAATTTCTACTCTCCAAAGGTGTCTCTCCAAAGAGGATGCGTGATAATGCGTTGCGGGATTGAGAGGAGAGGGCTATCCGTTAGATGGAGCCACCCCTAAGGGAAAGGCCACCCTTAGGAGGAAAGGGCTATCAATGAGATGAAGCCGCCTCTTGGTTCTCAAGAATTTATATTTTTACTTGTTTGACTTTCTATGATATTTTTAAAGTTACTCACTTTGATTCACCTCTTTATGAATTGGATTTTAAATATATATACTTGAATGGTTAAATTATAAGTTTAATGATTTTATTATGTGTATAACATAATCGCCAAAAGATTGTAAAACTATTATTCGTGCCTTTTTGTGTTTCCCTTCTAATTGATGGTGGTTGTTGTCTCCTCACTAAGTCATTGTGATTTACCCCTTCATGTTGTTTATTTTTTTTCAGATTCACAAGCAGCTGAGTAGCAAGCTGTTAGTAGATTCAAGTCTCAATCATATTTGTTTTGGTAGACCTTTTTGATCGAGGACCCTTTTTTGTAAAGTCTGTTGAGTCGTAATGTATTTTGCAGCTATTGGAGTCTAGAAAGTCTTTTTTTGGGAAATGTATTAAACATTTAGATATGCTCTTTGAAATATGAATTGACTGAGTTAAGACTGTAAATAGGGATTTTATAAATTTGGGAATGTTGAAGTTACAGAGGATACTCTACCGAAATTTTGAGAAAAATTATATATATATTTTTTGAAATGATTATTCATAACTATTTATTTGATAAATTGTTAAGTTAGTTTATAGGCTTGCTAGGCTATGAGTATAGCTTGTGCGCCGGTCACGGCGTATAATTTTTGGGTCATGACAAAGTTGGTATCAAAGCTCGTTCGTAGGTCCTAATAGCTGTAAACATGGGGTGGTAATAGGTTCTTGTCAGTAAATTGTGTACCCGGGAACAACTTACTTGCAAGGGACTATGAGCACTCTATGAGAGTCTCATCTATTCTCTGAGTCTGTGTTTAAATTCATCATCAATATCTTTCCACATTTTCATGTCATCTTGTTTAATTTTTTATCAATGTTCTTTGATTAGGTGAGAACGCCACCCAAGACTAGGAATCCTACTATAAGGGAAATTGCTGATGAGTCAATTGCCCAAGCCCAAGGCGCTCGTCAACGAGGTCGTGTTTCCGTTCGTGCTCGAAGTCAGCGTAGAGCTAATGTTGATGGACGTGGCTTGGATGCCAATGTTGAGGTGCCTAGGAGGAGGCGCGGAAATCCAGCCATGGAAGAGTTTGCCGCTGGTCTGCAGGGATTACAACAGGTTGTGCAACAACTTGTTGGGTTGTCTTCGGACAACAACAGGAGGGTTATCAAAGACATGAAAATCCCAATGGTCAACAAGAGGTTAGACAAGTGGAGCAACAAACGACTGCTGCAACGAGGGATATTGAGGTTACTTTACCAAACTTCGTGAAGCTTAAACCATCTACTTTTTCTGGGTCTAGTGCGACTGAGGACCCACAACAATTCATTGATAGTCTAGATCAGCTTTGAAGAGCATTGGGTTGTTCTGAGGTAAGAGCAGTGGAATTGACATCCTTTCAGCTAATAGGTGTGGCCCGAGATTGGTTTGATATAGTGTCATGTGGTAGACAAGTGAGGTCACCTCCGTTAGCATAGAGAGAGTTCTCTCAGTTGTTCATGGCTCGTTTTCTTCTAGAGAGTGTTAGAGATGGATTAGCTCATGAGTTTGAGCGATTGGAGCAAATAGAGGGTATGATAGTTTCATAGTATAGTGCTCGTTTTACACAGCTCTCTAGACACGCTTCTTACCCTATCACTAAGGAAATGTGTGTCAAGAGGTTCATCAGAGGATTAAGGGATTACTTATTTAGATTTGTGGTTGGGTCGAATTGTTCAACTTTTACTGAGGTTTTGAGTTTGGCACTTCAAATTGAGCAACGACAGAAGGAAAAAGGAGGTAATAGACAAGATTCATGGAAGAAACAAAGGGTTGAAGGATCTTAAAGTAACTATTCGAATTGCGGTGGTGGATCTATGTTGGGTTATCATGGGGAACAAAGACTCATGTCTCAAAGAGGTGGTCATGGTGGGCTGGGACACTGTAGAGTCGTAGATCAGATTTTGGAGCAACATCACAATCCACTTTCCCTCAGAGACATTTAGGTGTTTCAGCTACACGATGTTCTATTTGTGGTAGGTTTCACTTTGGAAATTGTTCCATAGATGGTAATGGTAAGGTGTGCTATCAATGTGGCCAAGTAGGTCACATCAGGAGGAATTGTCCTGTAGACACGACACGTTCATCCTCTAGTTATGCATCAGCCCCAACAGCTTTGGCATCTTCTGAGGCTCATTCTGCATATGTGCGACAAAGTGGAAATTCTTATGTCAGAGGTTCAAGAACATCTCAACAGGGAGGTAGAGGATTTGGTGGTAGAGGTCAGATACCAACAGGAAGAGGTCAGGCTCGAGTGTTTGCTTTGACTTATCAGGATGCTCATACATCCAATGCAGTAATTACTGGTATACTTTCTATTTGTTCGAGAGATGCTCATGTTTTGTTTGATCCTGGAGCTACTCATTCTTTTGTATCCTCGTGGTTTGCTACTCGACTTGGTAAATGTTCATCTTCTTTAGAAGAGGCTTTAGTTGTAGCTACACCTGTTGGAGGAAATTTGCTTGCTAAGTTGGTGTATCGTTCTTGTGATATAACTATTGAGGGCAAGGTGTTGCCAGTAGATTTAGTAGTTATTGACTTGATAGATTTTGATGTGACTTTGGGTATGGATTAGTTGACTTTTCATCATGCCATTTTGGATTGTCATAACAAAGTGGTGAAATTTGAGATACCAGGACAATCAGTATTCTCGTTTCAAGGAGAACGTTGTTGGGTACCACATAACCAAATCTCAGCATTGAGAGCTAGCAAGTTAATGAGAAGAGGTTGTCAAATGTACTTAGCCTTGGTAAGGGATACACAAGTGGCTGAGGAGGAGTTGGAAAAAATTCCAACAGCATGTGAATTTCTAGATGTTTTTCCTAAAGAACTTCCTGGGTTGCCACTTGATAGGCAGATTGAGTCCTCTATAGAATTGGTTCCTAACACTCATCCTATATCCATACACCCTTATCGTATGGCCCTAGTATAACTTAAGGAGTTAAGGGAGCAACTTCAAGATCTTCTTGATAAGGGTTTTATTCGCACAAGTTCTTCTCCTTGGGGAGCACCAGTATTATTTGTAAAGAAGAAAGATGGATCCATGCGGTTGTGTGTAGACTATAGGCAGTTGAATAAAGTAACTGTAAAGAATAAATACCATTTGCCACGCATTGATGAATTGTTTGACCAACTTCAAGGAGCTCAATGTTTTTCTAAGATTGATTTGCGGTCAGGGTATCACTAGTTGAAGATTAAGAGGGGTGATATAACGAAGACAGCTTTCCGCACGCGTTATGGACATTATGAATTTCTGGTTATGTCCTTTGGGCTTACTAATGCCCCAGCAGCTTTTATGGATTTGATGAATCGCGTTTTTAAACCATTCTTGGATCAATTCGTGATTGTCTTCATTGATGATATCCTTGTTTATTCCAAGAATAAAGAAGAACACGAGCAACAATTGAGGTTTGTTCTGCAAACCTTAAGAGATAAACAATTATATGCCAAATTCTCTAAATGTCAGTTTTGGCTGGATAGTGTGGAATTTTTAGGTCATGTTGTGTCTAAGAATGGAATAAGTATTGATCCAAGTAAGGTGGAAGTTGTGCAGCATTGGCCCAGACCTACCACAGTAAAGGAGATTCGGAGTTTTCTTGGTTTAGCTGGTTATTATCGACGTTTTGTGAAGGATTTCTCAAAAATTGCATCTTCGTTGACTAGGTTGACCTAGAAGAAAGTTGAGTTCCGATGGACTAATGCATGTGAGGAAAGCTTTCAAAATTTGAAGGAGTACTTGACGTCGGCACCTATTTCGGCATTACCCATAGGTGGTGAAAGTTATGCAGTTTATTGTGATGCTTCTAGAGTTGGTCTTGGCTGTGTACTTATGCAACAAGATAAAGTTATTGCCTATGCATCTAGACAACTCAAGCGGCATGAGGTAAACTATCGCACACATGATTTGGAAATGGCTGCAGTAATTTTTGCTCTTAAGATTTGGAGGCACTATCTATATGGTGAAACTTGTGAGATTTATACTGACCATAAAAGTCTTAAGTATATCTTTCAACAGCGAGATTTAAATTTAAGACAAAGAAGATGGATGGAACTCTTGAAAGATTATGATTGCACAATCTTATACCACCTAGGGAAGGCAAATGTTGTTGCAGATGCTTTGAGTAGGAAATCCATGGGCAGTCTCGCTCATATAGCAGAAGTAAAGAGGCCAATAGTTAAAGAATTTCAAGAAATTGTTGAAAGTGGAATTCAATTTGAACTTAATCATTTGCGGTTATTTTTATCCCATGTGCAAATTCGTCCAACCATAGTTGATGATATCAAGGAAGCTCAAAGTCAAGACTCATACTTGGTGAATATGGTGAATAATGTTCAGAATGGTAAAATTTCAGACTTTTCAGTTGATTCTGATGGTGTGCTGAGGTTGAAGTCTCGACTATGTGTTCCAAATGTTGGTGACTTAAAGAGGAAAATTTTAGAGGAGGCTCATCATTCTTCTTATACTGTTCCAAATGTGTGCCTAGGTTCTAATAAGATGTATCAAGACTTGAAAGAATTGTATTGGTGGGAAGGGATGAAGAGAGACGTAGAAGATTTTGTCTCTAAGTGCTTAGTGTGTCAACAAGTAAAGGTTGAGCACCAAAAGCCTGCGGGGTTACTGCAACCTGTTGAAATACCTGAATGGAAGTGGGAAGGCATCGCTATGGATTTCGTCATAGGATTACCACGAACCCAAAAGGGTTATGACTCGGTGTGGGTGATTATAGATCGGTTGACCAAATCTGCACATTTCTTACTTGTGAAGACTACTTATACTGCATCCCAATATGCTAAACTTTATTTAGATGAAATTGTCTCTTTGCATGGTGTACCGGTGTCTATTATTTCTGAAAGTGGGGATCAATTTACTGCTCAATTTTGGAAGTCGTTCCCAACTTCATTAGGAACTCGTTTGAAGCTTAGCACGGCTTTTCATCCTCAAATAGATGGCCAGTTTGAAAGGACTATACAGATATTGGAAGATATGCTTCGTGCTTGTGTTCTCGATCTTGGAGGTAGTTGGGATCAACATTTGCCCTTGATGGAATTTGCATACAATAATAGTTATCAATCTAGTATTTAGATGGCTCCGTTTAAGGCTTTTTACGGAAGATGGTGTAGGTCTCCGATAGGATGGTTTGAAGTTGGTGAAGCTAAACTAATCGGTCTAAAGTTGATTCAAGATGCCATTGAAAAAGTTAAATTGATTCGGGATCGCTTAGTAACAGCTCAGAGTAGACAAAAATTTTATTCTGATAAGAGGCGTCGTCCCTTAGAGTTTTCAGTGGGAGAACATGTATTCCTACGAGTTTCACCAATGAAAGGAGTTTTGCGGTTTGGTAAAAAGGGGAAACTAAGTCCAAGGTTCATTGGACCATTTGAAATTTTAGAGAGCGTCAAACCAGTAGCATATCGCTTGGCACTTCCACCGGATCTCTCAGGAGTTCATCCGGTCTTTCATTTTCTGATGCTTCGGAAGTATCTTCATGACCCTTCTCATGTGATTAATCATGAAGATGTGCAGTTAGATGAGAGTCTATCATACGTTGAGCATCTGATAGCTATATTAGATCATCAAGTAAGACGTTTACGCTCAAAATATATCGTTTCGGTAAAAGTTCTTTGGCGTGGTCCATCCAGTGAAGAAACTACTTGGGAACCCGAAGAAGTCATCCGTGCAAAGTACCCACACTTATTTTGAAACTCAAGGTCAGTAGTATTTAATAAATAAATAAAAAGTCAAATAAATTCGATGACGAATTTTTATAAGGGGAGGAGATTAAAACGTCGTGTTTCATTTGTTTTGAGATATATATATATAATAGTTATAAAAAAAATAAAAAATAAAAACTTATGATTAAAACAAGCAAGCATGTTTAAATCCTTTGCCCTCTGGAGTATTTTCGCCATTTCAACAACCCTCTCCCACTTTCCATTTTCTCTCAAGTTCCTCACCACCACCACAACTTCAAACTCCTTTGTCGATTCTTACTTCATCAACAAATTCAACTTCTCGACATAAATTGCTCTCAAAGCTTCTAAACAGGTTTGTTTCAATTCCTCAAAACCAAAACAAAATTTATATATATATATATATATATATATATATATATATATATATATATGTATGTATGTATAAATAAAGTAAAATAAAATAAAAAAACGATTCAATTCTCAAATTCTTCACATCCCATGGTTTCACTCACCCAGATCTGCAAAACGTCATCAAAAGAGAACCATGGCTTCTTAATTGTGATACCCACAAAAGGGTTTTGCCAAAGTTGCAATTTTTACTCTCCAAAGTTGTTTCTCCTTCTGACATTTGTTTGTATGATTTGTTAGCTGAGGTCCTGCCGGTTACTCTGAGAGTTGTTGGAGAACCAACTTAGTCTATTCTTCATAGTGGTGAGTAGACGACGATCATCGTCATATATTTTTATAATGCTATAATTATTATTTTACTCGTTTTCTATGTTAAAGTATTTATTTAAAAAAATTGGGGAACACAACCTTTGAAACTTTTCTCGACTTCATCATTTATTTATTTTAATGATCGTTGTTATATAATATGTTATTAGTTTGATTTATGTATGAGTTATAAAGTATTTAAATATTGAATTTTTATACAGTTGAATATATATTTTTTTTACGTGTTTGTAAAATCGTTGTTATAATTGTGAAATCATTAACGGCGGTAGGTGCACCTAGCTACCTCGTTTTGATTAGAGAGTTACCCGTTAGATGGAGCCGCCCCTATGAGAAATGTCATCCGTAGGAGGAGAGGGCTATCAACGAGATATAAGCTCCCTAATTGATGCGTGAGGATGCGTTGCGGGATTGAAAGGAGACGGCTATTCGTTAGATAGAGCCACCCCTAAGGGAAAGGTCACCCTTAGGAGGAAAGGGCTATCAATGAGATGAAGCTTCCTCTTGGTTCTCAAGAATTTATATTTTTACTTGTTTGACTTTCTATGATATTTTTAAAGTTGCTCACTTTGATTCACCTCTTTATGAATTGGATTTTAAATATATATATATATATATATATATATATATATATATATATATATATATATATACATACTTGAATGGTTAAATTATAAGTTTAATGATTTTATTACGTGTATAACATAATCGCCACAAGATTGTAAAACTATTATTCGTGTCTTTTTGTGTTTCTCTTCTAGTTGATGGTGGTTGTTGTCTCCTCACTAAGTCTTTGTGACTTACCCCTTCATGTTGTTTATTTTTTTCAGATTCACAGGCAGCTGAGTAGCAAACTGTTAGTAGATTCAAGTCTCAATCATATTTGTTTTGGTAGACCTCTTTAATCGATGACCCTTTTTTGTAAAGTCTGTTGAGTCGTAATGTATTTTGCAGCTATTGGAGTCTAGAAAGTCTTTTTTTGGGAAATGTATTAAACATTTAGATATGCTCTTTGAAATATGAATTGACTGAGTTAAGATTGTAAATAGGGATTTTATAAATTTGGGAATGTTGAAGTTACAGAGGATACTTTGTCGAAATTTCGAGAAAAATTATATATATATTTTTTTTGAAATGATTATTCAGAACTATTTATTTGATAATTTGTTAAGTTAGTTGATAGGTTTGTCAGGTTATGAGTATAGCTTGTGCGCCGGTCACGACCTATAATTTTCGGGTCGTGATAACTCTTGTGTTTGTTTGTTGATATTTTGACAATTGAGGGAGAAGAAAATGATTTGTTGTAGTGTTATAGTGTTATAGTGTTATAGTGCTACTTGCTATTGTTTACCTGCAGAACATAGGTATTATGATTCAGTCATGAAAAATTTACATCATGTTCTTTGAAACTGTTTACTAAATATTATCTACATGTATAATGCAGCATATTTGGTTTAATAAACACGATGCTAACAATAATTCTATTAAGTGTTGGCTCTAAAATCAGATGCACAATGCTATTTAACACTACTCATATAATTTTTTTTTAATAATAACTTAATCAGTCATTTCCTATAAAAAAACTTAATGAGTCAAAAAAAAATATTTAAAACTAAAATAATATTAAAACTTACTAAAATAAGTTGTACGAGGATCACGTTATTTTAAAAAAATTACACCATGATTTTTTTATGCAAAAATAATTTGAGAGCAAATTTAGTTAGCAACATTAATTATCTAATCCTAAAAATTTTGAATGAGATTCTCGCTTATTTTAGTTATAATTATTATCTTTATCGCAATGCAACTTCTCTTTGTTTTTATTTCGTTTTCAAATCTTTATCTTTATCGCAATGTAACATCTTTGTTTTACTTAGTTTTCAAAACTTTCCGTATAATTGTTCCTGAAGCACGCTCAAAATAGTATCTTGCAGATCAGGTTCTATTTTCTAATATTTATCTTTAATTTTGTTGAATTTATGTTGAACCTTTTACTAAATTGGCTAATGAAAGTAGTAGAGATTGGAGAAATATTAGTTATAAATTGAGAAATTATAAGACAATTAGTGAACACATTGCTTACATGAGTTCTGGAGTAGTACCGTATATACAATTATTTTCTTCTTCAACTAAAAGATGGAAAATTCTACATGAGTTCTTGAAGTTTCGTTGATAGGTTTTATTTCATTTTTTGAAAAAATTTAGAGAAAATAGATTTAAAAATATCATAATTTCTATTAAAAAAAATTATATCATTATAAAATAAAATATTAATTTATTTATTAACTTTAAAAATATCCGTATAATAATTTCGTTTTAAGCCCGGTAACGTTTTGGGCCGGCCATGTAACGTTTTGGGCCGGCCACCCGGTAAAGTGTTAGGTCGGCTCTCTTTGAAAAACATCTTGGATGAGATTCTCGCTTGTTTTAGTTATATTTATTATATTTATCGCACTGCAGCATTCTTATTTTTAGTTACCTTTCAAAACTTGCCGAATAATTGCTTCTGAGATACAAGTTGTGAGACAATGAAGACAGAAAACAAAGAAAAAAATAACGACATGATCAGTGACTTACCCGACTGTGCCGTTCAAACTTGCATACTCTCCACAAGATGGAAGAATCTTTGGAAGAATCTTCCCACCCTTAGGTTAAATTCCACACACTTAGAGACTTTCCAAAGTTTCGCCAAATTTGTATCTGGAATTCTGTCTCGTCGCGATTCCACAACCTCACTTCACATTCTCGATTTTCACCGCAGTGGAATCATATGGCCTAGCTTACTCAAAAGAATCGTAAAATATGCTGTTTCACACAATGTCCAGCGAGTGAATATCGATATCTCAGATGTTGTTTCACACTTACTTTCTTGTTTATTTTCATGTCAAACTTTAATGTCTCTTAATCTTTCTTTTAAGTATGCTAAAGTATTATTTCCTTATGCTCTAAATTTGCCAGCATTAACTAATTTGTCTTTACAGTCTCTTATCTTTTGTGCGTGTGACGATGGTCGTAGCCTTTTTCGACATTAAGACGGTTGAATAGTTTGATCATTAAGTATTGTAAAGTCCGTAATGCACAAAATCTTTGCATATCAAGTGTCACGCTTGTCAATTTAACAATGATATCTTGTCCCTACTCTTTTACTGAGTTCAAATTATCCACTCCAAATCTTCTTAAATTTGAGTTTTGGGGTATTCCTAATCAGAAACTTTGTGGAAGCAATAACAATCTTTATTCTACAAAACATGTAGATATTAATGTAGCAATGGTTTTTAATTCCATGGATACACCTTTAGTTCTACTCAAATGGTTGGTTGAGCTTGCCAATATCGAATCATTGATTGTCTCGGTAACTACTCTCCAGGTACTCTTCATTTATCTTGTGTTTGGTTCTACAATGGCAAAAATTGAGTTGGTTCTACAATTTATATTAGTTAAAAGTGAGTTTAAAATAAAATAATTTATCTTTGGATATGTTCACGTGAATATGAGTTGAACAAATACATTTAAGTATTGAAAAACACAATAAACACGATAGCAGGCAAAAGCTACAAATATTAGCTTAAAGTTATAATCATTTATAGAGGCAAAATCAATTATAAAGTGGCAACGGATTTGAGTAATATGCATAATAATCTTGTTTTCAATTATCTGTGCTAGACATGGCGAAAATAAGTTTTTTATTAAGATGTTTGCTTTTCTTTTGTATGTTGCTTTACATTGATCCTTATTCACCCTCATTGATTAGGTTCTCTCCATAGTTCCTGATTTATTCAAGGTTGAGTTCCCTATCTTGCGAAATTTGAAGTCACTGAAAGTAAAATTGAGAGATACTGAGTTAGAGCAAGCAGTTGTCGAGTTCCAAGAAGCGTTTGATGCAGAATTGAAACCCTTTTCATCCATACCAGATGGAATAATCGATTTCTTGCTTCAAAACTCACCATTTGTAGATGTTGACATCATAGATTTCTGAAAGTGAAATGTATACACATTAAACTTTTTCGAAGAGATTTTTTGGTTTGGTTTTTGTCTCATTGTCTATTTTTGTTATATGATTATAACTTATTATTGTTAGAATAAAAACTGTACATGTATACTAACATGATTGTTTCAAGTCTCAACTTAAGTGGATGTTCTATATTAAGGATTAGATTTCTTGTGTTGAATGGAAGAAAGATCTAATTCTTAGATGCTGAAAAAATGCAGAAACTAGGATTAACTTCTAGCACATAGAAGATTTGCAACTGTGATAGAAATTAGCTTCTAACTTATGAAAAAAATTTGTATATGACACCTGAATTAACTGTTAAAGCAGTTTAAATTAGCATTTAGATCATAGGATATTCCAAGCTGAGATAAAGTTTATAATAATTTATGAGAAAAACAGCCATTGTTAGTTTAAAGGTGTTTTGGATAAGTTAAATGAGATAGATTATAAAAAAAAAAACTCTAGGTGCAAAAGTTCATATGAACTTATGCAGGAATTTTTTAAAAAAAATGCTTAGTCTATGGAGGATAGATAAGCTAGAGAAATATGTGATGCAGAAGTTTTGCTAAGAAATTAGAATCTAGAGAGAATCCAGTTTTGCTAGAGAAATATTTCTACTAGCTAGATAGCATGTTTAATATTTATTTGTATTACTGCATTTTCTTATATCATTCCTCCTATTTTGTTTCATGTATTCTACTTTTAGAAGATTTACATATTTGAATATTTATTTGTATTACTGCATGTTTAATGTTTAATATTTCTTAAATCTGTTTACAGTGTTGGCCCAAAATTGAGATGCACAATGCTATTCAACAATACCAATATAATTTTAAAAATAAAAAATCATCACCAATAGAAATTAGTTTTCAATAATATATGGTGCTCTTTTTCCCTTTAGCTCTTTTTGCTTAATATTATCCTGAAGTCCTCGATTCTGCATGATTTTAAATCATTCCCATTTAAACAAGACAGCTCTTTTTGCTTAATATTATCCTGTCCTGAAGTCCTCGATTCTGCATGATTTTAAATCATTCCCATTTAAACAAGACAGCGTTAACTTAAATATTATTGGGTTCGATGATATAAAGCTAATTTTCACTGAAAATTTTGAAAAGACAGGTTTTAGATGATGAAATGCATTTTTTAAATTTGATAATTTAACAAATAACAATCTGACATAAGGTCATTGGCAGTCCAAGGTTTCATGTAAGATTTTAAAGGTAGGTGATATTACAGGTAGCTTCATGGGAATTTTGGCTACTCATAGGCTAGTTAAAATTAAGAGTACTATAAAATTCCATTTTATGTGTTTTCATGTTTCAGTAGGAAAATTATGAAAATATAGTAATATACACAGTATTCACCTCTTTTTTTAATAGGATCTTTTTCTGAATAAATAGTATGCTTTTTACTCACATTGGAGAAATCAAATACTCTGTTACATTATAAACACTTTATAAACTTACATATTAGATTGATATTACATGATTGTTGCTTAAGCAAGAGAACAATAGCAAGAAAACCAATGTAACATTAACTAAGGGAAACTTGAAGCCTAGAGATAAACAACTCCCTTATCCCTCCCTACTCATTTGCAAGTCTACTGAAGATCATCTCACATTTAAGCTTCCCTTTTAGGCCTGTTGCGGCCACGTGGAAGGACAGGTTCTTCTTGTAAATAAGTTTCCACGTCATCGTCATTTTCCTCTTCTTCATCTTCATCAACTTCCATCATAGCTTCATTTATTGCCATCTGGTATTGAAAAAATATGTCACAAAATCAGAGGAAAACACCTTTTTAAGCTAAAACCAATGTTTCCTAACATGAATTATATCCAACTTCACACACTACCCGCCCACCAAAACAGAAGATAACCAACAAATATTTCCAAAAGAGGATAATTAAGTATATGATTCCAGTATTCTACATACACAACTGATTAGAAATTCAAATTAGATATATGGATGTAGAGACACATGCAGATTAGATATTCTTGATTGAGCTGGTAAATAGAATCGCTTACACTCGTGCATTATTACAAACATGGCATATAATAGTGAGCCAAGTGTTTCAGTTCAGATGAGTGTAAATGCAGGTATATTATATAGTCATTCAGATAACTGATAAAACATGTGCACGAATTAAAGGCAAAATCAAACTATTCTCGGCTAACCAACACAAAAGAGAAATTTTCAACCATCTTCCAAGTTATGATGAAACACTATCAACCATCTTCTAGACTCCAGACTTCAAATATTTGTTTTTAAAGATGTAAAGATTTGATGCTAAATATATAACATATCTACAATCTGGAAAAATTGTTAAGCTAGACACAAAATCAAGGTAGACATAGCTAAGGTTGCATAGGTCATGTAAGAAATGTCTTTATTCTTTACACATATCAACTATTTATTTGAGTGTAATGTAAGGTAAACACATTTGTCCTGTATTTCTGAGTGCTTAGGTTAAACACAGCTATGAACAGCAACTAAATTTTTACTAATCATAGTTCTAAGTCAACCCTATTTAATGAGATAAGATTTGGTTGTTGTTGTTGTATAGTTCTAAGTCATGCCCCATTGAAGTGAACTCAATGGAGAAGATCAACCAACTCAAAAGGCTTAATTTGGCATATGGAAATCCAAAATTGAAGTGAACTCATTCCAGAAATTTAAACTATAAGAAAAAGTTAAAATCAACTTCGTTAAGAATGCAATACACAAGGTATAGAAATAAATAAAATGAAATTACATACTAACTAAATAAAGAGTTTCGTTTTGATACACAGTCAGTTTAACACGATCAACAAATCACCACTATTTTTATAATTTTCAAAATTTGGTTACTTTCAATTTTGTAAGAAAACAAAAATCAGTACCATTCAACCAGATGCAACAATACTACTTGAATTGTGATTTGTGAGTAAGCGCAATTATCCAATAGCGTAAAACCCAGTTGAGGAATTTCATCAAACACATGGAAGACACAACACAAACCACAAAGTTTCAACAAACAGCACAAACAAAGAACCAAACTGGTAAAAACACTAAAATTTACAGAGCGATTTTAGGTTCATGAAATTACCTCTTCATAGAAATCTTTATCGAGCTTCTCACCAATTCGAAGAGCAGTGAAAACGGTGACAGCAAGAAGAGAGAGAGGAAGAGCAATCGCGAAGGCGTAGCTACTGGTGCTGGCGCCCGCACGTGTGACCACTGTCGCGCCTCTCGGTCTCCGGCAGGCGGTGAGGAGAATAGGCGGAGTGGTGCGGAAAGGTGGGACCCTCAAAGAAGGGAATGTGAAGGTTTGAGTGTGAGGAATTAGATTAGAGACGAGAAATAATGTCGCCATGGATTAGAGTGTAGTGTGGATGATGCTTGTTTCGTTTTGTAACTGTTACGCGGAAACCGTTATTTTAGTTCCTAAATTTGTAAGTGAATATGTAAAAATTATAAAAATATAAGCTTAAATATGCATTTAATATCTACTTTAAATTTGTAAAAGATAGGTCATTTATTTAAGAAAAAATAGAAGTTTTTTTTAGATACTTCTATTCTTTTTTAGATTAATAGTGTTTTTAGTTGTACAATATAGGATTAATTTGATTTTAGTCTCCTAAAATTTTGTTTTGATTTCATTCATTTAATTTAATATTCATTTTCTTTAAGTCATTCATGGTATTTGATTTCGTTCATTGTTAATATGTTCATTGGAAAAACTACAGTATTTTAGTATATTTTTTCAAAGTTCGACATTGTTAAATTGTTAATGTCCATTTAATTGCTTCGAACCAGCCCCAAAAAAAGTACGGCATTTTGTGTGGTATTTTGAAATATTTTTAAAAAAATGATATTCTAAGAAAAAAAAAAATCCCATTGATGTGCTATTAATCATTGTGCACTTCAGTCATACCTTGTGAGTTGTGACACTCAATATGGTTTTGATTTCTTCACCAAGTTTACAATAAATAAATAATGACTCACATTCACTGATATAGCATGTTATGGTTTTTTAATAGCTTTCATATACTTTGATATCATTAGCACAAGAGTCAAATACATATAATATCAACAACAACAAAATTAGCATCAGTGAAATAAAATACTGTTATCCTAGCAACAAATAATGTGAAAAAGAATGCATAAAATAGAATTCACATTAATTGGTAGCACTCTATACAAAAAAATTACAAAAACAAATTCAAGGCCAATCCAACCCCTAAACATGCTCTTCTTTCTACCACTGCATATCACAGCACAACAAAAGCATTTAAAATGGAAGGAGAAGAAGAAAGGATTGTCTTGAAACTGATCATGCGTGTGAACCGAGGTTACCATCTTCGACTACTCCGGGTGGAGACAGCGGCGGTATGGCCACTTCTTGAAATACGACAGATTCAAGATCCAAAACCTTTCTTGCAGTTGCTTGAGATTCTTTGGTTCTTACAACCTTTCTAGATGGGAGGGATACAGAGGCAACAGCTCTTGTTGAATTGCTACTGTCAATTGAATGTAAGAAGGTTTCTTTGGAAAGTGTTGGGGCCGATGCAATGATTGAACTGAATACTCCAGATTCCCTCAAACTTTGTATTATCACCTGATGACAAGTTCATCAAGAAATGAGTTTGACAACATACAAAAATGAAAAATGATAAAAAATAAATAAATAAAAAATAAAAATAAAAAGGTAATATATGTAGAAATAGTTGTTTTCTGGAAAGTAATGGCCTATTTACTTTCTAAAAACATTTTTTGTTTCCGTTTTCTAAAATTTGTGTTCATTTTAAATTATTAACAAAGAGATGTAGGACTCATGTAGTAAATAGTTGTGATAGGGAGGAGGGAAGAGACACTAGGACGAATATACTTAGAAACAATGCAAATAGTGTTTGGACATTTTCAAATTTTCCGAAAATGTTAGACCTGTTCTCAAAATTTGTAAAAAATGGTGATAGAAATATTTGATCTGTATTCTCTTATGCTCATTAGTTGAACTGAAAATGAATACGAGAAACATGAAAATTAAACAGACCCGTTTACTTTGAGAAAACATTTTCTATTTTTATTTTTTTAAATTGGAGTTAGTTTTAGTTGTTAGAAAGGAGGTAAAGATTCTCTTGAAGTGAACAATTGTAATGGAGATAAGATGACATGCTAGGTAGGGTTGATGTATTTCTAGAAATATTGAAAACAATTCTTTTGGAATTTGCATTGTTTTAAAAAATGTAAACAGTTGTTCCTTTCAAGAGTCTTTTATCTTCTTGTTGGCAAGTAAAACTAACACAAGTTTTAAAAAATAAAAATAGAAAATGTCTTTACAAAGTAAAGAGAGCCTATGGGCCTATTAACTTTGTGAAAACATTTCCTATTTTCATTTCCTAAATTTTATGTTAATTTTATTCGTTGATAAGGTAAGAGAATTTGTAAAGTGAACAATTCTTTACATTTCTATAAACAATGAAAATGTCACCGAAAATGCATCTTCATTATCTATCATTTCATCTTCTCTCTATGAAAACACAAAATGTTTCCACAAAGTAAACGGGACCTAAGGGGCCATTTACCTTATGAAAACATTTCTTATTTTCATTTCCTAAAATTTGTGTTAATTTTACTCGGTAAGAGACTTTTGAAGTGAACAATTATCTATATTTCAAGAAACAATGAAAATTTCAAAAAACTGTTTTCATTATTTCAAAAAATGCATCTTCATTGACTAGCATTTCATCTTATCTTCATGACAATTGTTTACTTCAAGAGTCTCATCAAAGTAAAGTGAACACAATTTAGGAAATGAAAACAAAAAATGTTTTTACAAAGTAAACGATGTTCTAACTGAATCTATTTCTTACAAGTTGAATCATTGCTCCATCTAAAGTGACTCATACTATGTTTGGCAAGGGGTGAAAGGACATATACTAGAATTGAATTATTGCTTCTATGTTTATTTTGAATTTATTGCCTTGAGCCTAAATAAACTGAATTTGTTGTGTATGCGGTTTCACCATATCATTGTTAGCAGGCTTGGGCTTGAAATAATAAAATTAGTATTTGACCTAATTTTTAGTATAAACAAAGGATTTTGTATCACATTACACCATATATATAAATATATATTTTCAGTTTACTAATGTTAACCTTGTTTTTCTTTTTTCTCTTCCCTAATAACTTATATCACTTACCATGGGAGTATATATGCGAGTCAATATTCCTTTCCTCAACAGTTTGATCTTCAGCTCTTTATCACCCCACACAACATGCTCACTATACCTGGAACAAGAGACAAAGACCAAATGTTTCTAGAAGTTCAATACCTAATGATTAAAAATTTAAAATATATATATATAGAGAGAGAGAGAGCATAAATAAATATGAATTGAAGCTAGCATACCACTTCAACATCTCTTCCTCAGTTGCAGTTGAAGCAATGATGAACGCCTGAAATTAATGAGGTCTACTTATTAAGCATAAATGAAAGCAATGATGAATGCCTAGAATTGAAAAGTCTACTTAACAAAAATGAGTGCTTATCGACAAAAAATATTTTCAAACATTTATCTTTTTTGTCCCTGCAAATATATCATTTTTAACTTTTTGTCCCTGTAAAAAAAATTGTTATTAGTCCTTGCAATTACATCATATTTTTCTTTTGGTCATTGTTCTTTTATTTTAGTCCCTGAAATATTTGTTTATGTCGGCATCAATCTTTGTAAAATGTATGACATTTAATTTTAGTCCCTCCAATATCAGCTACATAAGAGCTAAAATAAATATTACACACATATTACAAGGAGTCAGGGACCAACTACAATATGAACAAATCTTGTGGGACTAAAACAAGACAACAAGGACCAAAAGCAAAAGTTGTATATTTGCAAGAATTAAAAACGGAAAAAGAATTACTGGGACTAAGACCAAAAATTAGTATATTTGTAGGACCAAAACAAATTTAAACTTTTAGTTAACACTTCATTCTCACACCCAAAAAATAGAAAAAGGATAGCTCGATGCATGAAGCTCCCACCATTGTTGGATCTAAAGAAGGTTAGCTATAGATAACCATACCAATGAACAGGAATGCTATTTCTACAACTAGAACCCATATGATCACCAGGTCACAAGTTACACAAGTATTGCACTCACTACAATAGATAAAAGAAATTCTATGAAAATTCACTATAAAAACAGCCAAGCCTAGGTCCGAGCTATAGTAAAAATGGAGAGAAGGTGGGAGCATAAGCACAAAATTCTGAAACTTACAGATCTGTCAAATTCCAACATGAAACATCTTTTGACATCTTCTTTTGTAGGTTTGCAACCACAACGATCACGTCTAGAAGTTAAATCCGAGAATTTGGCATACGTGTAATGTAAAACAGCAGCCTCTTCCAATTTGATTTCACTGGCACAATTCAGAAGAATCATCACCATACTGATTAAAAATATCATGGATACAAATATGTTTTATGAATAGACATATCGTACTTTGGTGTTTTCATATAATTATGCCATCTGTGTGCACCATTAGGCCGAAGGTGATCTTGTACACGTGCAGCTGATTTTCCGTTTCCATAAGTCAGGAAGTAGTTTGGATTTCCACGGACAGAATCTTTGTACATACCAAAGTATGTATCCTTTGGAAGATGGTCGTAATTCTTCTTAAACATCGATACCTGTTTTGATACATCGAAAGAGAAAGAGGGAGGCAGAGTTATAAATAACAAAACATGCAAACTTCAAACAAGAACCACGGAAAAATCTTTCAAATTCAGCCGAAACACAAAAACATGCACAAATAAGAAAACATTGCATCCTTTACAGATTTTACTTTTTTGGAATATAGTGCCCAATTAAATCAAAGGACGGGCCAAAGGTGCCGAAAAAAGTTTTGAGAAATCAACAAATGTAAATGAATGAAAGCTAAATTTACAAAATTGGTAATTTACAATACAATTCCTTTCATGTCAGAAGATTTGGTTACAACCAATATAATCCTTTTCATTCAGGTGCATAATCAAAGTATAAGAGTGGCAAAAGTGCCCATTATAGCATCAACATTGACTACAAAAGTTTACAACTAATAGTCCTTTTACAACTGCCCTCTGATGCGACTTAAACTCTATCTCCTTGGGTTATAAGGTCGAACTTTTATCACTGAGCTGGCACCTTATGAACATAGCATCTTAAAGAAATAGCAAATATATATCATCAAAGTTGGTTGAAGAAAAGAAATAGCATCTTAAAAATATTTACATATATATAACTATAGAGCCTGATATAATTATATGAATGGCCAATTGTTTATTACTGTGGAAGAATCAGATTTGATTCTCTTTTATTTTATACTATTCTGTTTATTTTTATTTTATGATTCTATCATTATTACTATTGTAATTTCTTTTCCTATATAAATAGCCTAAGGCTGTAGTACTAAAATATGAAAGTATTTTGTCTATTACTTTCTTCAATTACTTTATTTTAGGTTCTCTGTAAATAAGTTGCACGCTTTTAGCAAAGACTCGGTACAGCTTTCAGAACTTACCTCACTAAATGGTTCTTTGATATCTTCTCGCTCAACACTGCTTTCCTAAAAAAAGAAGACTGATAGAATTAGTTACAAAGCTGAAGCTATAACAAGCTAGCCATATGATTTATTTCTCTTCCAGTTCCTTGAGTTATTGGCGAAGATCACGCAATTAAGAAAAATTTGGAGACTGTACTCACATAGTTAGGAAATATGACCATATCGACATTTCCTGGAACATCAAGAAGCAACTGCCTTAAAGAATACTCCCGAGCACCAGCCGGGTGTATTAATTCGTCTGTATCGAGATGAAGAATCCAGTCCATTCCAGTATCCTGATGTTACAACACGCAGAAAATTGCATTGATCAACCAAATTAGGGAGAAAACAACAACAATAATTATAAAATAAAATATGTGCAATAAAACAATTCATCATACCTTTGCCATAACAATAGCCATCTCCATATTGAGGGATTGCTTTACAAAAAGTTCATAATTGCACGGCTTATAAAAGAAACTTGCCAGCCATGTCTCATTCCAAATACGGCTGATGCAATCAACAATATATATAATCAGTATGAAAAATCTTTCTAGTAGAAACTAAAGAATTAGAATAAGAATACATTGATGTATCCTGAAGACAGGAGAGTGTAAGTATATCATGTCATATAAAAAGTATAACATGGACAAGGAAAAGGAATAAAATTTTACGTCAACGAGCATGGACACAAGCAATAAAAGAAGCAGAAACATGAATATTAGAAGGGTCGTCATGGACATACAGAAACATCAACCTATTTTGGTGAAAAGCATCCTGCATATCTGTTATCTAAATCTAAATCGAAAAACTATGGCAAACACTATAATCATTGGAAATAGCAAAATCTATTCAAACGATGAGAGTCGGTAATAAAATGGTAAAAATGATTAACCTCTTAGCTTGCTGTTCTTCCAGCTTTCTTGTTCTATATATAACCTTTACACCCTAGTTAAAAACATAAACCAAATTAGAATAATAGCATTCGGGAAGAGAAAGGAGGAATGTGAAATAAATCAAAAGAATTGAATCCTAATACTGAGATGGATTGAATACTGAAATTCTACTTACGGGAATTGATTCCAAGACCTTTGATACTTCAGGCTTAGCAGCTTTCCCCTCCACGAATAGAAAAAAGTTTGTGACTCCAATGACTTTATGATAAAACATCCAGGGAAGAATCTGCTCGAGCCCTGCTGATGTACTAGTTGTGACACAGATCTGCATAGCAAGACGAAAAATCAATCAACTCAATCAAAAGTAATACTTAATAAAATCTATAAGATTGAAGTAAATCGAGTAATCAAACAAAAAACAAGGGGGGCAAAAGGCTTTTTGTGTATAAAATAGCTTAAACATAAGAACGCTACAAAATTCATTGAAAAACAATCTTGAACAAAAATATCTCAATATTAACTCAATTTGCAGAAACCGTCAAACACAGATCATAGAAAATCAATAAATCACAGATCACATGAATTCAGTCAAACTCCGGTACTAATAACATAATTTACTCAAAGTTCAATGCAGCTAGGACTAAATCTAAAATCAAAATCTCTATAAGATTAGAAAAGATAGGGGAAAAAATGACATTTTGCTATCCAAAATTACTGGAAAACCCAAACAAGAACAGAAACAAAAATAAAGTTCCGCTCTAGGCCAAGGACCATCCAAATTGGACTTCCACACCGAAGGCCCAGTATCACACATAGAACATTCCTCTGAGGATCAGGGACCACATGTTCACAATCAGATGCTGATTTGCACATCACCGCGAGACCCACGCGTCTGGTAATGTCCTCAACGGACTTTCCCGTCATTTCTCCTGAACAGCTCTACTGTATAAAGAGTTCCTTCCTTCAAAAGTAAGGTATGCATTGTTTCCACTACCTCTCACTCATCTCGATCTCCCAATAACTTTGACCATCAAAGTGTTTGCAAGTACACCTCCACCGGAGACCTAGAGCCTTCACTCTCCACCGTGCTTCATCACTTCCGAGTTCCGGCCACGTTTGAGATCCACAGTGGAGCAAACAATATTTTAAGAACCAACCTTCATTACCTTCATCAACTAATTACCAACAAAATTCCTACATCAACCCCATTTACAAAACACAGATCACATGACCTCAAACTCTAAACATCAGAACTAGCACAATTAACTGAAAAAGTGACAATAAATCCAAACCCTTTTATCACAAACATGGTTTTCAAGAATTACAAAAATAGGCACAGCCCAGTTTTCAACACATGGTTTTTTGCCATCCAGATGTGTACTTCCGGACGGAACTGCGGTTTATAACAAACATGAGAGTTAAAAGAAACTCTCAAAATCAATCGAAATCAACCAAAAGTCAATCCTTAAAATTACAACAACAAAAATAAGCACAGCCCAGTTTTCAAACCAAATAAAAGAGCATAAAAAACGAACCTTTGGGGTAAGAGAATCACCAAAGTCGAGCTTCCAATTATGATAGTAAGGGAAAGAAGGTGAAGAAGAACGAGCAAGGTTAAGACAATCAGAAGAACGAGAATGAGAGAGAGGGGAGAGAGGAGAAGATTCCATGCCAGGGAAATGATGAGAGCCATGAGGGGATAAAAGGGTTGATGGATCGGTTATGCCACCACGCCATTGAAGGATGAATGCTATTGTGGCTAAGGAAACAGGAAGGAGAGTGAGGAGGAGAAGGATCTTTGAGGTGAAAGAGTTGGAAGATGAGGAGGATGGGGTTGAACGGAGGGGGGTGTGGAGGTTGTTGTGGTGGTGGTTGGTTACTGGCATGGTGGTGGTGGAAGATGGAAATGGAACCAAACCACCGAAGCGGGTTACACACGCAACAACAACAACAACTCTCTCTACTATCTCTCTGTTTGTGTGATAGTGAAGAGAGTAGCAAATGAATCAACAATCATGGAGTCACATTTCTTTTACTTCTTTCATTTTCTTTTCAAAACAAATCATTTTTAAAATTTTTCTAATTTTAACTAAAAATTACTATACCGATCCTAAATATATATTTTATTAATGAAACTACCAATTTAATGTTTTGTTTAGTTTATGAGAAAAGAGATAAAGGAAGAAAGTGAAGTGATTATTCAATTGTTTGTTATGGATAAAAGAGAAAAATGAAATAAATAAATATATTTATAAAATGATAAATATATTTTTTATTAAATTAAAATTATTTATAAAGCAAAATATTTATAAAAAGTAAAGATAAATTAATAAATGAATGTAATGAAAAATTGGTTTTATATATTAATGAAATAAATAATTGATTACAAAACAATTTCAAATTAAAGATAAAAAAATATGATTTTTTTTACTGAAAACTATATTTTTTCTTTTAAATTGAAAAAAAAATATTATAATTTAAAATTGCTAAAATAAAAAAAGTCTGCGAATAAACTCACAGTATTCAAATTAATAGCGTAAAACGGAAAAATGTTTATAAGTGACAAAATCTATAAAAATAACAAAATTGAGGTAGTACTCATGCCTCTGAAGTTGTAATGCTGATGACACAAAAATTATTAATTGAACTTGCGTTAATATGTTAATTTGAATAAAAAAAGACAAAATGTTTACAAGTGACAAAATCTATAAGAATAACAAAATTGAAATATATTCATACCTTTGAAGATGTAACAAGGCTCTTTGGCGAATTCTTTAGATCTGGGTAGAGTCTCGCTCAGTAAAGAGAGTTGTAGATTCGTAGAAAAGGAGAGGAGCCTTGATTCTCTTCTTTGATCACCCAAAGGTTTCATTAAGACTTTACCTGTTGTTCTATATCTATAGGACAGAAAAAACATCCAAGGAAAAAGCCCTGCAACCCATTACTGCCTAGGGAACCCATTTGATGGCACCAAAATTATTAATTGTTTACATTAATCAAAGTTGATATGTTAATCGGAATAAAAAAATATCACAACAAGACAAAAAAAAACAAAATGTCGCATCATAATAATAAACAAATATAGTACTTTATAAAGATGACGAAATCAAATAAAAAAATATTAAATATCTGTAAATATTATTTGTTTAAATAAAATAGAACAGTAAATAATTAAGAGGTATGACTCAAAAAAAAAGATGATCATAAATAATCTAAGAGGAGGCGGCTAACTTTGTGTGTGAGAAGATAAGAAAATATTTTAACGTTAACGAGATTAATTAAGAAACACAAAATACAACTGATATCAATTACATGAGAGGACACTATTGTAACTTTCATTGTCTTGCGTGACTTTTCACTGCTTTCTTCTCAAAGTGAAAGAGAAAGTTTTTGTCGTGGGGTGCACCATTTTTTTTTATCTCACATTCTCTTATTATAAATACACTTTAAGAAAACTGATAGTAGTATTAAGTTATCAATAATTAAAATATATATTAGAAAAAAATAATTAATACAATTTATGTGTAATTTGTCTATCCATCTTATTATTTTTTTCTCTCTCTCTGTCATTCTCATCTCATCAGTTATCTCTCATTTCACTCACAAAATTAACAATTTCCTTTATTTATCTCTCAGCTCATTGTTTATTAAACTATTTTAGCGAATCATTCTATAATTCTCTATCTTACTTAAATAATTGTATTTTAAAATTAATGTTTAAAAGTAATATACCGACAATATAACGATATTTTATCATCCAACTATATTCGTTCAACTATAATTGTTCAATCTGTCACATCATATTAAACAATTTTTAAATCAAAAGTAGTTATTAGATGTTTTGTCGACGTGGTGAGTTATTAGTTTACACTAGTAGTACATTTTCTTTAAATCCTTTAAATATATCTATACTTTATACAAAAACATACTAATTTTTAGGGTGACCTTTTTGGTTTTTTTTCACTACCCCTTCTTTGAAAAAGAATTACCAAACTACTCAATTTTCAAAACTATATACCAAAATATCCATTTTTTCTTAGTTGTAAATCGCCTTTGCAAATGGCGACTTCTTTAAGAAAGTCCGAGTTTGCAAAGACAACTTCCTTAATAGAATTTTTCAATTCTTTTATTCATTTTTTCAATTTTTTTTCAAATTAACTATATATATATATATATATATATATATATATATATATATATAATTCATTCATAAAAAAACAATAACACAGATTTTAAATTACGTAAATTGACTAGAGTTGTCTGTAACATTTAAACAATAATTTCGAGTATGACCAGTTAACCGACATAGTCCGCATTTTCTTGGCACTTTTTCTCTAATGTCTATTCAGTTCTAATACGGGTACTATTTGAACAACATTTTTTAATTCTCCACATTTCAGGATTGCGATAGAATATTTTACCTTCGTATGTGGGTCAATATACTTCATTGGGTATAAGTGGAAACTTTTCTGTGTAAATGTTGAATATATTAACAACCTTGTAGAAACTCTTTTTTTTTTCTAAATGTTAAGGACAACTCTAGTCAATATACGTAATTTAAAATTTGTGTTGTTATTTTTTTTATGAATGAATTATATATATATATATATATATATTGTTAATTTGAAAAAAAATTGAAAAATTCCCTTAAGGAAGTCGCCTTTGCAAACTCGGACTTTCTTAAGGAAGTTGCCGTTTACAAAGGCGACTAATAACTAAGATAAAAAGAGGTATTTTAGTATATAGTTTTTTAAAATGGAGTATTTTTTTTTCAAAATTAGGTTATTGAAAAAAAAAAACCCGACACTTTTTGTTTCAATTTTAACATTCACTTAAGGATTTAATTTATATACTATGTCAATGTAAAAGATTTTTACGCAAATAAATTATTTGATGTTAAAAAATATTTGACTTATATAATAACCACCTTTAAAATAATAGATATGAATAGCTGTAACGTGTTGACGTGTAAAATGGTATACATTGTGAGAAGATGCAAATTAAGTTTTTCATTTATGATTTTATTGTATAGTATCAATCACATAACTGAACTTTATATTGATAAAAGCATACAAATTGTCATAAAACATAACCAAGAATAATCATTCTTTGTGCAATCTTTACAATTACAATGAAAGTTGAATATTAAGTTCTTAATTCTTAAAAGAATCCTATAGTTTGTACAATCCTATAAAGATGTCTCGTTTGGATATCAGTTTTTTGTTTTAAATGGATTGATATCTTTTTATCGAAATATTTTGTAGTTAAACAATGAATATGATTGTAAGTTGAAAATTAAATTAACTTATTAGATATAAGTAACAAATTAAAAAGTATCAACATTTTTTTATTTAAACCAAATAAAAAATATGAATATTTATTTTTATCAACATATGATACAACTAAATATTATTATTAAGAGTTTAATTTTTATGTACTGTTAATGTAAAAAAATTTACACAGTTCATAAATCATGATCAATTATATTAGTGATTTTATAAATAGTTATGATAAAAATTAAATATTACTAATGATTTAAAACTTGTAATTGACTAACAATATAAAAATTCTTTACACCGACAGTATATATAAATTAAATTTATATTATTAATTAACTTTTTGACCAATTAATTAATAAATACATACATTAAAGTAATAAAATAATTTAATGAAATTATTATTATTATTTTGTTAATATAATGAGTTTAACTTTCATGCATTATTCGTATAAAGAATTTTATATTATTGTCACATCACAATTATTCATTGACATAATTTATATAAAGATAGTTATTATAAAAATCAAATATTTTAATTATTTAATTGATACTAACCGTGTATATGTGAATTAAAACGTAATATTTGTGTTTTGTTTTTTAAATACATTTTAATTACTGGTTGGATTTTCTAAAAAAAAAAAAAAAAACTAGTTGGTAAAAGACAATTTTGGGGCTATAGAGAGAAAACTTCAGAGGAGACATTGAAATAAGTCCAGCGGCTGATCAATGTCATGAGTGTCTGAATTTTAATTTGAGACGACAATTTAATCCAAAGGTAACTTCGCAATCACTGAGATCTAATTGAAATGCACGAATTTACCTTTCAATCATATACATAGCTTTTTTAATTTCGATTTGTTTTTTTTTCAATTTTTTGTTCACATTTTTGCATGAATGGTTTCAGATTTCAATGTGTTGGGTTTCCTAAACCAATGTGATTTATGTTCCTTGCTTCTTCATTTGCCTCATTGGTTCAATGGTTTTACAAGGAATGCACTGTGCATCTTTAGTTGAATTGGGATCCCAATGGTTTTATTTTACCGATGAATCCCTCTGAAATAGAGAATTAGATAGTTATTGTTAATGAACACTTCTATGTCCCCTTTCTAGCTGCATTTTGTTTTTGACAAATGATCTAATCATTTCATCAAGGTTTTAAATCGCGGTAATGGTCGTGCCGTGATCTGAAATTATTAAGTTTTTATATTGGAAGTAACTCGTCCTTGTTGTAAGGTGTTGGGTGTCACTTTTTATAAACTCTTTTCAAACCTTATGTATATTGAATTAGGCTCCTCTAGAGTGAGCAATTCACTGTAGAGGATAAAGTCAGTAATATCAACAATTGATAAACAAATCAATGGGAAATATTATATGCACTAATCGATGGTGGTTATAATATTAATAATTGATTTAATCACTTTACCAACTTCTCACTTTAGAGAGTCAAATCTATGTATATTTTATGTGGACTTATATTTTTCCCAATAGATATTGTAGAGAATTATGGTCAAATGCAATTGATGTGGACCAAATCACGGCCGCATAGACATAAAAAATCATGATGTCAGGATCCAAATATCTTGTTTTAAAATCTTGCATTTCATTGTAAACTACAATTATTTGCTGGAAAGATTGATAAGTGCAGTGTTTGATTTTTAGTTTTTACTTTTATTATTCTGTGTATTTATTTATGCAAAAAGAAGTCATATTAGTTTTATTTGATTGTACATATCTTTTGCTGAGAAGGTTTGCAATTTTTGAGTTAAGATAATTTAGTGCTTACTTCTCTCTTATGTTCTTACAGTAATGATGCTTTTTCCATTATTTATTTATATCTAATCTATTTTTATAGTGTTTCTTTTGTCATGTTTATTAGTTAAGATATGATGCATGAATTAGTATAGTCGATTGTTACAGTTGGATGAACACATTGCACTGATATTTTATGACTTGAATTGGACTTGATTGTCTTGTATTTTAGCTTACGGAGCCATTTTTTCACACCTTTATCTCTTCTTTTCACTGTGTAGGTAGAAGGAAGAGGGTTTAGGCTTTCTGAGTTTCTAGTGTTGTAAGTTTATTGCCAAATTGACAAGAGTCGAAGATGACGGTGAGTTCTACAAGCAAGGATGCTCGAGATCTTTTCGGCGCTCTTTGGTCTGCTTATTCTGCAACCCCCACAAATCTCATGGTTGTTCCTCTCTTCTCCTCTCCATTTCTCCAAAAATATCTTTACATTTTCCTAACCCCATTTTTGCTTTTCCTTTAGATCATTGATCATTATGTTGCGTTCGCTGTCTTCACTGCCGTCATCCAGGTACTTTCCAACCATGCTTCAATTTCTAAGAGATTTGTTCTTTTAATTTTTGTTTAATGATGTTTACCTGTAACATTAGTGATTCAATTTTTGATGATTGTGGTGCCTCCTAATATGATAGTGAGATTAGTCCAAACCAACTATATTATTTTGGTTTTTGTTTGATGATTGGAGTGACTTTTGATATTTTTTTCTTCTTATCTAGTTTCAATGCTTAGAGTCTTAGACAATGTTCAATCCATATTTGAGTATTTGAGTGAATGAATACGCAACTCTGCTCAAAATTTCATATTTAAACCTCTGAAATCAATATACCAAACACAAAGGCCATTCCATATATTATGACATTATGCTAAAATTGTCACAATCCAGAAATTACTTCACAAATCAGAAAAATGCAAGAGAAACATGGCTATCGTCATCCACATGCATAACACACAAGAAACCCAAAGAAGCTACCTCACTGGAATGCAAATGTCAGAGAACTCTTCCCTTTTTCTATCTACTTTGAACGCCGCAATGTTTGTAATATTACTTTGGCTGTTAATATCCTTCCAGACATTATCATGGAATTCCCTTTAGATAGTTTATCTTACTTTACCGGGTAATATCCTTCCAGATTCTAGTTTAATAAACTACCAAATCCCAAGTCTAATATTTTGAAAACATATTGTACAAGTGAAATTAATATTTTGGTATAGGGCTCAAAGTTGACCAGTAGGTTTATGTTGAAGCTACTTGCTCTTTGTTTTTGACAATAAGTTGATCTTGTTGAACTTAGATTTTTCCATTTTTTTTTATGACCAGGTAGTTTACATGGCTTTGGTGGGAACATTTCCATTTAACTCCTTCCTTTCAGGAGTACTTTCTTGCGTAGGGACTGCAGTTCTGGCTGGTAAGTTGCGAAGGTGATTACAATTTGTGGTCCACTGGTTTGAAGTTTAGATGCAGTGTAGCATTCTTTCTACCACTATATTAATGTTAATACATAAATTGGAATTTCTTCGATATACAACACTCATGTCGATAAAATGACTTAATTTCATTGATAGCTAGAATAGATTTGTAGATCAGGTGTAGGATCTTTTTAAATTTAAAAAAGGCTATGAAATTTATGCACACACATATTTCAGTACACTCACATACATGTGCATAGATATAATACAATAATTCTAACCTGACTAGTTTCATATGCATAAGTTTAGTTCTTGTCTTTCTTATCAATATTGTCATCCTTTGGACCAGTTTGTCTCCGGATCCAAGTGAATAAAGAGAACAAGGAATTCAAGGTAAAGTTATTTTCTTGTGTATTATGGTGTTTGAGTTGATGTATATGAGTCAAATTGAGAACCTATATTTCGTCGTTTTAATATTTCATCAACCTGGCAAATTTATATAGTTTCAAACTTAATCTCGACATGACTACATCTTTAACTTGACCAAACAAAGGAGAAAGGAAATGAAGAAATAATGTGTTGCACTGTTTTCTTCACTTGATATATATTCTTACAGATAATTGGTCTTCCATCCTAATGCAGGACATTGCACCCGAGCGGGCTTTCACTGATTTTGTTCTCTGCAATGTGGTGCTCCATTTGGTGATCATAAACTTCCTTGGTTAAATTGGGTTTGAGTGGCTTTGCTTTTTCCAACAAAAAGAACTCATTGATCCAAAAGAAGATAAAAAATTAGAACAGAATCCTGGGATAGTAAAAATAACTAATAGTACTATACCTGGATATTTGGTATAGTATTTATTTTAAAGTATTTACTCTAGTTTTATATTGATTCCGCCACCACTACCCTTTGGCTTTTTTGGGGATTTTGTTTGGACAGAGGGATGCTAGGTGTTTACTTTGCAATCTTTTAAACTGCTTATTGAATGGTGAATTACACAACATGTTCACATCGATTATCTAAATCTGAGCAAGGTGTTCACATGTTGTAGTCTTCTGAACAAAATTGAATTTCTTTTTTGGTGGTTAGAATCCATTAATGACTCTGCATATAGTTCAAGCTTCATGTCCACGAATGCCAAGCAAAACATGGAAAATAGTCAGCATAATTTTGGAACAAATTTGAATGATGATATGTTTAAACTGCTTCTTAGTCCATCTAAATAAAAGGAATGTTGGAGCAATTCCAATGGGGGGATTTAGGTATTGTTTGTGAGTTGATTTTTGTTTCTTGATTGTTGGTTATTTTCCCGGTTGATTCTGTTTTTTGTTGCATTTCTCTCTTAAAAATGAGTTGCTTTTATTGGAACCTGTTCTTCACTCTGGCTGTCATATGGAACACTTCAACCACAAACCATTGAAAAGCATATGAACCTTCTCATGGAGGTGCTCTTAGAAGCATGAACTAATTCTTACTTGCACTAGATTTATTGTTTAAAAAACTCATGATTATTGCAAGATTATTCAATACTTTTCCACAAGTATTTATTGAAAAGTTTGTCGAAACTAACTTTTATCCTCACTAAATGGATCCTAATTGTTTGGATAGCAAAGAGGATGACACTCAAGGATAGTATGGATGTCATTCTAGCCTATTAACTGGTTTGTTCACTTCTATCAATTTGTAGAATGTTTCACATACATTATTCTAGCCTACATTATTGATCTAAAATTGTAATTTCCTGACACTTCAACATCATCAATGAGCAATGCAACTATGAATAGTGTGAGCAGTCCCACTTTTAAGTGTAGTTTTGGTGCCTTCCTCTATACTTACCAAATCATCATTGCTAGTTAACAATAGTTTGGAGATAAATGAATGTTACCAAGTACTGCATGTGGTATTATAATCAGATAAGTTTTGTTAAATACGAAATAAATTGAATAAAGGAAGAAAGATTAGTATGGTCTTCTTTAGCTCAAATAGTTAATGAGCTTCAATAAATATTGAACCGATCATAAATAGTTTAGTTTGAATACTAACATGATCATTGATCAAACTTGACTTACATTCCAACCAAACTCCAAATTATTAAGATGTCTTTTCTCTAAAAATTGGAGACACAAATTATTAAGATGTCTTTTCTCTAAAAATTGGAGTGAATGTCTCGATCAAATCATTGATCAAGTTTGCCTTATATTCCAATCAAACTCCAAATTATTTAAACTTATTTTCCCTAAAAATTTGAAAAGTTAAGTCCAAAAATGCCATGCTCTATAGAGCATCAACACCAAACAAGAGGTTCACAAGATCACTAGCTTATTTCAATTATAAAGAAAAAAAAAAAATTGGACGTTATAACACAATAGATTTTTTTGGGGGTTATAGTTAATGATATATGTATGTTATATTCACCATTTAATAAGTATAAACTATAATCTTAACCCACAAAAATTGTAAGGGCTGATACCCTATTATTTTCTCACTTTTTAGGTGGTGTACACTGACACCATGACATGGCTCCATTTTCAAATAAAGTTGTTAAACGGATGCAATTGCATAACTAAAAAAGCAGTTACTCAACCATTTTCTTTCTAAATGTAAAATCACAAGAAATGAAAAGTTAATTCTAATTGCCACATTAAACAGGACACACCTAAATCTCAAATCCATAGACTCTCTTATACCATGTAACATTAACCCTTTAATTCAAAATGATATGAAATAAAGTTAACCAACCATAAACATTCCAAATTTAAAGTCTCATAACCTACCATTAAATATACATGACAAATCAACAAGAAAAATACAAAGACACTGCATCTTCTATATACACAAGTTATTTCAACAGAAATTTGCATACTCTAGTCAGTAACTTGCAGTCCAAGCAACTTATCATTACTATGAGCTTTTAAGTTTCTCTCAACGAGGTTGGTGGATTCTTTGAGGTGCACACTTGAGGTTAACATATTGTGCTGGCTTCTCAAACTGCTTTGAACCAATAGGAGACTTGACACCCCTTTCATTTGGTGACAAGATCTTGAGAAGAGCTGAAGCATCCTTGTTAACACCTGATTGAGAATGAAATCAACTATCAGACATTACATTTACTCTAACTCTTGGTGTACTGTCAGTATTAGCCGAAAGATTATTGTCATATAAAAGGAAATAGAGTTTTAAGGTAATACACTAACAGACTAAAACAACTTTACACTATTGTCCAATTATAATCATTCAATCAGCCACATTATATTATATAGTTTTTAAAATCAAAGGCAGTTATCTAATGTTTGGTTGACGCGACAAGTTATTATTGGTTGTTAGTGTTAAACAATTTTACCCTGACAATGCATCTCCTTTAAATCCAAAGGAAATATCTATTTTGTGGTACTTTCTATGCCGTCCATCTATTATAAAATAAATGTCATTTAAGGTTTTTTCATGTATATTAAGAAAAATAATAAATGAATAAGTGTAACAATTTTATAAAATTTTCTTTATTGGCTATTGGTTATTAACAAATGTTATAAATACATAGTGAGATGTAATGACTTGAAAGTGATGAACACAATATTAGCAAAAAACTATCACAAGTAAAAAAAATAAGAACTTCAAATGAATTGTTTCTACCTCAAGTTGAGACTTATATTCGACAAACCTGTAGTAGAAAAACATTTACTGCCATATCTCCATTCTCCACACATACATTTTAGATATTTTAAGAACCTACTTAATCTGAGAAAATATTCTGTTTATTTTATTTTATTTTTTTATATATTCTGCTTTTACTTTTAAAAACAATACATTTTAGATATCTTAAGAACCTGCTTAGTTTAAGAAAATATTTTATGTTTACATTTTCTATTTTTACTTTTAAACACAAAACTGTCACATTATTTTCATTTTTTTTTTCCTAGTTTCAAAGATTTTCACATATTGTAAATGAAACAATGAAAAGAAATGTACAAATCTTTTAACAATGCAACAGTTTCGTAATTAAAAGTGAAAACAGAAAACAACACTTTTCTTATTGACACATCCATTCGCCAGTCGGCCTTATACAAATAGCAATATAAACAAAAATGGCATCATGTAAATATATCAAAAAAAACATTACAGATCAATATAAGCAGTCACACTATCAATTTTCCAATCAATTAGCTTCAATGCTTACCATGATGAGGCTTTCTTTCATCAACAGGATCATCCATAACCGGATGCTCTTGAGCTTCGTTCGACATCACCAACTTCTCAAACTCATTCTCTAGAAAATTGAAGTCTTCTTCTTCAATGCCTAGATCAAAAGTTTCAGACAGCATATTCTCCATATCATCATTTGCAGTATCATTACCACCACTTTCTCCAAAATCTTCCTCCTCATGCTGGCTCAACCAATAGTCACGAAACCATGTCGAAGATTTCACAAGCTCCCACCATTGAGGTGAAAAATCCTCCACCTGACGAAGAGCAGCAGGTACGAAGAGAGGTGCATTTGGATTCAAAGATGAACTTCTTTTAGATACCAATGCCATCAGAACTTGTCAACTAAATACACTAACTTGTGAGGACAAAAAAATAGTTTACATGAGAATATAGCCATGTATCATAAAAATATAATATAATCTATTACCAATGAAAAAATTTCTTCTCAGGCTCTCACAAGAAACATCTTAAATTAAAGGAGGATTGCATAAGATATTTTATTTTAAAAAATTGTAATTATCTTACAATTTTTAAGCAAATTTCAGAAAGTTTTTACTTTTTGCTTCTGAAAAAACTTGTTAAAATTGCTTTTAGAGTTTAAAAACTATGCATTGACGGTGTAAATATTTTACATAGTCACTCAATCATATTTCACCAAATAGATAGTAATTACAATGGAAGTAGAAAAATCACGATAGCTCACTGTGATTTTGTCAATCCTACTGCGAAATCAAACATACACTAAAAAAATAATATAATGCCAAGGTAAAATTTGAGTCGATGACAATGTAAAAAAGACAAACAAATGGATACTTTTGGAATATGCTATCTCATAATCAAAACTTAAGGAATCATGTCAAATACTAAAGTAAATTCAAATGGTATGGACCAGTTACTTTAAATCTATAATATTAGACAGAAAAATAACACACTCACTAAGCAAGTTAATTATTTAGAACCTGACATACTTTCTTCAGATCCAAAAAAAATAAAAATACTTGCTTCAGAATAATATCTCACAACCAAGATAATAGCTTTGATCTCAAATCCAACACCTCCCAAAAACACTTCCATCTTTTGCTAGATTCCTATATATTTGAAAGGGAAAA
>JBBPBQ010000001.1:10677524-10688880 GCA_037974755.1 Cicer yamashitae | reverse complement strand
TGAAAGGGAAAAAAAAAAAAAAAAAAAGACCTTTGCAGATGCAATGAAGACATGTAGCTTTAGGAATTTATGTTTTAAATTGGAATAACAAACAGATCCTAGAATCAAATCAACATAGTTAACATCCACCATGAAGCTAACAAGACCATGAATCATGATCCATACAAGGCTTACTATATAGTAACAGTACCACCCTTCTGATTTAACATACACACATCACAAATAAAATCAAATACTATACTCAAATAATCCCAGTGGAAAAAAAAAAAAGCTTAGTAAATGATCACTGAAAAACAACACAAAAAAGTGACATATATGAAGAAGCTAAAAAATGGTAAAGTGTTGGACCAACAAATTCAGTGTAAGATTCAGTAGTGTAAAAAAAACTCCAATCTTTTTAGTACCATCAACTTAAAAACTTGATTCAACCATGGAAAATAAGATCAGAACACTAACTTTGTCAACAACAAAAAAATCACTATATTAGCATTATAAAAACTATAAAAAAATTGTACCAAAAATAATTATTAAAATTTCTTTTTTCAAAAGAACAACAAAGGGTCACAGAAACTGAACAAGCAGTAGCAACTATAAATAAAAAAATATATAAAAAACACTTTTTTTTCAAAAGATCAACAATGAATCACAAATATTGAACAAGAAATGGAACCCATCTAATAAAAAAAATATCTAACTATGAATAAAATATTACAATACTAGCTTTGTAAAAAATACTCTATATCAGCATCACAAAAAAAAATTATATTATATTTTTTTTCAAAAGATAAACAAAGGATCAAATATATATTGAACAAGAAATAGCCCTCATTTAATGGGATATAAAAA
Source organism: Cicer yamashitae (assembly GCA_037974755.1). Classification (NCBI taxonomy): domain Eukaryota; kingdom Viridiplantae; phylum Streptophyta; class Magnoliopsida; order Fabales; family Fabaceae; genus Cicer; species Cicer yamashitae. The sequence continues at coordinate 10,688,034 of JBBPBQ010000001.1, read as the reverse complement.
AATAAAATTATTTTGAAAAGATCAACAATGGATCACATGTGTTGAACAAGAAAGAGCACCCATCTAATGAAAAAAAGTATAGACAAACATAAAAATGATGATGTTCCATTGTTACCTAGTACCAGTGAGTGTTTTGCTCAGTGACGTTGAAAATGTTGTCAAAAATCAAAGTGAGTGAGAGAGTGAGTTGGAAAGAAACAAATGAAAATGCTATATTTAATATTTGAGTGGGAAGTGGATAATAAATAAAGAGAAAAAGACAAGATCCAGCTTCGGGTAATCCAAAGCTGAGGCTCGGAAAGAGGCTAGTTTTGCTTTTGACGAGGTATGGACCCTACACGTGGCTGGAAAGTGACGAGAGTGATTGATTGTGGAGAGAGAGTGGTTAATCGGACGGTTGAGAAAAGGTAACGTGAAGAAGATATTTTGGGTGAAGGTCCAATAATTACTTGTGTAGCATGATTATGATAAGAGCGATTTGAGGAAAAATAACCTGCGGGCGGTTGCATAGTTTTGCATATTGATGACTCTTGGATGACCGAGATACACTGTAGTCAGACATATGAAGTCCATCGATTACCAACGGTTCATATTTTAATTTTGAATTTTAAATTTCAAAATGAATAAAATATAAATTTAAAATCTTGACCATTCGATCTTAACGGACGATTTTAATATGTTGAATTCACCACCGTAAATTTAAATTTCTCTTAGACCGGAATCTTGCTAATATAAGGTAGAATAGAAGATAAAAGTTGTATCAACAAAAATTAATGTATTTAGTTTAAAATTTAGATTAATTATTAATTCACTTCTCTTATATTTAAAATCGGATGAAGTATATTATAAAATAACAATCATTTATTTATTCTATTAGTCTTATGTAGAAAAACTAATTTGATTGTTATTTAAATTAAAAATAAATATTGTAGGTATATAGTAAGATAACAATCTTTATTTTTTCAATTTACTCAATTTATAGGATCTAAATAATAGAGATATGAGTATATACAATTGTAAAATCTTTTAGATTAATGGAAAGAATTAGTTTCTATTTGACCAAAGCAAATCGCTATTTTTTTTTAACGGAAAAAAGAAAAGTTTCATTGAAATTCTAAAATAAGAATAGTACAATTAAATTAACTACAGATTGGGATATTTTTCATTCATATTTTGATTTAAACACTAATGATCAAGAAAGACAATATATTAACGATACACATAAATATTTCATAAGCCAATGCAAAATAATTAAACCAAAATTTTAATCCTAACAACTAAACTAGTTTCTTCTATATATAGTTAATTTTCAAGAATAATGTATGTCCACAATCTTTAATTTCATTCATCTGTGGAAAAAAATTATTGGTGTTCGCTCAGATCGACTATACGTTATATATGACATGACCAATCCAATTAAATGTTAACAAGTTATATTTAAGGTTGATAAAGTGTTGGCTTTGGTGATAGCATCTATAAGTCTCCTTACTCAAAATACATTACTGACAAATTGAGTATTTTTTATCATACTTTTCAACAAACACGTGAAGTACAAACTTGAAACAAACTAAAAATAACAATAAAACACAAATAAAGAAACATAACTAGATAAGCATTAAACCACCAACACAAACATAAGATCTCAAACTAGGGGGAGCTTGGAGGTCCTTTCTGCAATTGAGGTTGCAACCATGAGGCCAAATTTAAAGGTAATGGATGAGGCAGAGGACGATCAATCGGAGAAGGCCTTGTAATAGTACGACGTTGTTGGGATAGAACACCAACTAGAGAGATTTTCTCTTCTCCATTGTTATCGTTGTCAACAACATGAAAGAGCGATGGTGAAGCCATGAATGTCCTGTTTCTTGCAATATACATCAAAGAGTCCACAATAGTCGCCATTGTTGTCAGTACGAACACATTACAGTTTTTTGCCTATCTTCCTCTCAACCAAAGGTTGAAATGTTGGAACTTCTCAAATACTTGGTCTTTTGTTTTCAAAGCATAAGCCCATAGTTTCTTGGAACATTCATTAAAAAAAAAAAGTAACAAAATAAAGTGCAACGTTAAAAAAATTTACCTTTAAAGGGCAACAAACATCCAAATGCACCAACTGAAGCAACTTTGACTTCCTTGAGGGATGGTGTCTTTTAAAGGATACATTGATTTGTTTACCAGCCATGCAATGAGAATATTTATCCAAATACGCATTCTTGAATCCTGGAAGCACGTCTTTTATGACTAAATAATTTAACCATTTTTCACTAATATGGCTAAGCCTTTAATGCCACAAAGATGCTTCCATATCCATGGTATCTACACTGTCTTTAGCAACCAAAGCTTTTGTCCAGTACAATTATAAATTTTCTCTCATCTAACCACAACCAAGTTACCTTTGATGGGTTTCCACTTTCCAGAAGTAAACTGATTATCAAAACCACTATCATCACGCATATGCACAAAGATCGGATTAAAGCAAACATCTGGGGCATGTTTGACTCCTTTAAGTAACAATTGCATTCCCATGTTGGTTTGAAAACAAACATCAACAACACCAATTAACTTAGATACATCATTTTTACCCATCTTCAACCCTTCAAAGCCACCTAAAGTATAAGATGTGAATAACTCCTTCTTCGTTGTAACATGTAGTGTAGCACAACTATAAATTATCAACAAGGTTAACTGACTCATGATCATATAGAGTAACAAGATCATCACTAGTAGCAGCAGTAACACAATTGTCATTACTATCATCATCACGACCTCTTTGTTTTTGCTTACCTTTCTTGCCTTCGTTCTCCTTTTTCCATATAAAACAATTCTTCTTCATGTTCCCTAGTCTATGAAAATAATGGCACTCCACATTCTTGTATTGAGACTTGGACTTGCTCATGCTATTCTCTCTACCACCCCCTAGTTCCTTTTTTTGACTTTTCCCTTATTTTTAGTGATAAGAACTATAGATTGAGATGCAAAACCTTGTGCCTTCCTTCTCATCTCATCATTTAGAACACCACCCTTAGTCATTTCCAAATAAACAATACCTTTAGGAGTTGAACTCGTTATAGAAACCTAAAATATTTCCCAAGACTTTGGTAAACATAACAATAGAAATAGTATTGAGAGCTCATCATCAAACTTGATACCTATTCATGACATCTAATCAAAGTGCCATTGAAAATCACTCAAATGATTTGAAATAGCCGTATCATTCTTATACTTCAAACTGATAAAGCTATTCAACAAGAACAAGTTATTATTTTCTGATTTAGAGGCAAACAATGACTATATCTACTCCCACAAAGTTTTTGCATTTATATCATTAGCAATATGATTATAAATATTATCTTTTACATATCTCCAAATAAAACCACATACCTGTTGGTGTTCAAATTCTCATTCTTCTTGATATTTTGAATCCAACTTTTTAGAACCAAATATAGGAAGATGCATTTTCTTCACAAATAGGAAATCCTTCATCATGCCTTTCAACAAATTGTAATTAGTATCATTCAAGCATACCATTTTTATATTGATGTTTGCCTTTGTCCTTTAAGCAAGTCAAATAGCCTATATTCATACTCTAATACCCTTATGATGGGGAATTAACACACAAACACAATAAAAAGGAAAACACAATGGAAGTAAAGTATATGGTAGCAAAACGAAAAAATAGAAGCGCACAAAGAACACTGAGATTTTAACATGGAAAACCCTCAAAGTAAGGGTAAAAATCATAGACCGTCCAGACCAAAGAAATAGCTCTACTATAATCAAATAAAGGTACAAGAGAGTCTTAAAACAATGCACAAATTATGTCAACAACTATGTTTGTTATGTGACATTGACAAATAACAAATTATGTCAACAATTATGTCAACAACTATAGTTGGCTAACACCTAGGCTCGCCATGCAGCAGCTAACATCTGCGTCAACCTCATTAACAAGACAAATAAACAGAAGGACTATCTTGTCCGACGTCTTTCAATTTAAGAGTGTTATTTGCCTATTTCCAAATTTCAACGGGTAAATGTTTGAAAATTTTCAAGGGGAAATTTGGTGATTCACTTAATCTTGAAAATTTTGCATTATATATGTGTAAATATGTATTCATTAGATATGATGGAAAATAATAAATTTTCTGGTAACCTTGAAAGTAAAAGTAGATGAAAAGTTGAAAATGAAAGCGTGAGAATTAGTAGGAGAAGAAAAGAAAATGCAGAGAGAAAAATTAGATGAAGAAGAAGGGAGAAAGAAGATTACCTTGCAGACGTTTTCAGTTATGTTACACCACAAAATGTCGTTTTTTTTATGGATTTGTGACAATGTTTCTCTTCTTTCACACACACGCAAAAGGTTGTTGATTGCTTATCATGGATTTGTTTCACATGTTCAAGGAATTCTAGCCTTTAATTTTGATAGTTAGGATTATTACTTAATAGATATATTGTTGGTTTGGCTCAATCCTCTCTTGCTAGTATTTTAGGTTATATCATGCAGATTGTGGAGATCCCAATTCCCAAGTGCTATATACGATGAAGTAGAAAGACTTTGTCAAATTTTTATCTGGGGTAGCACTTCAGACCAAAGAAAGTGTCATCTTATCTCGTTGGATAAGATATGCAAGCCATAAAATAAGGGTAGTTTGGGACTCAATAACCTCTGCATTCTTAACAAAGCTTACATGTTCAAATTTGCCTAGCAGGTTGTGGCAAAAAGGAATAAGTTGTTGATGAAAATTCTTCGGGCCAAGTATGATAGTGGCCTTGTAAACATGTTGCATATGATGAATAAATCAACCTTTTCGCATACTTGGAAATCTATCTGCAAAGTTTTGTCACATGTTGATAACAAGATTCGATGGAAATTATACTAAATTATGGAAAGACAATTGGATACCTAATTGTGACAAGTTAGTTTCTAATTTCTCTCATATTATTATGGTTGGTGAAGATAATTTTTATGTTGAAGATTATAGTGTGGATGATGATTGTAATTGGCCTAAGCTGAATAGTGATAGTCTATTTCCTGCATCTATCACCGACAACTTTCAACATGTGCAACCTCCCACTCGTGGACACTCATATTTTGCTTATTGGTTACCAACAACATACGACATCTTTAGTCTCAAAACTGCTTATGAATTTCTTGTTGATGATCAACATAATCAACATGATTTACCCCCTTTTAAGGAAATTTAGAAAGGTCTGACAAAAATGCGCAAAACACTTTGGAAAATGGTTTATGGAAAACTTCTTACTAATGTGGAACGATATCACTGTGGCATGTCGTTAGATGATATTTGTAACACCCCAAATTACTGTTCAACACTAGAAGAAGAAGAAGAAGAAGAAGAAGAAGAAGAAGAAGAAGGTTGTACGGGAAAGAATAGAGGAAAAAAATAGGGAGAAAAGAGAAAACATTAACTTCATTGCACGTCCTTCTCAAGCTTCCCCATTCCATCATCTACCATAGAAATAAGCCCCACATCCGTATTAGAGGACAAGAGGACCAAGAGAAAGAGCAAAAGGGAGAAAATATGAGAAAAGAGAAAAGAGAAAAGGAATGATAGGGTTTCAACATAAGAGAAGAAGTTTAGAGTTCTTGCATGTTGAGAAGGAAGATGGAAACTTGAAGAAGAGTTAGGGTTCCACTTGTAGAAGAAGGAATTAGAATCAAACTTTGGGGTCTCAAATATTTTTCTAAGTTAACATAAAAAATTTGTTGTTCTGTTTTTGTACTATATAACTTATTTTATTAAACTATATTTATAAACTAAACATCTTAAGCTTCCCAAAAAAATTGTTGTTTATTCAAATCGAATATCATTTGATATTTTATTTAAATTGTCAAAGTTATGGTGTTTTCTGCAAAAATGATTATGAGCTAAGTTAAAATGGGTATAGCAGAAGCAACAGGAAATGGTTTTTAGTGAAATTAATTGGATTTGAAAGCTTATTTTTAGTACTATTTTTACTGTAAATTGTTAAAAGTTTATATTACTTTTACAAATTTTTGTGATTTATGAAGTGGATTATTCTGTTTTATAAGTTCTTCTGCATTAGTTATCTTGAAATATCTATAACTTGAGCTAGGGAACTATTTTTTGAGTGAAACCAGTTGAATCTGAAAGAAGACATTTAATAATATTATGTTAAAATTTATAAATTTACATAAATACATAAATCACTCGGTAGTATTATAAACATAGTTTCTTTACCCGACTCCTTTGCCTCTAAGCCCATTTCGACCCTATTGAATATGACTTAGTTAAGTTACACCTATTGATTAGCAGTCGGATCTTATCCTGTCGCACATAACCAATAAAGAATAGTGTATTCAACTTTAGCATGACCCACATTATACGATACCGGTCTTAACGAGTGCCACACAGTGGAAGACATTAAACTTAGTATTTAATTTTAGGGATTGTTATTAGGCGATCTCACCAACTTTACTATCTCATACAAATGTATCTTAGCATGCATGTATATATACTATCATAATTTAAAGCATATATATATAGAACATGTTAACATACATGCTACATATCATGCATCACATACAAAATATATAAGACTATATAATATAGTTATGGTCACCTAACTCGAAGAGAAAAATTTAACAAAATATAAATTACAAGTCTTCGGTCTTTAATGGGCTTAGAACATTTAACTCCTCATGTAGGAATTGTAGTGACTTCAAGTCGAAGGACTACTCATTATGGTCGCATAAGAATCTCTAATGACACTTACACCACAATTATGTAGTATTCGCATGGCGGATTATTCTAGAATAAACATTATTCATGATAGTTATACATATATAAGGACTTAATATCTCATATCCATAACCCGTGGGATGTGGTCATCAACCTACTCTCATAACAGTTTCGATGTATTATTATCATCCTAAATAACAATAGTACTTTGACTACGGATATTTTAAGAATAATGTTCAATAGGGTCTCACGATCAAATCACATTTGATGTTCTATTAAACAAAATATCTACTCTAAGGATTTTATTATATTATATTATTAATAACATAATAAAAGATGTCTTGTACATATAACCAAAATTAGATATATGATTTAAATCCATGATACAAATAATAAAAGATGTCTTACACCAACAATCTCTCACTAGCATTAGAGCCAATCAAGCATCAACATAACTCTCATTGATCTAGCATGAGTATCATGCTACTACTTAGCAAGAGACTCCTTTAGCATATTATTTAATGTAGTCATTTTGCACTTCTTTCTTTTTTATCATCTATCAAATGAGATCTAAGCAACTACGTATATGTTTGGATCATTTATGAGTTCAAGATTATTTACCTTACACAATTACTTCATCATCATCACAACGAGATCAATGAAGTTTATAAAGGTAGAAGATATGTCAAGTTCAAAAGAACTTTCTCATTCAAACACCCTTCTAATCACATTAAAAGTAGGCATACTCAACTTAATAAGAGAATTAGAAATTATCATTGATTTGGAATGTTTCCATCTCAATGTACTACAATATATGCAAAACATAATTCAAACTGTGATATTAATTTACTTTGATCGGGTTGGAAGTAGTGTGAATGCAAAACCGTACAATGACCTCTTCCTTACCATCTATTAAGAATATGTCTTTAGTCAATTAAATAATGAAGGACATTCGTGATTACAATTTAGTGACATCCACTAAAATTAAATTGGTACCCTTTTGTTATGCTCCAAGCATATGAGATGCATGGTCTAATAAATATAATGATCTACATGATAATTCCAATTTCCATAACAAATGAAATCATTCTCATGTATTCTTTCTCAAGTGATGAGATAGAACATTGTCTCATAGAAATATCATTATGATGTTATCATATGCACATTGACGAAGATCAAATAACTTCATAGATCTATCTTTATAAATCCTGAATCCTAACACTTAGAAAAGATTGCCTAAGTCTTTTATCAACAAACATTTGCCAACTATGTTTTTACGCTTCATAGGGATATGTTTATTTGATGAGTCGTATATTTTTCACTAATAAGACCAAAATCAATAATGCTCCCACTAACCTCTATGTACACAAGCTCAAAAATAATCTTTGAAGGATTTAAGCATCTTGACTAAGAAAAAGTCTCACCATAATCTATATCATAGATGTGGATAAAACATATTGTAGCACACATGGCCTAAAGGTATTCAATATACCATCCATTCTAGTCTTCAATTGAAGAGCCATTTGCACCCTATATCCATCAGGCCAACTCCATCAAGCTCCAACTTTGTTGGTTTACATGGATTCCTTCACATATTTTGTGATGACGCAACTTATCGTATCTTTCAAGATCTTGTGTAACCAAGTTAAGTAACATGTCCACAACACTTGTGAAATTTACTAATGTTCCATTACCATAGGTCTTATGGTGCTCAAAGTTTTACAATTCTCCCACTGGTTCCTTGAGATTTAACTTATTTAAGGAATACATCGGTTTCTACGATAAATTATTTATCATTGGAGACTTTGTAGAAAATAATATCTTTATTTTCCTAAGTATATTCCAAAAATTACATTTATTTAGTGTGGTTTTAAGCTTATTTGAAAACAAATAAACTTGACGACTCAAATCTTCATAAATGTTGTTGTTTGTCTTTCAACTCATTCCATATCTCATATGGAATCTTTATATACTCTAATGGAACATGATATCTAGTTAAGATATAGTTGTATAAAATCCATATTTCAGAAAGAGTTATTATATTTGACTGACTCATAACAAATAAGACAATGTCTAAGAAGGTTTGATTTAGAAGGTTATCAAACTTCTAGCTTAAGTATTTAACATCATGATCCAATCATGTGATCTCAATAATCTTGCCAATATGTTTTTCTATTTTGTTGTTCAACTCTTTGAATACTTCAAAAATTCGTTTAATTTCTGTTAAGATGCACAAATACTCATTTACTATAATAAATAATAAATGTAACAAGGTCAAGAAATCCACATTTTACAAACTTGTTTAGTAACTCACATAAATCTCACGTATCATGCCAAAATATCACTAACTCTTTCATCATGACTGATGATAAAGCTTAGTCATCATTTTCAGTAAGTAGTTATCATAAACGTCAAACAATTTACAATTGAATGAGTCAAAGGATCCATTATAATCTCACTTGAAATACGTTCTTACTTATATGGGCTAAACAATAATGTCAAGGTATATAAGAATCCAATAATCAAATTTGAACTTATCTGCATGTATGTCACATATGGGCAGCTTGAGATCAATGACACATGATTCGTGTCTTTCAAGATCTCCTTAAATGAAAACAGAAGTAAATAAATGGAACAACAATTATCATTTTATTACAACAAAACATCATTTTTTATTTTCTCAAGAAATTGAAGTGATGTTTCTAATAAGATTTCCATCATTTTTTATGTAACAACAATTGTTGCATATCACATATGTATGTTGATTTTTTACTTTAATCAACATTTTACTCATTTACACATTGTATCACATATGCATGTTGTAGAAAAGTTGACTTCTATGACAAATATTTGAAAAGAAAGTCTAACTTTTTTTCTTCAACTTACACTCTTTCAAGTATATAAGACCGTTTTTCTTCGAATATTTTGTCTAATTATATTGGAACCAACATTTTCCTTTGTAACTTTTCTTACCAACTTAAATGTAAGAGTACATGGTTTGAATTTATTTTTTCCCATGTGCTACTCGATTTTAGTACCTTTAAGTCATTTTATTATATAGACCATTAATATAGTTTCATTTTGTGACTATAACTAACCAACAACTCTTATTGGACCAAGTCAATGGTCAACTCTTGTACAATAGAAAATCTATTATAATATATTAAAACAAACCCCTAAATCTATTGATTGACATATCACACCCTTATGTGTCACATCATAACATTTGTTCCACATCACTTATATTCCTATGTAGCACCCTTCATATGCTTCTACAATTCATCTTACATCTTTTATTTCTCAATTTTGCTTTTGCATCTCACACATCATCATATACATATGTTGAAAACCCACACACAAAAACTATTCATGAAAATAATTTTACTATCAAAACTCTTCTTGAAAATAATTTTACTATCAAAGCTCCTGATGAAAATAATTTTACTATCTTTTCACTTCAATCAACTTTCAGTGCTTCTCTATTTCTAACTTTGTATCTTATGTTATCTTATGTTATCTTCAAGAACCATCATTTCAATTCATTCTTAAACATTGGTGGATAGCACAATTTAGATACAAAGTTTTTTCGTTTACACAACATTAAATCTTTCATGGCTTCTTAATTCTCACCCAAGTATCAATGAGAAATATGAGATTGTGTAACCTCTTGGTGACTTCCTCAGTCAAATTAGGTCATTTTCTTTCTCCACTTAAATTTTATTCATCTTCTATTTTTCCTCTTTTTTTTTTTTTTTTTTTTTTTTTTTTTTTTTTTTTTTTTTTTT
>JBBPBQ010000001.1:10611876-10666364 GCA_037974755.1 Cicer yamashitae | reverse complement strand
TGAATAAATGAAAGGGGTGATAAAATGGATGGATCAAAATCATCCATTAATCAGTTTATATTCCACAAAATTTTTTTAAAAAATATTCAATTCAATTCATCCATTATAACATTTTAATGGATGGATATTCATCCAATCTACTTAGTAATTTTTTTTAATATTATAATAAATTATATACCTATAATAATAATAATAATACTTTTTATTTATTGTAGCAAAAAAATAAATAATGGTTTTATTATTCTTAAAATTAATTAATTAATTATTTTAACAAACTATTTTTTTCAAAATATTAATAAAAATATTTTTCATATTATTTTTAAAAATAAAAGTGTTTTTAAATTATTAAAAATTACTGTTTTTAAATATTTTTAAAAACCATTTTTGATATTATTTTTAAAAAACAGTGTATTATTATTATTATTATTATTATTATTTTAAAATAGGTAAATACTTTGTTAATTAATAATCAAATAATAGGGGTGGTAACCGGAGGTGCGCTCCGACGGCCACCACAACAGCGCTCTGGCGACTCCATGACGGCGGTGCTCAGGCGAGTCACAATGGTTGATGGTGCTCCAGCGATGGACCGCCACCAACCACCACCCTAATTAAATTAATAAATTATTATTTTTAAAAATAATGAAAAGAATTTCAATTCTTTTTTTTAATTCAGCAAAAATAAACTGATTTTGTGTTAAAAAAAATTATGATTATGCTTTATAATAAAAATAAATCATTATTAAAATTAAGTTTTTAAATATAATAAAGATATTATTAAGAAAATATAATAAAAATAATAATTAAAAATTCTGATTTTTATAAAAATAAATTTTTAAATATTAATGTTTAAATCACAATAAATAAAACTATTTTTAGAATTATTTTGTTTTAAAATAATTAAAAAAAAACTATTTTTTAAAATGGTTTTATAATAAAAAAATATTTTTTAGATATAAATATAATAATATTTTATAAAATTATATATTTAAAAAAAATATAATCCATTGAGTTGTATTAAATAAAATATGTGATCCATTGAATTTAAAAAAAAAAAGTTGGATGAATAAGATCCAATTCATTAAAATTTTTATTATGTAGTGGATGAATATATAGTTGGATGAATGGATAATTGAATCAAAATGTCACCTATAAAGTGAATAATATCAACACTTCGTACGATAGTCAATGATAATTATTATTATGCATATTACATTTAAAATAATGATAATTATTGCACGTTAAAAGCATCCCACTCTTTCGTTCAATTCAGTTTAAAGAATAAATGGTGTTATCAACCTTGTGACCTTGTCAAATTCCAAAGTTTATCATCGGATAGACATATTTCAAATGATAAAGTTGATTAGGTGGGATGCATTGAGAAAAGGCTTAAATAGACAGAAGAAGGGTATTCACGAGAAGTGTCGACACCAGTTTCCTACGTTAATCTTTATAAAAAATTGAATGAAGAGTTGGGGTCACCACAAAGTCCTTGATAGGCGGCATAGAGGAGACTCATCTAGAAGATCTGGGGGCTGAAGAGGAGCAAGGGACATGAGATTAGGAAGAGTATGACATGAGCTTATCTATGATCATTATCTGGTGGTTTGTAAATGGATTCCAAACTTCTCCACTAATAGCACAACAATAGACAACTAATTTATTGAAAATCGAATTTCAGATTTACCCATAGAGTATTATGACTCTAAAGTGCTTCACTTTATTAGGAACCACATAGACAAGACTATCAAAGTAGACAACAAAGCTCTATTTCAGGAGAGAGGGAAATATGAATGGTTATGTGTCGAGGTTGAACGCCATGTTTGAACTGAAGGATAAAATATACATAATAGAGTATCAAGAAGTCCAAATGTTGTGCTACACATGTGGGAAATTTGAACACTATTGTCGTGGCTTATCGAGGGATAACTCGAATTTAATAGAGTCGCCACCAAAGTTTATTTTAAAATAGGAAAAACATTGGGAAACCCTTAAAAACATGGTCATTCAAACCAGGATTAAGGTTTAGGATTGATTATGCATAGGGAATGTATTAACACCCTACAACATCCGTTAAAATAACGGTTACCTATAACTAATTGTGCACTGAATTATATTTATTTCTCCTTATTATTTAAATGCAAAATATAAATTCTTTTTTATGAACCTAATTTTGAAACAAAAGTGTGCTTAAAATTAAAAGAGAGAGAACAAATGTTTTTTAATATTGTGTTTTGTTGGTTGTTTTTTAAGGAAATGTATTTTGTTGCGTTTAAGATTTTTTGAAATGAGACTAAGAGTTTTGAGTTGTCTCAACTCATACCCTAAAATATGTGATTAACTTGGCTGTCACAACCGACTTAACTTTTTTTAATTGTTTTAATTATTTTTATTTGAAAAAAATGAGTTTCAGAACAATCAAATTGTGCAACTTGTGTCATAACAACTCAAAAATTAAAAAGATGTCACATCTAATTAACTTTTAATAAAAGATTTATTTTTGTTTTGATAAGATTTGATCTTTGTTAGAAGTTGTGCTTTGTTGGTTGTTTTTTAAGGAAATGTGTTTTATTGCGTTTAAGATTTTTTGAAATGAGACTAAGAGTTTTGAGTTGTCTCAACTCATACCCTAAGATATGTGATTAACTCGGCTGTCACAACCGACTTAACTTTTTTTTAATTGTTTTAATTATTTTTATTTGAAAAAAATGAGTTTTAGAACAATCAAATTGTATAACTTGTGTCATAACAACTCAAAAATTAAAAAGATGTCACATCTAGTTAACTTTTAATAAAAGATTTATTTTTATTTTGATAAGATTTTATCTTTGTTAGAAGTTGATTAAACTTAATATTTTGAAAATAAAAGGGTTGGAAAAAATTGCTCAAACTAAAGAGTAAAAAAACAAATCGGCTTGGAGCCCAAACTTCATTTCAATATAAGTTAAACAAGAAAAAAAAAGGTATGAAAACCCTACTCTAAAAAAAAAGCAAAGGGAGAATAGAAATAGGGTGGGTGGCAAGAATCAGAAAGAGAGAGGAAAAAGGAGAAAAAAAAAAGAAAAAAAAAGAGAAGAGAAGAAGAAAGAGAAAGAAACTGAGGGAAAATGAGGCGACCTTTGACCACGCGATGGTTGTGCAAGATCGGGTTCTGCGGCGATCAGAGGTACCATTGCCATTCCAACATCAACAAGGGTGATAACCTTTCTTTCTATTATGGTCCAACCTTCCATTGTTACCTATTACTAAGAAAAAGGTTTGATATTTGAATTTGTATTCTTAAGTTTGTTTTTCCATCCTTATTTTTTAGTGCCAAAAAAAGTTTAGATTTAAAAACTATATACTTTTTATAATAACATTGGCCATAGGGTGATAATAATGAACAAACATATTGATTGTACAAGAGAGAGAAAAATGTACACCTCATTACTATCAAGAAAAGATGAAGTCTTATTGTAAAAATCAGCAATTGCTTTTTTTTTTGCTGCTACTGTTTTTCGTTTTCTTTTTCTTCTTTGTGTGTGTGTTTTTTTAAGCGAGTTAGTATCATTCTTCAACCAAAAATCAACCATTATTTTTGAAAAAACAAAAGTGTATCTATAGAATTTTCTTCACTTGTTCAGTTGTTTTCCCCCTCTGTATCTCTCTTTGGGCTTCCCCATTAGTTTCATTTTTTTATGTTTCATTTTCTTTGTTCATAATATGATTTCTTCTACACATATGATGCATTCACATTTTTAACTTATTTGTTTTTATCTGACTGTGTTTGTGTTAATCTTCTATTTGTGTGTAAGGATCAGAGCTGGTTTGCTTGGAGCAAAAAAGCTTTTTTCTATTTGCAGCTTTGGATCTATGCTTTCTAGTGCTTAGTTGGACATAGGCACAACATTTGACCAACCAATTTGTCTTTGTTTTTGTTTCAAACACTTGCAACATCTAGTTACTTTTATTGATTTAGTTTTATTATGTACCATTTTGTTTTTCTAATTGACACTCTTGTAATATCACGGACTCCATTGTATTGATCATAATTTACTTATTTTTTGTAACCTTGACATTATCACTTTTAATTCTATTTTATATTTTTACTTTTTATTTTTATTTAAAGATTAATAATTAAAAAGAAGATTTTTTTTATGTGGAGAATTAAACTGATGATAAACATAAAATCAAACATATTATAATTATTATAATTTAATTGGCCAGACAAAATTGGAGTACGACAACTATATAGAAGGTGCCTGGTGAAAAAGCCATAGTGGCTAACGACAACGGTGACAAAGAAAATAATGTGAATGGTGGACAAAAAGAACAATAAAGGGAGATAGGTCAACATTCAATAATTGAGGGGGCACATATTGATGGCCACAATAACAAGAACAATCACGAGGCGGTCCAAGGTAACAAAGTGATAGATGAGGGTAATCACGAGGTCAACATGAGTGGATCATGTTAGAAGAGTAGTGACACATGTGTAGGCCAGGTGAGAACACAAGAGGTATACGTGCAACATAAATTAGATGGAGTGGGGTCTAGTTTCCAAATAAAAAACACGTGAGCCCAAGTCAGGAAGCTTTACTAATTGGGCCTAGTCTAGATACAGGACCAAAGGAAATTTTGTTTTCAAAAAGCTTGGACGACTCATCCTACTTATAGGGATATGATCCCTATGGAATGGAATAGGCACCTAACGCTACTAGCTATAGTCAAACACATGGAGGATACGCTTAACCATTGGAATACCCATACCTTTGGTAGCACCTTTAAAAGAACAAGGAATGTTATGGCCGAATTGAAAGTATCCAACGTAAACAACACTTAGGTACCTCAAATCCCTATCTCAACAGGTTGGAAAAGTCCCTCCAACAAGAGCTACATGAGTTCTTAAGCAAGAAGAAATAATAATCTTGTTCCAAACACTCAAGCTAAATGGATTAATGATGGAGATAAAAACCAAATATTACCATAAAAAAACTATGAATTGGAGGCGTAAAACAAGATCATTGTGCTTTAAGATGATGATAGGGAGTGGGTTGATTATGAGCTCAAGATCAAATAGATGATTAAAGAGTTATATAAGAATATTTTTGAAGATCAAGATGACTCTCCAAAGTGGGTACTATAACGTCTGGATTTCGATACAAAGCATTATTTAAAAATTGTTTGTTTTCTTTAGAAAAAATGACTATATATTTTTTTTTGAAAAAAAAATAGTTTACAATGTAATTAGTAAAAATTGCACTAGAAAATAATTATAACTAAATATTCAATAAAAACTTACTGATTAATTTTATTTTTGTAAAAGTTAATTTACTAATTGTCAGAAAAAGTCCATTTACGCACTAAAGTATAATTAAATCTACTTAAGTGAAATTTACGAAAAATAAAATTAATTTAAATTAACGACAATTCAATATTTCTTAGTAGAGGGAAAATCCACCTCTGCATTTATATTTAAAGTTAACGACGAAAAGTAAATAAACTTTAAAAATGTATTGTGCCGGTTTTATTAGTACAAAGTGTTATTTTTAAGTAAGAATTTTTCAATCATGCAACACTTCGAGACCATTAGTACCTAAAATATTGGTGTAAGGGGTCAGTTCATGCTACGGTAAAAATAGTAGCTTCTCACATTCGCTCATTGTGATAGATGAGAGAGAAAATGCCACAAATTTTAAAAACACACAACTTAACTCACTAATAACAGAGAATGATGTAATTACCCTTACTCTTTTTGGAAAATCCAAAATTGTCCTCCATCAATCCATCAATTTTTATTAGGATTTTCTCCATACTGCATATGTTCACGCATTCAATTGTGACCTTTCCATGAAGCTTTGATATAGGTTTTCATTGAGTAAATTTTCTTTTTCTTTTCAATTTCTCCATGTATTTTTGTTGTTTCTATGCCTTTTATTTTTACATTATTCATATGTTGATATGAATTTTTTTTGCTCTTATATGTTTATTTATTGTTTTTTGAAGAGTGTACATTAATCAATTTTGAAAAGTGTCTAAGAAATGATAATTAGAAAAGTCATGTCTTTTATGGTAATTTTGTAGTTTAACAAATCACTTTTATGAAATTGTATACAAACAAATTAAAAATTATTTAAAAAAAAAATCATTTTTATGATAGTAAACAAACATAAATAAAAAAAAAGATATTTTTAAACAAATCTCTACAAAATAATCTCTAAATTTTTTAAACTAAAAATCATTTTTATTTAACCTCAAACAAACGCACCCTAAATGCATCACAATAATCACTTTTTCATATTATCATGATTAAAAATAAATTTTTTGGTCAATTTCCTCAATACACATATATTGTTCATAAAAATCAAAACTTTATAATTAAAATTTATAAAATCAAGACTTGAAATCAAATACACCATAACAAACATATACTCATGATATCATAATAAAAATCATAACTTTATAGTTAAATACACCAAGACAACACAAAAATCGTAACTTTACATCAAATATATCACAATAAACATATTATTCATGTTATAATAATAAAAATCAAAACTTTATAATTAAGTTCATGAAGACAAACATATGGCTCATAAAAATCAAAACTTTGTAGTTATAATTGATAAGACAAACATAAAAATTAACACTTTTATTTTAAGACATCAATATATCATATCAATATTTTACAAATCACTAATTTAATATCTAGCCTAACTTTGAACGGAAAAAGCCATTACCTTACGCATTTTTCTTCCTAGCAACATTTTCTAAGTCCCAAGAATCAAAGAACAAGAGAAAGGTCCTGATTTTACTTGAGATGCTATTAAAAGAAGAAAGAAAATTGGAATTCAACTTGGCGATGATTACGGTGGTGGTGTGAAAATAACAAGGGAAGAAGGCTATGTTTCTCTTTTTCTTCTTCTTTTGTTTGTGATGGAAAGTTAGGGGACTTAGAAGAAAACAAAAATAGGTGTGATAAAAGAATAGGAAGACACTAATATATAGATCACCTTTTAAATTTTTTGTTCATTGTCATTAAACCAAAAATTTCTAGGATTCTTTTTATAAAAAATTAAAATAAAATCATAATCTTGGTTTAAGAGAGAGGGAGGCGTGAGATACAACAAGGGAGAAGAGTATTTTTTTATCCTCTTGATTGCACAAAAAAAAAAAAAACTATCAAACCCATAATTTAATGTTGTAACCTCCATTTCAAAAAATGAATTAAAGGTGGTAAGGAGGAGATAGAGAAGTGGGTGTATGATGTCAAGAATGAGGAAAAGTTCATTCTCTCCTCTCTTAATTGGTTGAGACAAGGATATCAAAACTATCATTAAGCCAAAATGACACCATAAATTTTCATAAAATCTTGTCATGAAGGGAATCTTGGCATGGAGGAGAGTAGGAGGAATGAATCAAGATATTTTTTTTACACTAAAGATTGATGGACCAAAAATATTTTCATGTAAGAATCCTCGTGTATGACGGTTTAGTCTCACTAACTCTACTATATCCTAGCTCAGTTGCTTATTTGGTCCAAAATAAAACAAATAAACAATATAACTTCTATAAATTATAATTTAGTTAAATAATTCAACTAATAATTTTATCAACTAAAACAAATTAAGCAAGACAAATAATTACTATAGATCACACATAAAAATAATAAATAAAATCAACACATTTAACACATCAATTTCATGATTATTTGAACTAATCAAATAAACAAAATAGACAATAAACCATTTAGAAAATAACCATGCAAGAAATAGTTGTCATGTAATTGTCACGCCAAAACAATTAAATAAATATAAAGATTCTAATTATTTAAATAAAATAGAGGATGATAAAATTTAATTTAATTCATTTACACATAGCATAAATTATTAATTAAATAATAAATCACGACAATTACTAAGAAAGACACATATATAATATATATGATAACATTAGGGTGTTACAGGTACAAACTGATTACACCTTTCCTCAACTCTCTCAAGATGACATTGTGTGGTTATGTGCTCCTATTGACACTCATGAATTTCGTGAGGTTGTGTTTGGAATGGGTGAGAGGAAAGCTCTCGAGCCAGATGAGTTCCCAGTTGGCTTTTACCAAGGGGATTGGAGCCTTATGAATGATAGTACGTGTGACTTTGCTCGTGAAATGTGGAATAACCCAAAGGCAATTGAAGAAATCTACCATACTGATATTTGTCTCATTCCAAAAGTGCAAAAACTTGAATTTGTGAACCAATTCTGACCAATTTCGCTGAGTAATATTATCTATAAGATGCTCATGAAAATCATGGTGAATAGACTGAATCCCATCATTGCCATCATTGTGTCCCCTTATCAAACCAACTTTGTTTCAGGGAGGAATATCTTTGAAAACATTGTGATTGCGCAACATATGTTGCATAATATGGCAAAAATGAAAAGAAACATATGATTATTTGCTATCAAAATAGATATAGAGAAAGCATATAATCAAATCAAGTGGAGCTTTATTGAAAAGATCTTGGTGGAGTTTGGTATTCTGTAGAAGATCACTGAGTTTATCATGGTCTGCGTCAACACAGTTAAAATAAACATTCTTTAGAATGGAAGTAGATCCACTTTTTTCTCACCAAAGCGCGACGTTAGGCAAGGAGATCTTGTGTTCCCTTACCTGTTTGTGTTATGCATGGACAAGTTGGCCCATCTTATTTTAGATGAGATTGATCGAGTTCGCTGAAAACCAATGGGAGCTGGTTGTAATGGTCCATTGATATCCCACCTGATGTATGCTGATGATTTACTTCTGTTTGGACAAGCAACTGAAGAAATCATGACATCAATCATAAGCACGCTACAACTCTTCTGCTCAATGTCAGGCCAACAAGTGAACCATACCAAATCCTCATTTTTTTTTTGCGAAATGTAAAGGAAGATGATCGCATGAACTTGGTGAATCATTCAGTGAAACCAACTCCTTGGGAGATTATCTTGGAGCCCTAGCGTTGGGTCGAGCACTGAGGGAACATGACTTCCAGTATTTTATTGAGAGAGTCAAGAAAAATTTGGCAAGATGAAAAGCGCAACAATTATCCTTAGCAGGTCGAATTACGCATGCCAAATTTATGAGTCAAGCAATCCCCTAGTCTACCCCATGATGAACATGCAATTACCTAAAAGTTGTTTACATAAAATAGAAAAAATCCAAAGAACATTCATTTGGGGAGATGGTGATGATAACAAGTGCGCCCATTTAATTGGATGGAACACAATGAGGCTTCCTAAACAATGTGGATGTTTGGGTTTCAGAAAATTGCATCTTCTGAATGATGCATGCCTCATGAAATTCAGATGAGATGTGTTGCACGAAAACACAGGATTGTGGGGTGTGGGGCTAATGGGGAACTATGGTAGGAATAGTAATCTACAACAAGGTGTCATGGTTGAGTCCGCAGACTCGACGTTATGGAAATCAATTGTTAAAGTTTGGACTCCTATGATGGACCGCATTTTCTTGGAAATTGGAGATGATAACACCACATATTTTTGGCATGATAATTAGTTAGATGGACACACTCATTTGTTTGAGGTTGTTAGTAACATCCCTACAAGCGTGAATAATTGGAAAGTAAAGGATGCAATGAATGGTAGTGGAGAACGTAACATATACAAATTACGTAGGGTCCTATCGGAAACATTCATTAATAAGGTACATGCTCTTGTCCCCCCATCATGACATGGGCTTGATATCATATTATGGTCGGGAGATATAATGGGTGGCTTTTCGGTTGGAAGTGCTTATAAGCTACTTACTGAGAATGTGGCGAATATAGAAAAATGTGCTTGGGCAAAGATATAGCGTCTCAAATCTATGGAGAGACTTCGCGTATTTGTGTGACAGACTTCTCACGAACTCGAGGAAGGCTAGTTGGGGGTTGGGTGATCCGAACTGTACTCACTATGGAAAATGGGAGGAAACAACCTTACATGTATTGAGAGACTTCCCCTTAGCAGTCACAATTTGGATGCAACTTATCAGTCTTGATCAATAAAGTCTTTTTTTTAGTGGTGATCTAAAGAATTGGGTTGAGTTCAACATGACTCACTGCATTGGACATCAACAGGACATGCAATGGAGCGTGGTCTAGGCCGCCACTTGTTTTTGGTTGTGGAAATGGGGGAATCAAAGAATACATGACCCACATTTTGTAAGTCATCTGAAACCTTGGGGATTATATTATGAATTTCCTTCAACGTTACAAGAGCACTTCAAAAAATGACCATCAAAACTATTCAGGTAACAACACCTTTGTGAATGTATCCTGGATTGCACCTTGACATGGTTGGTATTGCCTTAATACGGATGGAGCATCAAAGAGCAGCAATGGTATACTTGGGTGTGGGGTCTTGATACGAGATGAGAGAGGTATTTAGTTAATTGGATTCTCCAATTTTATTGGAAACACTTGCGCTTATATGTTTGAATTATGGGTTGTGTACCGTGGGTTGTGGTTGGCCAAAAATCAAGGAATCACTTGATTGGAGGTGC
This sequence comes from Cicer yamashitae, assembly GCA_037974755.1. Lineage (NCBI taxonomy): Eukaryota > Viridiplantae > Streptophyta > Magnoliopsida > Fabales > Fabaceae > Cicer > Cicer yamashitae. The sequence goes on along the minus strand of JBBPBQ010000001.1, from coordinate 10,655,839 downwards.
AACTCAACTCTATTGTGGTGATTCAAAGTTTACAGGGAGGAGGAGAAGGAAGTGCCAAAGGATGGACGCTCTTGTCAAATATACGAAATTCTTGTTGATTCTACATGGTAGGTTAATTTCACTCATGTATACCTAGAGGCAAATAGGTGTGCGGATGCTTTGGCTAATTTGGGGTGCACACATGATTTTGAAATGGTGGTTTACAACAATCCTCCTTCACAGGTGTTGCAATTTCTTGCTGATGATTTTAGGGGTGTTTCTTTACCCTGCTTTATTACTTTGCAATCTTTTTTTTATGGGCCTTGGCCCTTCATTGTACAAAAATAAAAAGAAGTCGAACATAGTAAAATAGGCTAATCACACACAACTTGGCAAACCACAATTTGATTTTGACTGGAAGAGATGTGTAGTACAAGTGTCTTGAACGAAATTACCTCTAGTGAAGAAAACTTGTAGAAAAAAAAAAACTATTCACTTTCTCACTTTAAAATACTAAACTTTTGTCATTGATATACTAAAAAGGTGCTATATACCCCACACTTATTCCCCCTATGCCCAAAGCCAAACCCTATGTAAAATACAAAAAACTTTGAAATAATTATATTAAAATAAAATTGATTTTCACACAATTTTTCCTCGTTCCGGAAAATTCGAATTTGAATCATTATAATCTTTTATAATCTTATAACTTTTACACACAACTCATTTTTCCGATTTAGGATTTAGTCATTTAAGTTACATGTTGTTTGCAATGTTAACTTTGAAGTTATGATCCATTTACAACAATGCCATTTTTCGTTAATTCAATTCAAAAAATTGCCGCTTAAACGTTACGATGCTGATGTGTGCATAACATTGCTGGTATGGCAAAAATATAAATAATATTTTTTTAATTAATTTTTATTAAAATAAAATTCTAAAAAAATTACTCCAACCCAAAAAATGAAAACTTATAGGGGTCCTTTAAGTTTAACTCATTTTCCATATTGGTGCTTCATGTTTTTTAATTTTCCGAATTGGTCTTGTAAGTTATATTTCGTTTGAACTGTTAATTATTCTTTGTTTTCACCATCTTCCGGTGTAAATCTGTTGTTCCATAATGAGATTCATTTTTGCTTTGTTTTTGAACTTGTTTTTTTTTAAGTTTATTATGAAGATGAATAATTTGATGAAGATTTTATTCTGTATTGTTGGAAGAAGGAAGAACATGTAGCTTAAAACTCTAAACCCCTTTCAATTATGATTGGAGATCGATAAGGATAAAGATGAATGAAGAAATCCTTCTTGAAATCCATTCAAACAAAAATAAAATCAACAATTAATTTGTACAAACCATAAAAAATCCTTCTTGAAACCTATAAAAAAAAAATCCTTCTTCCTTATTGAAACCCATAAAAACAAAACAACTAGTTTGTTAAAAAAAATCCTTCTTGAAATTGTTATTGAAACCTCCATGACATTTACGATTAGAAAAAATAATTCTTGAAACCCATAAAAACAAAACAAAATCAACAACTAGTTTGTAAAAAAAAACATCTTGAAGAATATTAAAAATGAGTTGAACAACTCATTTGTTTACAGTGGGTTTATAGTGAACTGTCTTTATTTATAACAATTAATTTTTTAATTCTTGTTGGAATGGTGGAGTTTTGGTTTTGAGTTTTTCTATTGAAATTTAAATTTTGGATTTTAGATTTTTGAAGATGGGGTGGAAAAAGAAGACGATAAATAGGAAGAAGAAGAAGATTAAACATGAGCAAAAATTGGTGTAAAATTAGAAGAATGTAAATACATTTTGCCAAAACTTAAAGGACCAATATGAAAATAATTAATTTTATATAATTTATCACATAAGCACCATTATGCACACGTTAGCATCGTAGCGATCACGCGACACTTTTTTTTTTAATGAAATTACTAATAAAAAGCATTTATGAAAACAAACCATAATATAAAAGGCTAACATGGTAAACAAAGTGTCAATTAAAGAACAAAAAAAAAATTAAAAACTAAAACTGGACTAAACTTGAAGGACTAGAAATCTATTTTACCCATAATTTTTCTTCAAAATAATAACATGTAACAGAGAAATGTACCATGCACCCCCCACCTTCACTTCCCACCCCCCATCCCCATTGAAAATACCATTTTGCCCCTGTTTTTATCTATAAAAACCTCCAAAAATTTTACCTTCCCTTTTTTTACCAATTTCATTCGAAAGTATCCATTGTCCGATTCAGATTTTTGCAAAAATTTTGAACATTTGAAACCATCGAAACACAAAAGTAAGACTCCCTCGAAAATTTTGAAACTTTTGAAACATAAGTTTTCCAAAAGTTCAAAAGTTTATTTCAACATGAAACTTTTGAAATGATACTTTTTCCAGATCCTCAAATTTTCGAAAGTTTCTAACAAACTGAAACTTTCAAAGTGAATTTTTTCCCATAATTTTTAAAACTTTCGAAAGTTTCTATCAACATGAAACTTTCGAAATGCACTTGTTTCCAGATCCTTCAAACCTTCGAAACTTTCTAACAACATGAAACTTTCGAAACACATGTTTTTCAGAAATATGAAACATTCGAATGTTTCAAAGGTCTCGAAACTTTGGAAGTCATGGAAAGTTTCGAAATAGGTTCAGAAGTTTGGCCTTCAATGAAAGTTTCGAATCCAATTTGGAAAATTTGGAACAAATCTAAAAGTTCGAAAATGAAATATATATTTTTTTATTTAATCTTTTTTTCTATTTTTCTTATTATTGATATATTGAGTGCCTAGAACAAGAGGTGCATTTGGCCAAATTATTCGCAACATTTCCCGAAGTGTGAGAGGTGATAGTGGTGATGGAGCAGAGAGAATTCCACCTACAACATCAAACAAACGACGGAATGAAGCAAACCATCCAATTAGGCAGCGTCGTCGTAGACAAGATGTTCGGGATGATGTCACTGAGCCTGCACAGATGGAGCAGGCTGAGGAGCAGTATGTTAAGCCTACACATGATGATGTTTATGAGGCTGACTTGCGTGTTGAGGAGGCTAACCAGGATGTTGACGAGGTTGAGCAGGATCAGCAGCCCGAATTGCCCGGAGGACCGGTGGTGACATCTGTGTTGACACAGTATGAACACCACGTGGCTCGGAGGATATGGGAAGGAGAGGTATATTTTAATTAATTAATTAAGAATAAGTATTTATTATATTTAGTATATTGTTTCATTATATTTAATTAATTGTTTATTTAAATAAGCATAAGTATTTATTGTTATGTTCTTTAATTACTCGCAGGATCACGGGTCGTTAAATCTTATTACTCATGGATTGAAGCTGAATAAGTTTGCTAAAGTTCCTGTGCCAGATGTTGTACAACATTGGATTCGGGAATCTGGGCTGCTACATTTGTCTTCAGCTTACCTCACTATGACTGATGCTGGTCTGATATATGCTTTTGTTGAAAGGTGGCATAGAGAAACCAACTCATTTCATTTGCCATTTGGAGAGATGACCATCACGTTGGACGACGTCGCGACTCTTCTTCACCTCTCACCCCGTGGTAAATTTTTTGATGCACATGTGAATATGAACACTAATAATGCTGCAAGAGCTGCACATGAGTTCTTAGGTGCAACATGGGAGGAAGCATATGTTGAGATTAATTATAATAAATGTGCGTAATATAGACTACAATGGTTGCATGATTTATATAGTCGTCTCATTCAAACTAACATGTTTGAGTGTGCGGCTAGAACATACCTGTTGCATTTAGTTGGCAGCACTACTTTCGCCGACAAAACACATACGCGTGTGGAGGCGAAATACGTTAGTTTGTTTATTGATTTAGATCGTTGTCGGGACTATTCGTGGGGTACCGCTGCATTGGTTGTCCTATATGACAATCTGGGAGATGGAGCTATCCACGACATTCGACAGTTGGGAGGTTAAATGACCTTATTACAGGTATATGATTTATATTAAGTTATGGCATTTATTTATTTAATTATTTATTTATTAAGTTGTGTTATTTATTTATTTATTTTTGGTGTAGTGTTGGATTTACGAGCACTTTCCTAAGATCTGTAAGCGGGGCGATAGAGGAGCGGTTCCTGCACATCTTCCAAGAGCATGTAAGTGGACTGCAAAACACGCTGTTGAAGGTGGACTGATGACATATCGGTAGAGACTTAATGCTTTGTTGCTCGAGGATGTAGTGTTTACACCATATGATGATGATCGAGCTAATCATTCATTTGCATCGACTTCGATGTTCTCCAGATACCTTCGATGTGGTGGAGTCTCAGTCTCATATCTGCCAGAGCGATGTCTTCGACAGTTTGGTCGTATTCAGTGCATTCCGCGTGACGTTTCTCGGGTGTCGAACAATATAGATTGAGAGTGGCAGACTACTATGAGAGCATTTGTAGTGGTCTTTCGGAGCCTATATCCTATAGCGACTTTTCCTGGAGAGGTCACTGCAGACTACTATGCATGGTACTTAAATGTTTCACATCATCTGATCCTCCATCCACCTACTGTTGCTGCACCTTCGAGTCCACCTACTGCTGCACATGATCCAAATGGTCCACCATCTTCTGTACATGCTGGTCCATCATCGGCACGAGACTGTAGAGCAGCTGAGCTTTTACGTAGGGTCATACAGTTTGTAGCTCCATTTGGTGAAGCTCATGACATATTAAGTGAGTTAGTGATTATGTTCCCGGGCGACGAGTAGTGATTGTGTTATGTATGATAAATATTGTGTAATGAATTTCTATTTTAATATCTTGTGTTATCTATGAATTAGTCCGCATTTATTTTGAGTTAGTTCGCATGTTCAACTTTAACTTGTTACCAAAAAATACATACATTCAACTTTGTATAATACATTCTAATAAGTAAATGATTAAATGTTCAAATATATATTCTAATCTTCATTTAATGAAATACAAGATGATTTGGTAAATGATAGATCAAGGTGTTTAAATGGACAATTTGCTTGTGAGAACAAGTTAGTGTTGATTTTGATTTATATCTTCCACCTCTTTCGCATCCCAAAATTAATTTGTCTTTTCTTCCTCTCTTTCTGCTTGCTTTATCAGATCGAATGGTAACAATTAAAATTCCATTTTACCTTCCAATATTTTTTGCCCATTCAAATACAGCTTATCGAGAGGGAAATACCTACAAAATATGTTTCAAATAAAACATCAATATAAGTTTATAATAAAAATTTATAAATCCATTTACATTTTTAATATTATAAATTTTAATATTATAAATCCATTTTTAAAAATACAAATTTTAATTATTTTTAAAATATTTATTTACATTTCGAAACTTTCATATAAATAGAAACTTTCGAAACTTTTGAACTTTTTAATGGGGATGGGGTGGAAAGTAAAGGTGGGGTGCATGGTATATTATGTAACAAGCAGCCTCTGCTACCAACAAACAACCCATTTTGCCTTTAGGCCCGTGGTAGTTGACAAAAAAAGCCTTTAAGCCCGTGGTCCGAGCCCAAGCCCAAGCCCAAACCCATCCTAACTCGTAACAAAGTGAATTCGAATCACCTGGCAACATTTTCTCGATTTGAAAAAGCGAAACCAAGCGCGGCATTATTTCTGCAACTGCAACCACTTCACGTCATTGATCTCTCTTCACCGGAACCCTAAACAAACCCGCAAGAAAACCGAACCTTAATGGAGAATCGGACTAGGGTTCGTTGCCCGGAGAACGAAGAACTGTCGTCGTTCATGTGGAACAAGTGGAAGGAAATGTCGGCACAACCGAAAGGTCTTTCTGATAACATTGAAATGACACTTTCTAAGGCTCATTTCAACGTCTGTAACTCCAAAAATCCTATTCGAACCATCAAAGATTTATCTGAAATTAAGTATGTTTCCAATTTTCTCCATTTTCTGTCACTATGCATGTGCCGTGTGATTAAAAATTATAACTAAATGTACATTAATTAATATAATATTAATACGAAAATTAAGTCTATAATTCAATTATGTTCTCTCACTTTATGTTATTTTGTTCAATTGGTTTCATTGTTTATTAAGGAAATGTCGGCACAACCGAAAGGTCTTTCTGATAACATTGAAATGACACTTTCTAAGGCTCATTTCAACGTCTGTAACTCCAAAAATCCTATTCGAACCATCAAAGATTTATCTGAAATTAAGTATGTTTCCAATTTTCTCCATTTTCTGTCACTATGCATGTGCCGTGTGATTAAAAATTATAACTAAATGTACATTAATTAATATAATATTAATACGAAAATTAAGTCTATAATTCAATTATGTTGGTTGGTTTCCACCAACCGGAGGTTGAGTCTAGCCGAAGGAACTAGATTCACACAATGTGGTGAACCTGAGTTCAAATCTCCGCTGGAAGAGGTATCTATATTTAGTGCCCGACACGCTTCAAATAGGATTGCCTCCAAAACCTGTGTGAAAAAGAAAAAAGAGTAGGTTAGTTTCCGGGATGAAACCCGAGACCTTCTACTTAAAACTCCTTCAACGTCCCTTAACTCGTCCCTTAACTCATCAACTTAGCAATTTTTTGGACTACACTTGGTTTCATTGTTAACCACACTGCTGAGATAGAAACATATCATAGAGATTATAATGTAGTTATAAATTGTGATGTATGAAAATGAGTATACTGTGCTGCAATGTATGAAAATGAATATCAGTGTGAACTAGTTTTAAAATGTGGTTACAAATTAGGCTTATGTGGCAATATCACAAGTTCTTATTTGATGTCAGTGTAAAATTATAATGATTGCGTATCTCCATTAAGATCGTAATATGTTGGGTTTGTTGTGATTTGTATTTATAGTAACAAAGCTTCATTTTCTTTTAATTTGAGAATTGTCCTAGTTTTGAGTGAAGTGAAAAGCATTGTTTGTGCGCTTAGTGATTGGTTTTATCTCTGTGTGTGTGTGTATATTATTGATGTGTTTGTGAAATGAGGAGGGTAAAAGACCAACTAAGGTTGTCTAAGTTGGGTTTTATGATGATGTAATCTAATGATGCTCTTTTGCGTTTTTTGGATTGATATGGAAGGGGTGTGGGGAAAATGATATTGAGGCTCATGCAGGGTTTTTTTGGGACCGGCTCTGGAGGTTCTGAACCAGATGACTTGACCAAAAAGGGTATGTCTGGGGCTGTTTAATTTTTATTATTATGCTGTCTTCCATTGGCTTTACATTTATTTTGTCCATTTTTCTGTTTAGAATTGTCCCTTTTTCTCCAATTTTATAGGAAAGAAAACTAAAGGAACCAAGCGCTATGTGCCTCAAAGGAACTCTGTGGCTTATGCATTATTGATAACCCTTTACAGGTATATATATACATATACATATATAGGTGACATCACATGCACTACTGATACATTTTTTTGTGTGGGTTAAATATGTTTTTGATGTTGTTGCGGTAAAACTTGTTATATTATAAGATTTAGCACATTTTTAATAGGGGAACTTCAAATGGGAATGAATATATGCGTAAACAGGAGCTCATCGATGCTGCTGAAGCCAGTGGGTTATCTCGAGCACCAATTGCGTATGTTCCAAATAGTTTCTTTCTTTGTTCTGTGTTTTAAATAAACAAGTTGGCTAAGAAAATGTTTACGACTTTTGACCAATAAATGTTCAGACAAGAAAAAGGGAAAGGAAAACCTGGACATTTTGGAAGTTCTCCACAGGAGTGGTACAGTGGATGGAGCTGCATGAAGACATTGATATCTAAAGGATTAGTTGTTAAATCAAGTTGCCCAGCAAAGTATGGTTTTCTATTGTGCATGTTTTTTCATATATTAATATAATTAAAAGCCACTTCTTAAGGGAACCTACTTGTTGTGAATTTAACCAATTTCTTAAATTGTATTTTTATAGTTAGGCATGAGAGTATTTTTCCTTTTAATATGTTTTGACAATTGAGCCTTCTCTATATAGCATAAGAATTTTTTCGGAATTATTTTAGTAATTCATTACCAGTGAACATTGCTTCTATGATTTCCTTTGTGCATTCTATGGATAATGTGCTTAGCAGAGCAAATGTACACCTACATATTAATTTATTAGATACTAAGTTGTAAAACTAGCAACTATTAAAGTGGTTCTTCTTTAGAAACATTAAATGATTATATATGGTTTTTAAATGAAATGTAGAGTTTGATATGGTTAGATGAGAGTTCTCCATGTTTGTAAAGATGAAATCTGTTTTTTTTTTAGGTACATGCTAACTCAAGAAGGTAAGGAAGCAGCATGTGACTGTCTTAAAAGATCTGGAATGGCGGAATCTCTGGACAAGTCGGCTTCTGTTGAAATTTCTTCTCGTATGGATATTCAAAACTCATTAGATATGGAAGTCAATGCTCATGATATGGAATCAGAAGTGACATCACCATTGAACCAGAAAAAGAAGCCAGTTGATGTTCCACTTGATTCCCTTGAGAGGGTATGCTTCCTCTTATTTAAGTCTTTGTTATTTCTTTTGTTTCTTCATATTCAACTATATGCTTCTGCTCTTTACTTGCTCCTTTTCCTTGGAAAGCACTGAAATGATGCCAATGCTGAATTATATGGTATAAATTTTGATTTATTGCTAATTTTTTTGGATTCATTTTCATGAAATTACAATTGGATTGTTGGTCATAATTATAGTCAAGTGTAATTGATGAATTGTCTTCATAAAACTTTGTTCGAATTGGCTTCATAAACCTTTGTTTCTTGTATTAGTTGTGTATAGTCTGTAAAACTTTATGATATCAATAAACCTTCATGGTTATGTTGATCTGCTCATTTCCTTTTCTATGTCTAAGACATAATATCATAAAATAGAACCGTAGTGTAAAATTGATGGGAACGCAACTACCGATAAGGGTATTATGGGCAAACCCAAAATATGGAGGGTTTATGAAAGGAAGGCTAAGTTTACTAGTGAGGTGTTTAAGTAATTAATAGGGTGTCTAAATAATAAGAATATTTTATTAGTAGTATATAATCAAGATATTCTATCAATAATATCTTCTTAGTAAAGATAGACTTTAGAATTATCTATATTTTATTAGTAATTAGTAATATATAATAAAGATATTCTATGATAATATCTTCTTAATAAATATATTCGCTGGAATTATCTCTTAGTAGTATTTAAGATTAAGATCTAGGTTCTTAGAGGCATGACGGAATAAGTTTATGTTAGAGCCAGAGTAGGATTCCTCTGTGTTGGAGCTTTGCTCTGGGAGTAGTTAGAGAAACTCTATCACTATTATCGTTTACTATCAATAAAACACCCTATTTTTCTTAATTGCATCTATTTCTTCTTCTTGCTTGTGTTGTGTTACTGTTTTTGGTAGCAAGGTACATTGGTTCCTATCAAAAAATAGATTATATGCAACATAAGTTCAGCAGAGGACAAACAAATTCTAATGTTAATGTGAAAATAGGAAAACATACAATACCACTAGTCCAATTTATAAGCAATGTAACTTTAAAATTAAAACTAAGTGGATATATATATATATATATATATATATATATATATATATATATATATATATATATCCCGGAGTGTGTCCTGCACTTTTTAGAATTCAATGTGTTTTATGCTAATGTTAGTGCTTCATAACTTACATCTCTTTTCAAAAGAAGGTCCATGAAAGTTCATGTATTAAGATTAACTTATTTAATTAACATGTTATTATCATGTCAGCTCACTTGCAGACGATTTTCCCCTTTTATTGTTGCCCAGTAATTGAAATGTAATTTTTCTTCTTGTCTATTGCAATTTCTTCTGTAGTTTACAAACATGGGTTATTCCAAGGAGCAAATTATTAGTGCTTTTGAGGATGTTTCTAGAAGCCATCCAAATAAAGATATCTCATCTCTGTGGCCAGCTGTTTTATGTCATCTTCGGGAGGAGCAAGTCTATGGTTCACTGCCAAAATCTCAAATAATGAGTGCTAATACTGTTGTAAATGGTATTTGGTTTCTTCTTCCATGTTTCAGTGTTGCTTAATGTCCTGGTGAATATTTTATCTCAGTAAATCATTTCATAAATGACCAGGTCCAAAAGTCCCCATTGGAAAAGCAAGCAGAACTGTGAGCTCATCCTCTGGTGGGCATGTGGCAAATTCATGTTCTCCTGATATTCCACCTTTTACCATGAGAGCTTGCTCATCAACTGTATGGTTTGTTCCATTTGTTAAATTGACCTATAGCATCATTTCTAATGTAAAAATGGATTTTTAATGTGAAAGTGTACTGGGATTTGGGAATAAGATGGCTACTTCTTTTGATAATGATTTTTCACACTTTAGGAATTATTAAAATGTGTGACCACTGACCACTAATACGTACCATTCTTGACCATATTTCATTTTTGTGTTGCAAAATGTCATAGAAGTTACACGTTGCATTGATACTGCATTCCCTTTCATGTCTGTCAAACTTGTAATTGAACTCAGAATTTTGCGAGTCTAGAGATCAATTTAACTCACCTAAAAACATGTTGCACAGACTTGGACAGACTCGAGTGGATGGATATAAACTTGGTCAAACTTAGTTTACTCACCAGTTAGAGTTTAATGCTAAATGACTGCACTTTACATTTTATGGCCTTAACTCCAATTTTTCATCATGGGCCAGCTGCTCTGGTCTGTAAACAATCCCTCCCTCCAAAGTTCAGGTGCATCCCACATTTCTGCCTCCAGCAGATCCCAGTATGAGTCGCAGTGTGAACATGCTTCCTCCATGAACTAGTGTCTCAACATTAACCCAATTCATTTGCCATCTTCATCGTGCAGAAGAACAAACCCCTCATGAATGAGCTTCATCCATGAATCCATGTCCCAGCTTGAACCCTGTCACAAACTCCACAGCCTTCTCTATCTTGCATCAACTTTCTACCTTGAGGCTCCAACTCCTTTGTTTTAATTTTCCCCCTCAACCATTGTGTAACTCTTTTTTTGTTGAATAATGTTTTCAGAAGTAAGGTATGTATTAGAGGATGATTGTTTTGTAAAAGTTCATGGCACAACATGTTCATTTTATTATGTCAATTGTAAACAACTATTTTAGATGGAAGGGATGAGATTATGATGGTTGTATTGTATTAAATATTAGGGTCTAATGTACTTAATTTGATAATTGGGGTGGAAAATGCAATTTGAACCTAACTTTGTTTTCTGTGTTCCTTTGTATTTATCTTAACTTTACCTTATGCATTACTATTACTTTATAGCTCTTAAAACTTTTTCTAAAATTAGTACTTGTCTTGGTGAAAATCTTAGAATCACACTATGCAAAAGCCAAACAAGGATGAGCTTGAATCAAAGGTGAACATTTTAAGTATGCCACCTTTGAGCTTGGGGGAGAGATTTGAGGATGCTTATGAAGTAATTTTAATATTGGATGATCGGGAGCAATTTGCTACACAGGGGTTAGTAACATAAATTGACCCTTTTCACTCAGGGTTTTTGTATGATTTGTATCATATGCTTTATGCTTGATTTGATGTTCATTTTAGTATTTGTGAGATAATGTATAGTTTATTTGTATTTACAGCAATCTGGTACATTTTGTGGGATATTGCTAATTAATTACACCAATGAACTTTATTTTCTATTGTTGATTGTTTCAGATCGCGATCTAGAAAAATTATTGAGAATATATGTAGCCACTTCAAAATCCAAATAGAGGTGAGTTTTGATTTCTTTACCACTTCAAAATCCAAATAGAGGTGAGGTTTGATTTCTTTACCATCTACAAGTAGTTGATATTACTTCCAAAATGTAAGTGTATATTTTTTAGTGAATAAAACATAAGTGTATATATTATTTAATGAATGTTGATGCTAATACTTGTCACTGAAAATAACATTTGAAACATGTGGTCACTAGGTGTGATTATTAACATGCACATGTCTTGTATATTTATTTCTGGTGTATGTTATGAGTGCATTTATTTAAGCTTTTTTCTTCATTTTTTCCTATGAAAATATCATTTCTGTAATTAAGTTAGTGTTTGGACTTTGGATAAACTTTTGAAGAAAAACCATAAATTGAGAATTTTTCCTCATTAAGTGTGGTCCACTGCATAATGAAATGATGCCATTGTCAATATAGCTCCTGATATTGACAGCGAATATTGGTACTTTTTTTGTGAACTAATGTTTGCAGTTTATGACATACTTCAAGAAAGAAATGACCAGTAAATGGTAACAACTGTTCTTCAATTTGAATTGAACTCATTACCTCTTTTGAGTTATTAATGGAGTTGGAGATTTTCAATTAAGCTTTTGACAACTTGTTAATTATGAAACAAATCAGATGTGTTATTACTCATACATGGATTTGGATTGAACTATGTTTATTTCTTGAATATGCACTCCTCTGTTTATAAGATGACTGAAATCATCAAGAAATTGATTCATATCTAGGTTCGGCGATTGCCAGTTGGAGATGGGATTTGGATAGCGCGCCATAAAACTCTTGGCAGTGAGTATGTGTTGGATTTTATTGTTGAAAGGAAGAAAATTGATGATTTACGCAGTTCCATTAGGGATAACCGCTATAAGGATCAGAAGTTAAGACTTGTGGTAATCATTTCTTCTAAGATTGTTTGGACTTCTTTATTGACTTTTTATGATTATTTGAACAAGTTGATGATTTGAATATGCATATATGGTCTGTGGTTAATGTTCTGCTACCTTTTTTTTTTTTTTTTTCCTGTTCTGAAGAAAATAGAGTGTTGTGTTTTTGGTTCTAGAATTTTGTTAAAGATATCCAATGAATGGTATCTTCACCAAGATTTCCTATCTATTTTTAATATGATGTTGAGGAATCTTATCACCATTACTCAAAAAACACAACCATTACTCAAAAAACACACCAGCATAAACTAAAATTGAATTGTCTCATTCACTTTGCACACGAACTAGAGCATTATGTTGTGATTCAAATTCAATGTCACTGGTGGTTATGAATATGGCACATTTTCTATAATGAACTTGCACTTTTTTTTTTGATAAAAATGTTTTACTTTTATTTCTCTTGCTCAGTTATAAACTTTAAAGCCCACTATACTGATGTAGCTTCTCTGATCCTCATTTCTAAATTAATTTGAACATTGTAGAGGTGTGGGCTGAGGAAGCTGATATATCTTGTTGAAGGTGATCCAAATTCTTCTGAAGCTTCTGAAAGCATAAAAACAGCGTAAGGATATTTCTTCATTAAATTCATGAATTTTGTTTTCATTAGGGGGCCAGATTCAGTTCTATGGGTTTCATTCTATGAAATTTCGCTGTGGTATTTTGTGCATTTGTTTCTTAAGATTGGCTACTTCTGTGTGGTATTTTGTGCATTTGTTTCTTGGAGTTTGATAATTGAAAGTATAATTTCTGAGTTGCTTTTAATTAGAGTGGTGAGCAATCATTTGTTAATGAAATTTCCTGTAACATCTTGTTTGTTTATTTGGTGCAGTAGTGGACAGAGTTTTTGTTATGATGCTTTCTTGCATTAGGATTCTGCACCAGTGAGATGAATATGGGACTATGGGTTACTAATTTTTGCTTGTGTTAAGCTTCCTTCTGGCTGAATTTAAAACTGTTGCTGTGTTTGTCAAAGACATAATTGTTATTTAACAAAATTCAATCTATGTACATTTTCTAGGGGATATAAGGTTGGCTTGGTGGCTTGGGTGGAAAAATTAGGGAGTGGAGTGATAAGGAGGTCGTGGGTTCAATTTCCATCCTCAACAAAATACTAACATTGGCCGTTGCAAAAAAAATAATGTATGTACATTTTCTGGTTAAGTCGAAGTTATGCTAACTTTAAGTTTTTTTTCTGGCCTTGTGCAGCTGTTTTACAACAGAGATTTTGGAGGGATTTGACGTACAGAGAACAAGTGGTTTAGGTGATACTCTTAAGAAGTATGGTCATCTTACCCAAGCAATTGCTCAATATTACAAGTCGGGATTTTTTGAAGACAAGTGCCCTGCAATTTGTCCTCCTTTTGATGAATTTATTAGAAGGTGTCAAGACCTCGAAAAAATGACAGTTAGTGATGTATTTGCCATCCAGCTTATGCAGGTACCAACAATTCTGAAATTAATTTTAAACTGTTTTTCTTGTAGTTCTTTTAATTTGTTTAGCTGAATTGAATCAGTAGACCTTGAGTATTCTTATTTGCATCACATTTACACAACCTTCTCGTATAATTTAGCTTCAAATGTTATTACAGCATGCTTTTTGTCCATAAGCTTATGATTTGCATAAAGAGCTTCAATTTCTCGATAAATTGGATGAGTAATTCTGACATCGAACTATTTCATCCTATAAATTGATTAAATGCCTTTTGATTTAGACTTATTTTGAAACTCACAAATGCAGGTCCCACAGGTTACAGAGGAGATTGCCATGGCTGTGTTGGATTTGTATCCCACACTTCTGTCTCTTGCCCGTTCATATTCACTACTTGTGAGTCCTCATTCCTTTCTCCCAAGTTTATCAAGTCAATAAAAATTAGTTTTCTTAGAATAATACTCACCTCATTGTAAGTATCACAATTGGAATATTTGTCTCAAATTATGTTATTTTAGCATACTAAGACATCATTTATTAACTTTTTCCACCAATAACCTCGTTTAGTTAAATAGTCTACCTAACGATTCCACAACTACTCCTACTTTCAACCACTGTAATTAATATGGGAATTTTAAGGCTATGCACATATTTTACTATAGAAATCAACATAACCAATCATTTTCTTATGAAGTGTGCATAATCTAAATTTACACTTGTCATGAGACGGAGAGATTATAATATATGAGATTCTTAGGAAATAGCACTAGTATTTGAGACCTAGTTTGAGGCTATGGGACACATTTAGATTATTTTTAGATTCTTTATCATTAACTTACTTATGCTCCTTCTCCTCCCTCTAATTTTATCCACTCCAATTGTTTGATTTGATTAGGATGGCGATTCTCGTGCACAAGAGCAAATGCTTCAAAGACAAAGTAATAATGTAATCAATGCAGCTGCCAGTAGGAACATTTTCCAGCTTGTTTGGGGTAGCAGCTGACTTGCATGTCCCTCTCAAATGTGGGATTTTAGATGTGAATCCAGTAAGCAAAGGTTAATACCATTTTTTTACTTTAGTAAGTTCTCTTTATTGTATGTGTATGTAAAAAATTATATTAATTTACATTATAACGTTTTAGTTAAGCAGTCATCTGTATATTTTGTAAAGGAAAATCCTGTACAACACCAATCAAAGTATTTTTCCTATTGAGTAGGATGAGTTACATGAATCAAATGATAGAATCTCTTATCATAAGATTTGAGAATTAATATTTGGTGACATGCATATAGGCTACAAGCTTGTAACTTAGTGGAATCAATTCCTAATTTCAGAGTTTGTCTCTTTGAGTTTATTTTATTTTAACGAAAATAAAATAATTTTGAATTTTCTTAAATTTATTTTTGGTGTATTTTTCTTAAGTTTCTGAAAAACAAATCAGATTTCTTAAGAATTATATCTGATTATTTTAACAAGTAACAACTATTGGGTGGTTTTTAAAAAAAAATGCTTTTTTGTTGTTTTTGAAAAAGTAAATGATTTTTTGACATGTGTATGGACATCATAGACCGACACCATATGTTACTATTCATGTAATGTTGAGTGATTAATTATGTGCAAATACTTGGTTAATTCAATTTATCATGTGGTTGATGAGTTATCAGACCGACACAATATGGTGCAATACAGAATGCGCATATCTGATACCAAAGAGTGCATCATTTTCTGGTTCTCCTCTATGACCCTTCTCCATTCATTATGTACTCTCTCTGGATATCCCAATATTAGTTCAATCATGCACTCGTAGGTAATTTAATCCACTTATCATGGTGTTGCTAGGAAAATGGTGCTAGAGGGTTTGTATAGATAGGAGCAGTTTGTGGTTTGAAGTCCTTCAGTAAAATAGGGGGGATTGTTTTGGAGGGAGAGTAACATAACAAAAATAGTTCAATTTGGTGGAGTATTCAAAATATTGAGAAAAGGGTGGGAATGCTCCAACTAATTGGTTAAATGAGAGGTTGAGAAAGGTTCTTGGGGATGGACGAGAAACATTATTCTGATATGATCCAGAGGTGTGTGGGAAGGTCGTGAAGGATAAGCATAGTAGATTGTTTGGATTGCCACTAAGAATTCCATGGTAGCATCGATTGTAAACTTAGTTTCGGAAAGGAGGAAGTGGGGGTGGTAATAGCTTAGAGAGCTATTCCAATGAGAAAAAAGACTTTTACATGAGTGTTCTTCTCAGTTTGAAAATATTGCGTTATGAGAAGATGAAGAAGATTATTGGGAGTGGGATAACACAAGGGGTAGAGGGTACTCTATTAAGGATATATTTGGAAAGTATTATCGGGTAGTAGTGATGGAAATGTTTGTAATTACACTCTTTCATTTTGGAATAAATTTGATCCCTTCAAAGTTGAATCTCTTTTGTGTGGAGATTAATAAATAACAGGTTGCCTATGAAAGATAAGCTATACAAACACGATATAGTAAATAGGGACTTGCTATGTTATGTTGGGGGTTTTGGTGTTGAGGAATGAGTCCAACATCTGTTTTTTGAATCCCTTAAATTTTGGTGTACAGAATATTATCCTAATGTTGTCAGGGATTAGATGTGGTGTTGAGGAATGAGTCCAACATCTGTTTTTTGAATCCCTCAAATTTTGGTGTACAGAATATTATCCTAATGTTGTCAGGGACTAGATGTGTAATGCCTAATAATTGTTTTGTTCACTTAGACAAAGCATAACATTGGTTTGGTTTGCATGTGTATGCACAATTTGTAATGTGATTCAAGTGACTGAAAATATAAAGATAATGGTGTTGGCTAAATGCTAAGGTGAAAGGATTCAGTTATAATGAAGATCAATGGAGCCTTCAACCGTTGGCATGCTTAGGGATTGAGTATTAAGAGGTTCTGGTATACATGACCTTGACAAAAAAGAAGAGCAACACAAAGATTTATGTTGTGATGGGCTCAAACTATAATATTAGTATGACTTTGTTAGAATATTAGAAAATAGTTTCTAGGATTGGTTTATAATTGTTAAATACGAAGACTATTGAGAGACATGTTGAATAACCCGTGTGTTTCAACTACACAGCGGAAGTTCTTTATATAGATAAACATAATGAAAGGAATACAAATAGACAGTAATACTAACGGGCCAGAATACTTACAGCCCATCTAATCTAATTATTTACATTCTAATATAATATTTTAACACTTCCCCTCAAGCTGGAGCATATAAATCAAATGCACCCAGCTTGTTACATATATAACTAATTCTAGGACCTCACAATGACTTTGTAAAAACATCTGCCAACTGATCATTGGAATTGACAAAGCTAGTGATGATGTCACCCGATTCGATCTTTTCTCTAATAAAATGACAGTCTATCTTAATATGCTTGGTCCTCTCATGAAAAACAGGATTTGAGGCAATGTGCAGTGCAGCTTGATTATCACATATTAGTGTCATTGTGCTGGCCTCTTCAAATTGAAGTTCTTTCAGTAATTTTTTCAACCAGATGAGTTCACATGTTACTAGTGCCATGGCCCTGTATTCTGCCTCAGCGCTGGATCTTGCAACAACATTTTGTTTCTTACTCTTCCAAGATATTAAATTTCCTCCGACAAGTACACAATACCTAGAAGTGGATCGTCTATCTGTGGGTGAGCCTGCCCAATCGGCATCTGAGTAGCCAACTATCTGAGTATGTCCTCTATCTTCATAAATGAGACCTTTTCCAGGTGCACTTTTGATGTATTTAAGAATTCGAATTACAACATCCATATGTTCTTGGCAAGGAGAATTTAAGAACTGGCTTACCACACTGACAGCGAAGGAAATGTCCGGACGAGTAACTGTGAGATAGTTTAATTTTTCAACCAATCTCCTATATCTTCCTGAATCTGATAGAGGCTCCCCCTCATTAGGTAGGAGTTTGACATTTGGATCCATAGGAGTATCAACTGACTTGGCATTTAATAGACCTGTTTCTTCAAGAATTCCATAGCATATTTTCTTTGTGAAATTACAAGGCCATCCTTGGATTGGGCTACCTCAATACCCAAAAAATAACGAAGTTTACCAAGGTCTTTAGTCTGAAATTGATTTCAAAGATGTTGTTTCAACTGGAGTATTCCTTGCTGATCACTACCAGTTATAACAATGTCATCCACATAAATAATAAGATAGATGCACCATTGGGCTGAGTGACGATAAAATACAGAGTGATCGACTCCACTACGAATCATACCAAACTCTTGTACTACCGAGCTGAATCTGCCAAACCAAGCTCTAGGAGACTGTTTAAGACCATAAAGAGACCTGTATAGCCGACAAATCATGTTGGAAGACTCCCCCTGAGCAACAAACCCTGGTGGTTGCTCCATATAAACTTCCTCTTCAAGATCACCGTGCAAAAAAGCATTTTTAAAGTCAAGTTGATGGAGAGGCCAATGTCGAATTGCTGCAATGGAGAAAAACAGTCTGACAGATGCCATTTTGGCAACAGGTGAGAAGGTATCGCTGTAATCCAACCCAATAATCTGAGTATATCTCTTGGCTACCAAACGAGCCTTAAATCGATCAATCTTACCATCAGGACCAACCTTCACTGTATAGAGCCAACAACACCCGACTAAAGACTTCCCATGAGGTAAAGGAACTAGTTCCCAAGTACCACTGCTTTGTAGAGCACACATCTCATCAAGCATTGCTTGCCTCCACTCAGGGTGGGATAATGCTTCACCTGTAGTTTTAGGAATAGAAACAGAAGACAAAGAGGACAAGCAAGTGTAATGTAAAGGAGAAAGACGATGATAACACAAATCAATATAATGAGGAGAGGGATTACGGGTTGTGCGAATATCCTTACGAAGAGCAATGGGAAGGTCATGCTCAGGCGGCAGGGTCGGATCCGGAGGTGGCGTCGGAGGAGAGTCTGTAATGGGAACAGAAACAGGCACAACAGAGGGTAGGTGACGACGCTGATATGTTTGTAGTGGTCGTGGAGGTTGGGAGGCAGACTCGACAGGTTCGATAGGAATAAGAGTGAGTGGAATAGGGATAACTATCTGATGAGGTTCGGGATTAATGTCCTGATGAGGCTCAGTAGCTATATGGGTAGATTTAAAATATGGTACAGACTCAAAAAAGGTAACATCGGCTGATGTAACGTAGCGGTGTAGTGTAGGAGAATAACAACGATAGCCCTTTTGGGACCGATGATAACCGAGAAAGACACACTTGAGTGATCGAGCTGACAATTTGTCCAACCTAGGAGATAAATTGTAGACAAAACACGTGGACCCAAAGACACGAGGTGGTAGTGGGTGAAGAGGGGAATGGGGAAAGAGGACCGAATGAGGGATATTGCCATCAAGGACAGAAGACGACATACGATTGATAAGGTAGCATGCCGTTATGACTGCATCCCCCCAAAAACGGAATGGAACATTGCCATGGATAAGTAAGGTTCGTGTGGTTTCAATGAGATGTCGATTTTTGCGTTCAGCTACCCCATTTTGCTGGGGTGTATGAGGACATGATGTTTGGTGTAGAATACCATTGGAAGCCATAAAATTTTGAAATTGATGGGACAGATACTCCCGAGCATTATCACTTCTTAAGGTACGAATAGAAACCCCAAATTGAGTTTTAATTTCTTGATAAAATTGCTCAAAAAATGGAAAACAATTCAGCTCTATTTTTCATTAAAAATAACCACGTACAACGAGAGTAATCATCAATAAAAGTAACAAAATACTTAGACTCTAAAGTAGACACAGTACGGGAGGGACCCCAAACGTCAGAGTGAACTAAAGCACATGGAGATAATACTCTTTTATTGACTCGATCAGGAAAATTACTACGGGTATGTTTCCCTAACTGACACGACTCACAATGTAAAGTAGACAACTTAGACAAACTAGGCACCAGTTTTTGCAGTTTGTTAAGACTTGGGTGTCCTAGCTGAGCATGGATAGTATGAGGGGACTCTGTTGCAGAGCACGTCTTGGAAGATGTAGAAAGGTAATAGAGGCCTTCAGACTCACATCCGACGCCAATCGTCCGTCCCGAACTCCGGTCCTGCAAGGTAACATTATCATTAGTGAAAGTAATAATACAGTCATGGGATCGAGTCAATCGACTAATTGAAAGTAAATTAAAAGGGCATCCAGGTACATAAAGAACAAATGCAACTGAGATGGAAGGGAGAATTTGGACAGTTCCAACTCCTTGAGACCGGGTTTGAGTGCCATTGGCAGAAGTTATAGTAGGTAAAAAACCAGATGTAGAGAGTGAAGAAAAGAGACCTTTATTACCAGTGACATGATCAGACGCACCAGAATCAAGAACCCAAGGGCCAAGAGAAGATGAGTGAGAGAGGTAAACAGATGATTTACCAGTATGTGCAACCGAAGTAGGGGAACTAGAGTTCGGATGACTCTGAACCCATCGAAGGAAATCTTCATAATTTGTCGGAGAGCCTTGTGGAGATGGTGTAGTCTGAACAGTGGCAGAAGGATCAAGCTGAGTTGCATTTATCGAAGGCGGAG
Organism: Cicer yamashitae; assembly: GCA_037974755.1. Lineage (NCBI taxonomy): Eukaryota > Viridiplantae > Streptophyta > Magnoliopsida > Fabales > Fabaceae > Cicer > Cicer yamashitae. The sequence continues at coordinate 10,635,177 of JBBPBQ010000001.1, read as the reverse complement.
GCTTACCATGCAACTTCCAACAACGATCAATAGTATGTCCAAGCCGATGACAATGCTCACATTTGGGACGAGGCTTAGAGTTGGATGGTCCTCCACGAGAGCGATTCTGATTATGTCCCTGAGATGCAAGGGCAGCAGTGTCACCCGGAGCTGAAGTCATAAAATGCTCAACTGGATGCTTTGCTGGTACTCGAAGGAGGATCGCTGAGGCAGTAGACATATCAGGAACAGTAACAGACCCCATAATTTGATCACGAGTTGCAGAGTACTCCTGAGGTAGGCCATAGAGTGCAAGGAGCATGATGAAGGTGCTGCGTTGTTCCAGCTCTTTCTTCTGTTCAACTGGATTACTTGTAGCAGGAGGGAGAAGCTCATTAAAATTATGAAGTGCACTATGAACGGTGCCTAGATATGAAGAAATCGAGCCATCTATTGTCTTCGGAGTAATGATATTTAGCAAGCGGTGACAAATTCCATAGAGACGTTGAGTGTCGTTAGTATAGAGTGCCTTTGCTTGACTCCAAACTGATTCACACGTGAGATGTGGATGGAAAATCGGTTTAACATTTGGATGAAGTGTAGACTTAATGACACTACACAACTGAGCATCTATCTGTTTCCATTTGGATGTTTCAGTCACAACCACCTTTTCAGGATTTTGAGTGAGATGGTCATCGTAACCTTGACCAAGCATCCATAGTTTGATGTCGGCGGCCCAACTATCATAATTTGATCCATTCAATTTTTCGACAGAGAGAGGAGAAGTGATGTAGTTGGTGAAGATGCTCTTTGTTTCAGACTGAGACGTCATGATCAGTAAAGAGTGCCAGAAAACGCGTCGAAACCGAGAAAACAGGGGTTGTTTGAACTGGAACTCGTATATCCGTAACTCGAAACTCAAAACTGAGGGCAAATATGGAAGAAGGAGGCCGAGACGAGTGATACGGAAGAAGCTGCGCCGTCAACGGCGGCCGGACGCGCCGTCACGCGCAGTGGTTGTTGGCGGCTCGTGGATCTCACGCGCGTGAAGGCAGGCGGCGCGTGTGGGCGCGTGAGGGCTGTTCTGATGACGCGTCTGAAGGGGTAGGCCGGTTTGGGGTGTACAACGCTGCTGGAGTGGTCGTTCGTCGAAAAAGGTCGTTGGGGACAACAGCGGCAGTGACGGCAGTGGCGGCGGAGTGTGGACGAATGGACAAAAATTTAGGAATCAGCGTATCAGAGGCAGGGAGGAGGAAACCAGAGTTGAGAACACGGTTTGCCGGAAAAAAAAATATTCACCGGAGACAGTGGGTCCACCGGGTAGTTGACAACTAGGGTTGTCTCTCAACAGGCTCTAGATACTATGTTAAATACGAAGAGTATTGAGAGACATGTTGAATAACCCGTGTGTTTCAACTACACAGCGGAAGTTCTTTATATAGATAAACATAATAAAAGGAATACAAATAGAAAGTAATACTAACGGGCCAGAATACTTACAGCCCATCTAATCTAATTATTTACATTCTAATATAATATTTTAACAATAATCTTAGAGTATCTCTTAAGATTTGATTTTATATTATCTATTATTCTTATTATTTGTTCCTAATTTAGAATTAACTTTATGTATTTCGATAAATAGGGAATAATATTGAATCTTTTGTATCTAGTCATTATATTTTGCTAATTCTATTCTTGAAACCCAAGTCTCCTTTCTCTTTCTCCTTCTGTTAGGAATCCTAGAATTGGATTCCAAAAGAATTTGAAGAACACTAATATTTAGAAAAGGATAAGAAATAATAAGAGAGAATCTCTCCAAAAATAAGATACCTAAGAGCGGATACGCTCCTCAAGGGCGAATGCACCTTTCAATCGGAATACCAGTTAAGAAAAATCTAATTTAACAAAAGATCCCCTCAAATGGGAAGAGGTACAATGGAATAAAAGAATAAAGGACCAATCAACCACAATCCTAAGAAATAGGAAAACATAAATAAAATACACTAACCACTATCCTAAGAAATAGGAAAACATAAATAAAATACACTAACAAACCTAAAAGATAGGAAATAACTAACAAACCTATAAAAGCTCTTATCTCCTAACTAACTAAATCTCCTATATGTAAGTCCTAAAGCTACACCCCCTAAAAAACAACCTTGTCTTCAAGGGTGACATCTACTATATTCTTCTTGAAGGTTGCCTCGAAGTGATCGACATCGGGCGGTTTTGCGGATGTGGTGGCTCGACTAATGCCAACGAATTTGAAGAACACTAATATTTAGAAAATGATAAGAAATAATAAGAGAGAATCTCTCCAAGAATAAGATACAGAAGACCAGATACACTCTTCAAAGGCGAATGCACTCTTTAACCAGAATACCAATTAATAAAAGAACCATTATTTGTAGGTTTTCTGTACAATGGGATAAAAGAGTAAATGACCAATACCACTATCCCAATAAATAGGAAAATAGAAACATAATACAATAACAAACCTAAAACAAAAATAGGAAATAACTAACAAACCTATAAAAGCTCTTATCTCCTAACTAACTAATGCTCCTATATCCAAGTCCTAACACCTTCCCCTCTTCTCTTTCTATGAATCTCCATTGTTAACGGACTTGTATGCAGATTGATCAATAATGTACTATGATGCTTGAGTGCTTGTTGAGGTCTTGGAGTGCAGTGTACTATTTTTTGTATTCATTTCCACTCCATTTACACAATATGTCTCTCCATAGGTGGATTAGAATCGGGGGTAAGTTCATGCATGACACGTGGAGCAGGCGATCAAAGTATTTTCTGTGATTGGAACATCATGTGTAGGAAACACACTGCTTAAAGTCATAAATTTTCATGCTTTTAGAACATACTCACCAAAACTGTTGCAGTCATCACAAGGTTTTGTTCTTAGGTAACAATTCTGGTGATAGCATGGTAAAAACTGTAGCAAGTTTTGACAAACTATTCCTTCAGTTGCTTTGAAGTCATCAAAGGAATATTTGTTGAGTTGTTGTCTTGGTATTGAGTTGGTGCATGATCAATATTATCATGTGCTTGTTAAGTTTTGGTGAATTGGTTTATTTTTATTCTATTATGCTTCACTAGTTTTGATGCATATGAAGGGTTTAGTGTTTGCTAAGGGAGAGTTGCGGCTGTTCAAGGGAGCAAATTGGGTGCAAAACATTGCATATCTAGATGCTAACGCGTTGGTTGCGCGGTAGAATTCAATATATTATTTAATATAAAATAATATGTAATTTAAAAGTAATGTAATTATTGTTTTAGAGTAGAATATGCTTAATATTTATGTGTTAAAAGGTAAATATATTTTTGATTAACCATATATAAGCTGATTTTGCTTTATTACAAAGAAAAAAGTAAAATCTTGTTGACTAACACAATCCATGCAAAGTTTATTAAAATATGATATTATTGATAAGATTTTTTTAACTTTAGAGATGCAATCTTTATCTTTAACATTTTTTTTCGACATAGAATTGGTTTATTCAATTTTTTTTGTTTTCTTTGACATGTTTATTCCAATGATATATTTGTTAAATTGTTCAACATTTCTTTATCGTAAAAGTTGTACATTTAATTATAATATGTTATTCATTTTATATGATTTATATTAGTTTTGAAACATTAGATTTTTTAAATTTATGTACTTTTTGACATTTTCAATTTTACAAATGAATCATGAAAATTATTTTATGTAAAAAGTTGGTTAACATAAGACTAATTAGGTGTATAGTTAAAAAGGATAGTCAATTTCAATGAAAATGCAAAAACAAATTCATTCAGATTCACAAAGAGGTGTATAGCCTTCACAAGTCACTAGTTGGATACCAAAAACTTAGGATAAAAATTACATTCCTTCCCTATGTTTTAGTCAAATAAAAGTTAATGTTGTCTTTATTAAAGTAATTGACATGACAATATGATTATGTATAAACCAACTTGAAAGTGAATTGTTCAATTTAGTAGTAAAAAATGAACTTCACAATCACGTGTCTCTCAAGATTTTCTTTATCTACTAAAAGAGTTCATATATGACTTTGTAGAGAATAATTCTTGTGTTCACACAAGAATTTAGACATAATATTTAAACGCACACATAAAAGAAAAAAAAAGTATAAAAATAATAATTAAATAATGTATAATTTTAAAATAATTAAAATATAATTTTTTGTGTGTGAGATTAAATAGTGTATCCAAATTCTTGTGTCTACACAAGAATTGTTTCTTAGTAGAAAAGCTTGTGATAGTGACTAAAAAAAAAAATTAAGTATGTTAATATGGAGAAATTTTAGTAAAGAAAACTTTTTTGATAAACTCTAAAGTTGTTGCATTGATAAAAATAAAGTGTAAACTTTTGAAGAAGTGATATTGAAGAACTGATATAGCATGTAAGTGTATGTTTGAATTGGTGGTGAATTTGAAAAATTAATAGTAATTTTATTTAACCTTTAAAGAGTAGTTTTTTCTAAAATCGTTTTAACTATGTAATTTTGTCTATCCAAACATGTATTAAATGATAATGTGTGTCATGTTGTGTACTATAAAATTCATTTATGAATAGTAATTTGTTAAGAATAATGTTTATAATAGTATTCAAAACATTGCAACAATTCTTCGCGTATGCAAATATAGTTGATAGATATAATATAGAACAAACACTATAAAGCAAAATAAAATATTTTTTGAGGTTAAAAAGCCTTAAATAATATTTTTCAGATAACAATAATGTTATTCACACAAAACTCTCAAGTCAAATGAAAATTTAATACAACAATCGTTGGGTGAACTTATAAATTATTATTTTTTTTGTTATCCATTATTGTTTTTTGTTTTATTTGACATGTTTGTTTGTTCGATGGGTATATGTTAGCTTTGGTTGGATTCAAATTTGTAGGTTTTGTTGAGTTTTAATTTTTTTATTTTAATCAGAATTTTTCAAACTTTTTTAGTTTAGAGTCAACTATTATAGACTATGAAGATCTAATGGTATTAACACCATAATAAATTTGGGAAATAATAGGGCCTATTTAACAATGCTTATTTTTAAAAGCGCTTTTAAATGAAAGAGGAAGAGTTACAAAACTCTTAAACAACTTTTTTTGTAAAAGTGCTATTGTAAGTTCAACATTTAGATAGTGTTTATTTTTTTATATAAAAAAATAATATTTAATAATAGTAAACAAAAAAATAACAATATTATAAAATAATTTTTCAACATGCACCGTTTAATGTGTGAAAAATTCTGAAAATTTGAGATTCTGACAATTTGAGATAGCGCTTTTACCAAAGCGCTATCAAAAGTTTGAAAATAAAAATAAAATAAGATACATGTCCCCTCGTATGGCTTGTCACCAAAACAAGAAATTGAAAATCAGTCTTTCAAATCATGAACTCTTTTTCTACGATTGCTCATAAAATCGCTCAAGATCGACATCTGTTTCATCCTTCGACAAAATCCGTATATCAATTTAACGTTATTATCTTATCTTAATGATCATGCATATAAAAATTGATGTTGGATGAACTCACTCCCCAAGTGGAATCCACCAATTTTACTAGTATAATTATTATTAGTATTACTATTGTTATTAGTATTAAAAAAAGAAAAGAAAAATTGGGCTTGACCCATGTGAAAAAAAAAAAAAATTGAAATCCCTAATAAAATAAAAAGTAGCAAGCAACATTGTCGTGTCTTGTAGAAGGAAAAAAAAAGGAGAAAAAGTTGCGGCAAAAACAAAACAAGGAGAGGAAGGAAAAAAAATTGGATTTCGATGGTAACAGGTGTGTAGCAAATTTGCTCCGTTTAATCTACAATTTTAGGATGTTATTTCTACCACTAAGTTTGTTCTTTTAATATACAGTCTTAGTAGTTTTACCTTTTCTGAGAGTTACTTTGAAGTACCCACTTTAATCGAAGGTTGTTTGTTATTTGTTTGATTTTCAGACTATTGTTGATTGATGTTCTCTAATGTTACTAGAAAGACTCTGGTGTACCAATTAATTACTATAGTGGAAGTTTTTACTAGACTAGATCATGTGGTTTTTATTCTCTCAATTTGAGAGAAGTTTTTCACATTGAAAATTGTATTTGTGTCATATTTAATTTTTCGCCAATCATTTATTTGCACAGGTGGGTAAAAAATATTCTACGTTATTGAGATAATTATCTCTAAACAGATTTTTCCTAACAAAGTGGTATCTAGAACTCGTTTGGTTTGATTTGTGCATTTAAATGGAGGAGGAAAATAAATGTCTGAATATGATGAAGTTCAACTATTCTAATTATATACTTTGGAAGATTCTCATGGAAGACATGCTATACAGTAAAGATTTGTATGATCTTATCGAGGGTAACACTGCTAAACCCACAGATAAATCTAACGCTGACTGAAAGAAGATGAATAAAAAGACAATGGCCTTGATCAGACAGTGGTTGGATCTGAGAGTATATCCATATGTTTCACAGATAAAAAATGAGATGCATGTAATTTTCATAGCTTCGAAGACTTTATTTTGCTACCTTGTTTTGTAGTTCTCTTTTGTAAATGACCGCATAGATTATTAAATTGTAGTATTCTAGATTATATTTTAGATAAATAACATAGGATGTTTATTACATTTTTTACAATTACATTTTCTTTTTTTATAGGTTTAAATTTTACTCGTGATCATTAATATTTAGTTTTTGTATGACTTTATGTAATTTGTTGCACATAATTATTTTTATAAGAATATGCGTATCCTAAATGCTTGGAATAAAAATATACACGCAGCTTAAAACCAACGAATATTTTATTGTGCACGATATGGATTATCCATATACATCTATATAATTGAGTGAAAAAACTACATATTTATAATGAAATATATAAAATCAAAGGAAAACAAATTTGAACTTTACGATCATCGATTTGGGTAAAAGAAAATATTACGATGATGACATAATTTTAAAGATGAACATGGGTAGAATTATTTAAAAATAAAATATTAAAATTATAATTATTGTTATCATTAATATTATGTTTCAAATAGTATAACTACAAAACATACATATATTAAGTATGGAGAAATGGAGAATTGCATGTTGCAACTCAAGTCCATAATATCAATTATCTCCATTACTCTTTTGTCATATAAGTTGCACTTACAAATTCTTAAAAATATTTTGAATGGTAAAAAATCAAATTGTTTTCACCTTTTATTGGGATTTATTTTCATTTGATATTTGAATATGGTTCATATATGTTTTACAGATTATAATATTTTTATATTCATTAGTTCATTTACTTCGTTTCTATTTAAATAAGTAAATTACAACTTATAAATTTTATTCCCGTATCACCTATCAGTGTAAGGTTTCTCCCAAACTTGAACTTCAAGACTCATTAACCAACAAATTGCGATTTCGCAGACGTAGAGCTAAGTCAGTCAAACACAAACAACGAAGGAGGTGAGTTTCGAAATCATGTTGATAGTATAATATAAATAAGAAGAACACGCGAATAATCATAATAGACCGTATCATAATACATCATGATATATCAAAATATTCAAGGAATTAAGGCCATATTATAACATAAAAATCACTAAAGTAAAATCATTATCTCATTATAATATGCATCAAATCATCTAAGAGGAACTAATTGTTGGAACCAAATTCATTTTATACTTAGAGTTTTTATGATAACAAAAGTTTTTTATGAGAACAATATATTTGACTTCAAAGAGTATGAAAGAAGATATGGTCAAGATTTGAAGAAAATTTGAAGAAGATTTGATCAACATTTGAAGAAGATTTGAAGAAGAATTGATCAAGATTTATCTACAACAAAATACGAACATAATCAATCTGAAGAATTTTCAAACGCAATATGAACAAATTACGAACATAATCAATCTGAAGAATTTACAATCTCAATCTAAACAAAAAAAAGGAACAAAATCAATTTGAAGAATATACAAACGCAATCTGAACAAAATACAATTCAGAATTAAACAAGGACTAAATTGAAACCCAAATTTTAACTATAAATAGATATTCAAGGCTGAAGAAGAAAATCATCGAAAAGCAGAAAAAAAAAAAAAGTAGTCTTAGAGTTCAAAGAGAGAAATACTTGTTCAAATTAGAAATATTTTCTGAGTGTTATTTTCTTAAGGTCTGGGAGTTATTATTATCATCAGCTTTTTAGAAGCAACTACTCAAGTTCCAATCTTTTGTATCCAACTCGATAGTGGTTTAGTTCCTTCTTCAATCTAGGGTTGTCAGGTTACTAGGAGAAGACTTTATTTGTAGGGTCAAGGTGGTTAGTCCCTCAAAAGTCTGGGGTTGTCAAGCTATTTGGGAAAACTGGCTTGGAGGGTCAGGTGCTTTGTAATTCAAGGTATTTGAATTAGTGGATTAAAACCTTTTGAATGAGGGGACCAGATGTAGCCAAGTTAGTGGTGAACCAGGATAAATCTACGTGTCAAATTATTTATGCTTTCATTACTTGCTGCCTCTGAATCCGATTGCTTCTACTCCAAGTAAGTTACCAAAACCAAACTAGTTTATTTATTAATTTACAAATTATAAAAAGTTATCAACTTTGACAAACACAATTCAACCTCCCTTCTCGTGTTTGCACCTTCACTAATATCACTTTTGAAACACATTAATCACAAGAAAATGCAATGTTATACATGAGCTTAGACTATACTTCTTCACAATTTGGTACCATTCTAACTATGAAGTACTTGGTTAGGAGGCTTGATACTATGCCACCACGCGAGTGGACAAACAATTCAAATTGGTCTTGTCCTCATAGATCCCCTCAACTCAACCCGAGACACATATGCGACAATCGAGGTAAACGTGTGTTGCATGGTAGCTCCCGATATTTGGAGGGCTACCTCCAAGTCACCTTGAAACTCTCCACCCGAGTACCTCCAAGGTTTAACCATCTTGCCTTAAGGCTCAACAATAGACCGCCACGATCAGACTCATTCAGTTGTACTTTCCCAACATCACTAGGCTTGTCAGGTCCTACCTATATGATGACAAGATAATTCAAACTTCAAAGAAATAACATCTAGTTATAAATAATTAAAAAAAGATAAAGCATAATTTTTTGGAAAAGATTAAATAACATTTTTAATAAAAGATAAAGGAGTTGAGAGATAAGACAAGCAAAGATGCATAATTTAGGAACAAAAATTAGGTTACACATAAAAAAGCGTATCGTCTTTATACACAGGCATAGATACAAAGTGATAGATATTAAATTAAAATGGATATATATAATGATGAGAACGTGCCTTGAAATCATTTTTTTTTCTTCTTTAGGACAACATAATTCAAATTGGGGGCAGAGTAATTTGAACCAGTTAATAAAATTTGTATCTCCTAGGACAAGGTGATTTGTATAATTCGAGTTATAGTAAGGATAATTTGAATTACTATGTTGTTTTTGCGATATTGAGTTATTGTATGGGCATAATTTGATACTAATTTGAATTACACATATCATTTGCCTATAAATATAGTTTTGTACCTTATTCTTTGACACCACCAAAAGAGGGAACTTTTAGTGAAACACAAGAGCTATGAGTTGAGTGCTTTTGGGTGAGTGGCTTTGGTAGGGAAGCACATTCTAAGCACCTTGAGTGAGTGAAAATCATTGAGGGTTGAGAAAAAGAGAAATAGTAAAAATTAGGGTTTGTTCATGTTGAACGTTGTAAGCTAATTTCTTGTAACTCTTTTGTAAAAACTCATTGATAGTGAATTGGAGCGCTGCTCTCTTTCTCAAAGGTAGATTAATCTGAATTGAATTGAGGAAACAATCTTAATGTGTTTGTTCATCTACTCTTTTTATTCTATAATTTGGATTGATTCTTTGTTTGCTCTAGACATAGGTCGTAGATTTGTTCTTGGTTGTTATTATTATTGCTTAATTGTTTAGTTTTGATTGACATTATTATTTGTTCTGCTTTCTTGTTGAATTATCAACATATAATACTAATTAAATGATACTATTAAAATAATATAATTAATATATTTTCATTCTTAATTTTAAAATTAATCTACACAAGTTTTTCACACCCTCAATGTACAATTAATGTAATAAGTAACTACTATAACATATAATGTCGTGCACATACCATCCATGAAAGCAATCGACCACATGCCTCCCCCATAAAAAATCTAACCATTCAAATATACCTTTGCCTCGAAAATAAGAGCAACCGCCCAAAACATTAAATGCAATTAGCCTTATTATGATTTCTTTCTTTCCAAAACATGATTTGTTAATTTCGATACATTGATATGAATTTGTGTGCAGCAAGAATTAATTATTCGGTTATTCCCTAACAAATCATTCCATACATTTATTCATATTCCAAGTACATTACTAAATATATCAATTTTATTCATGAATATTAGATTTAATTTACATATACTATAAATGTAATTTTTTTTTAACTTTATTATAATTATTTTAAAAATTACAATTATAAATAATTATAATGTATTAACAACTTAAAATTTTTACGGTGTATAGTAATTAAACTATTTAACAATATCATTCTAAAATATAAAATATTTATTCCTTCATACTCTCAAGAGACAAGTTGATTGACCAATGTAATTTTGCATACGCAAAGGCAATTAATACATACTTAAATATAATTTAAATATATTTTTAATTCCTATAAATATACTACTTTTTAAATTTTAATTCCTATAAGTTTTTTTTGGATTTAGTTTCCGTAAAATGTAAGACAATTAGTTTTGATCCCTAAAAAAAAACTGTCGTGACACGTGAGTCTATAAATATACGCCAATACATCATCTTTTATGATATATTAAAAAGTAAAATATTTTATATTATTAATTAATAAATTTATTATTGATCATTTAATAATTAATGTTATTTTATAAAGAACATATGAATAAAAATAAAAAGAAAGGTTTAAGGGTTTCTAGAAAACTCTTCGTTCAATAAAAAAGTGGTATATTTATAGAGACCAAATGCATGTTTAAATCAATGAATATTTGGAAGAGTGCAACCGGAGAGAACTTAAATAATTTTAAAAGACACCACATTTTATTTTATTGATCCAAATTTATTGCATATTTGAAAGTCCAAGTACTTTCCATTATTACATAATAAAGGGATATGGTCTTGCAGGAATCAAAGTCCAGCAAATTCTTCAAGCACTCCCTTTTCTGTGCGAGTTGTATAATGAAAATTTATAAAGTCCTCATACTTGAATGGTCGGTAACGAAGAGGGTGATTTTCATCATCCACCAACTCAGATGGCACCTTAATGGTCATATCTTCCTTTGGCACAGTAAAAAGAATAAAAGCTAATCTCTCTTTATCTCCCCTTGTCACCACTCTGTGTGTGGGTGCCTGAAACCTTCCATTGCTCCATGCCTATCAATTAAAATTGTTAGAATCATTATTAAATTGATTATAAATATTTAATAAATACTTTATAGTCTTCGATGTGTCAATTTATTGATAAGAATTTGACATTATAACCTTAAGGGACACAGTTAAAATCTGGTATGAAATAGTTGTAAAATGACTATTAGTATTGTATAAAATATATATTTGCATATTACCTTCAACATGTCACCAACAAGTACTATATAACCATTTGGAGGAATAATTACGTCAACCCATTCGCCTGTTTTGGGTAAAACCTGCAGACCTTGGACTTCATTGTGGCATATGACAGCTAAGGTGCCTTTGTCAGTGTGAGGTACCAAAGCAATCTCAAGATCCTTATTTTCTTTAGGAAGTTGGTACCTAGTCATTCGTGTATCATTGGAGTTATTCAGCTCTTCAACATCTAAGATGTATTGTTGTGGAAGTCCAAAGCCCTCGATAATCATCTTCAAAATAAGTGTACTCAGATCTCGTGTTTTTGAGGTCAATGAACTGAGCGTCTCACTGCATATATATCATCAATCATACACCATCCATTACCAGATAATAAAATCATTTTAAACAAAAATTGTCAAAGTAAACTTCATTCAATATAAAATCAAAAGTTTGGAGATACATGCATGTCATAATTGAAATCAAGAGTCTAATTTTAATACAATCTTTGAATAACTAAATTTATATTATCAATCAATCATAAATCATATATGTCTAGTGGGTTGTAAAATTAATTAATCACAAATCAATATATATATTTGTAGTAAGTATAAAAACAAAATATAAAATAATTAATTACCAGAAAGTTGGATTTCCTTGAGGCCACATGAGATTAGTGAAATTTTCAGTCGTATCTGGCTTAAGAGCATCATCAATCCCAAAGCTTTGACAATGGGGAATGACGTGGCTATTAGCTGTGTAGCCTCTATAAGCCTTTGCACCAGAGAACTTCTTCTTGGTCTCTTCAGGTAGATCAAACAATGATTTCATGTCCGTAAACATTTGTTCACGTAAATCATTTGGGATCTGATCACATAACAAGAGGAAACAACCATGACTCTCAAATGCTTCTCTCACTTTCTTGCTCATTTCTTTCCACCCTTCACTCCCTTCTTCTAATGTCACTCCATTTACCTTACGAAAATCCAAAAGTGGGATCTCACTCTCGCTACCCATTTTTCTTTGTTATTTTTTCTTTTGCACTATTTCGAATGTGGATTGTATTGTTGTCACACAAGATTCGGCTATATTTATTATGACAATATTAGTTGCCCGTTTAACTGCATAGTTATTCTAGAAGCCTGAAAATATATATTCAGTAACAATATCAGTTACTTGTTTAATTGCATAGTTGTTCTAGAAGTGAAAATACATAGTAAGTGATAATATCAATTAATATTTATTCTAGAAGCAAAATTATATATTAAGTGATAATATCAATTACTTGTTTAATGAGTTTGAATTTGCTCCATTTCATTTCCTCCAATTCCTTTCACAGATGCACGACACGTGTCAATTAAAAATTTGAGCGGCTGGGATTAAAAGACATGTTTCAATTAGCTCTAACTCAAACACACCACACAGGAAAATAGTGGACATATCAAAGCCACATTTAGAGGAGTTTGTATCCCCATTTTCTATCAACTAGTTAGTAGCCCGTCTCAATTACGGATATCATATCGTGATTATAAAATTATTTATTTTATTTTTATCATAATTTAAATTAAGATATGTTTGATTTATGATGTTTCTTTATAATTATATAATAATATATTATTTCAAAAAATAAATAAATAATATATTCATTAACATTAAAAAAATGCGTAGTTATCTGGTCATAGAAATTTATGTAAATACCAATAATTAAAATAATGTGCATTTTTCTGTACATATTATGAAATATATTAGTTGTAAGTATTATTTTTTTGTTTTTTATATATTTTTTTTTACCAAAAATAATTATATTTGAGATACTATTATTTATTAAACGTGGACATCTCTTCTAAATATTCTAAATAAGATATTCGAATTTTGGTTCGGTACGTAGGAGCGTATCTTTTTTTGCTAGACCTAAATTTTTGTTGGATATTAATTTTAAATTATACGTGCAATTATAATTTTTAATAGCTGAGATTAAAAGATTAGAAAAATCAATGTATTTTTTTAAGTAAATCTTGAAAATTTCTTTAAGGTAAGTGCAAAAGTCTTGATAATTTTCTTGCAATAATAACTTTATTAGTAATATATGATAAACAATCTGTTGATTCTAAAAGTAATTTTTGTCCAATAGTTACTCCATTTTATAACACCACAAGAAAATATGCTATTTGCTATTACAAACTTATCAGCTAATTCATAGATAATCTCTGGAAAAAAAATTTAGCTAGAGATTAACTACGAAATTGCTACTACATTGGTCGTAGCATGTATTGAAAGAATAATTCCTAGTTGATTTTAAAAAAAAGTTCAAATTTCTCTTTCAAAATTTTCTTATTAAACCTTTAATATTAAGTTCCCTATTAAAATAAATTTTTTAAAATCCCAGTCTATTATTTCATTATTTTTTGTGAGTTTAAGTGAGAGATTCATAGGCCCAATGTTTTGTTATTTGAGATACGTTTTTTTTAAAATTTTCGAAATTTATTTTTTTCAAAAAAATATCGAAAAATTTTTGTGATCAAAATCAAAATATTATTTTTCTTAAAAAAATCAATTTTTATTTTCTCGAATCAAAATAGTTTCGAAAAAAAAATTTGTATATATTTTTTTTATCGGAAACTTTTGAGAAAAAAATCAAAAACAAATTTCGAATTTTTTTTCAAAAAAATATCGACTTCTTTTTTTGAATAAAGTGGGCCCATATGCCCCACAAAAATTTAGGAGTTTTTTGGTTTTTGGGGCCTTTTAAAATGTGAAATTTTTTGGCTCCTCCTACATGTGGACTGGGGCCAATAATTAGTGGGTTTGTGAAATTGACAGCTCTAATAATATGTAACATAAATACATAATGTTAATAGCAGAAGTCTTGCTCCAACAGATATGGAAAATGAAAATGAAACCAAGACTATCAAGATTAGCATGTGTTATTAGAGAACCAAAAACTAGAGATGTGATCTTCAATGAAAGAGTAATGTACAAGGATAGACATAACACAACCACTAGTGATTCAAAATCTAGTGGGCCTGTGTATGCAGAGATAGATCATGTCCCAGAAAGTCTTACAGTTGAAAGTTTTCAATCAGAACAATCAACTGAATCTAGCATCGAACAAGAATACAACACACTAGAGCACTCCACTCTAGCTTCTTCATTGAGAAGGTCTTCTCGAGCTCATGTGTTTAACAAAAGGTACATGGACTACATGTTGTTGACAGATGGAGAATAGCCTCAAGACTATGTAGAAGAATGTCAAACTGTATATACCAGAAAGTGGGAGCTTGCCATAAAAGACGAGATGAAGTCTTTAATCTCCAATCAAACATGGGAACTAGCTGAGTTACCTGTGGGAAAGAAGGCGTTTCACAACAAGTGGGTGTATCGAGTGAAGGAGGATCATGATGGCTCCAAAAGATACTACGCCCGATTAGTGGTCAAAAGATTCCAGCAAACAAAAGGAGTTGGCTACACCGAGATTTTTGCTCTAATTGTGAAGCTCAATACTATCAGATTTTTGCGACCACTATTGCTTCTTCAAGAGATATAAGTTCAATTATATCATTTTGCTACTTTATGTCGATGATATATTAGTAGGAGGTTCAGATATGGGCGAGATCAGAAACTTGAAGATGCAACTGTCAAAAGAATTCGACATGAAAGACTTGGGTCCTGCAAAGAAGATCCTTGGAATACAAATCACGAGAGGTAAGCAAAAGATAATTTTGCAGTTATCTCATCAAGAGTACATCAACCGTGTTTTGTAAAGATTCAACATGAATAACGCCAAACGGTTAGCACACCTTTGGCATGTCACTTTCGCCTAACCAAGGAACAGTCACCTCATATAGAGGAAGAGTCACCTCATACAGAGGAAGAAAGAGAACTCATGGCTAAGACTCCATATGTTTCAGCCATTGGAAGTTTGATGTACACAATGGTCTGTATGAGGCCAAACATTGGCCATGCAGTGGAAGTTGCTAGTAAGTTTATGTTAAATTCAGGTAAAGCTCGTTGGGAAGTAGTAAAATGGATTTTAGAATGTCTACGAGCCACCGTTGAAAAGTGTTTGTACTTTTGTAAAGGAGTAATGAAAGTATAAGGCTACATAGATGCAGACTTTGCAGGTGAAGTCGATCACTGAAGAAGTACCACTGATTATATATTCATTGTTGGTACTACAACAATTAGTTGAATGTCGGAAATACAAAAGATTGTTGCATTATCCACTGCAGAGGTCAAGTATGTAGTAGTAACAGAAGCCATCAAAGAGTTGATACTGCTTCAAATAGATCCATTTTCATTTTACATATGATTATTTGGGTCATGGTGCATTGCACATTAATTAATTTGGTAACTTTGAGCCTATGTTTTCATTATCAGATGCATATATATATATATATATATATATATATATATATATATATATATATATATATATATATTTATATGCAGTTGTTGAGTGTTTCCAATGACACACAATATGCTTCTCTTTTCTCCTTCAAATACACTATATTCCAAATATTTAGCCAATATAAGTTGGAGATCCATCGAAGCTTGAGTAAAAACACATGGTAACTCATTTCAATAAAAACCACTGAACATCAACAAATTGATATTAACATCTAAAAAATGTATTTGCATAATCAACAAATGACAATTAAACATGATTGTACAGAAACGAATTGCTATTAACATCATCAACAATACAAGATGGAGAACTTGTTTATCTTCTTTAAAACTCTTAGGAGCTCTAGAGAACAAAATAATAAAATCTATACAGAGAAAAAAAATTAAAACTTAGAATTAAAAAACACATCCATCTCCTAGTCTTGTATTGATTATTTCTCTTAATATCTATTGAAATCCAGGGCCTAATAATGAAAACAATTCAATGTGACTTTCATATTCCAGAATATATATGAAAATTCATCTCCTAAAACTCCAAGCTGATACAGAAAAAAGTGGTATATCACTCCAACAAACAAGCAAACAATCATTCACTTCTTTAAACTTGTATTTATGACTATATTTTTGCAACAGATTTGTTGCTTCAATCCTCCCATTGTAACTTAAAGGTACTTTGACACATCCAGCCATTTCAAGCCTTAGATTCCATTTCTCAAGCTTCTCATGCCTCTCCTTTCGATCGACTCCCTCGCAAGCAATGATGTTCTTTATCTGCTTCCCAAGAAGTATGCTCTCAAGTTTTTGTCTCTCCATCGATGTTCTCGTAACAGTAGATTCCAAGCAGTCGAAAAGCGCACTGTAAAAGTACAATGCTCGGTTGATTCTCTCCAATAAATTACATCCATTTAGATTTGATTCCTGTTCAGTTATCACTATAAGTTTCGGTTGTAGTTTCCTCATCGCGTTAAGAAAGATCCCCATCTTAGGCGAAGCGCCTAAAAAAAGAGGCGATAAAGCCGAATCAGGACTCAAAATATATGCATTGATCATATCTCTTTCGAGCCATTCTGCAAAAGTCCTCTGACCCATGTGTACTGCTCTATGCAGATTGAAAGATGTTGGTCCTGCTGGTGAGATTCTCCCAGCCATTTCATCATCAGTGGCAAGTAGAGAATGCAGCTGAAGAACAGAAGTAATTGCAACAGCTTCTCCTGTCTTGACAGGCAAGTTATCGAAATCGACATCTTCGAGTTTGCTAACTATTGGATTAAACTGTAAAGGAAAATCCAATTTTCCTGCTTCAGCTGTCAAATGTAAGCTCATTTGTTCCAAGACCTCTTTCTTTTCATGAATGCCTGTAATTTTCAGATGAGGCGGACCGCCCTTTCGTTTCTTTAAAGTTTGTAAAAGATCTATCCATTGAGCCGGCTCGGAACAATGGAGATCAATAATATGAACCACTTTTTCAAATTCCATTGATTCAGCAATTGCTTGATTAGTGATCAGGTATGAAAATTTCAAAAATGGACAGAGGTCATAGAAGTATTTCTGAACAAGAATGTCGTCCGAAGACAACGATGTTTTCGAGGAATTGAGAGCTTTATACACACCAGGTAAATGTTTTACTATTCTGTATCCAAGTGCTTCACTGAAATAAGTTACCATTCTTTGAACAGCATTACCATCAGGAGATGAAATCTGAGAAATGTACTCTAGACCAATGTCTGCATTTTTTATGCTTCCAGTTGCAACACATTTGGCACACTCAATAAGAAGGCTTATTGGATTTGAGCTGTTGGAGTCACATCTTAACTCCCTTAGCCAATGATATGGTGAACCTATTCCATAACAGATGAATTAGCATAAGAAGGCTTATTGCTTTGTTCATTCCACTCAAAGCATCTAAATTTTGTAACCAAGCATCATTTTCTAGATATAATCTGCCAATTAAACCATGATGACTTTTTTCTAGAATATAATTTCTTACAAATAGGCTGTCATGTTCAAGGGTATTTATTCTGTTCTTTTCTTAAACTCTAATGACTGTAAAATAAAAGTTAACTGAAGAGATGTACTAAATGGGCAAATTCTAAGGTGGACTAGGTCAACCGATACTTGAAAACTGTTTCAAACTCAAACGAGAATAAGAAGTTGTCTCGTGGAAATAGAAGTTTACGGTCCTCTTCATTCTCAAAGTCCAAAAAGTGACTTAATTGATGTCATTTGATAAAAACATGAGAAAAATGAATGTATTTCACAAGATTGAACTCGTCGAAATGATATCAATTAGGTCATTGTCTCAATCCTAAGGATAAAGAGGACCGTGAACTTCTACTTCTAAAGTGTGTCATCAATTATTGTTAGAATTTTGGATGATTTTTAAATATTGGTCCACAGTGGACCATATAGTTGAATGTCATTGATCTTCGTTAAAGTTTTGATTGATTTTTAAGTGTGATTATTTGTTATATAGATTTTTTCAGATACAATATGTGATGTCTACGTAGCATCTGTTGCATCTCTTTTCAATCAGATATTTCAATTATTTACCATATCATAAAATAATCTCTAAATTCTTATGACCAAGCTTAGATTTATGCTTTATTGATGACTCCAGTTTACCCTCTAATTACAAAGTTTTCACACTTCTCAGTTCTCACTATTTTAGCTTTGAAATTTAGTTTTTAGTTTTTTAAGCGCACTAATTTTAAACAACTATTGATCAATAATTTATTTAAGAGATGAAGAGATATACATTAACAGTATAAAATCATATTATATTTTTTAAATATAAAAACTAAAAAAATTGTTATGCAATTGTTTGTTGTTTTGACGATAGTGATTACTTTTCAATATAAAATAACTTTACATTTCGGATGCATATCTTTTAATCTCTTTAAAAAAAACAAGTGATGTATACGAACAGTTTAAAGTTTTCAATGTTTTTTCCTGTCTGTTTTTTAATGCCACATATTTTTTAGCCATGAATTTCTTGAAGGATAAAGAAAAATAAAATTGTTGCCAAGAATATTATTACCTGAATCCATATGGGTTTACCTTGAAGAATTAATTAAGAACACCACCAAACACCAACTTTAAATTATTTAACAGCAGGGTGATCTTGTAAGGCCAAAAAGGCTTCAAAGAGCAACCAAAAGAAATGTCTCCTAAGGTTCCTCTACTAAATGCAAAGCTCTACAGTGTTTGTGATGTTGTGTTTTTACTTTTTATAGACACAAATTAGTTTTTATTGAAGCTCTTGTCTTGAAAAGTTTCAACAGAATAGACAAAGATTAAATGTTGATTTTGTCACCACTCTACCTCATAATTGTCTTTTTGTTGAGTAAAAGGTTTTAGGGCTGGCCAGAATGAGTATTATTGTGAAACACAAAAAAGCTTTGCTTTGTCTTATAGTGATTGGTGATGAACATTGCAAGGAAAATCTTAGGAAGGGTAGCCCCTATACACTTGGGGAGTTCTCCTTGGATGAAAAAAGAAACAAACAAGTCAATAGTTGAAGTTGAGATTAATGTGTAGATGTGATGTTTTATATGCATATTCTATCACATAGGAGGAAGTAATTGCAATATCTTGTACTTCCTATGGAACAAATAATATTCTTCTAAGCAGTGTCTTATTATATATATTTTTCTGTTTTTGGTTAATTTAGAACCACTTTTTGTTGTAGATAAACATGAATCTTAGTCAAATCTGTGTGGAAATACCACTTAAGTTGGAGATCTAACAGAGCTTGGGTAAAAAACACATGGTAACTCATTTCAATAATAACCAGTGAGCATCAAGAAATTGATATTAACATGATCAACTAAGATGCAAAAATTGTCGCAATTACTCTCTCTCATAGACATCAAGTTTATTGGATTTGATTTCTATAAAAGTGATCACAGGCAAACAAATGATATTTTATGCATATGTATGACTAATTATAGATAATTATAATATTAATATTATTGATTTGTTTATTTTACAACTTTTCACTTTAAAGATAATTTTTTTTTAGAAGGAGCAAGTTCTTTTTGGAAGGAGCTTTATGCATTTGAAGCATTTATTAGAGATGTAAAATTGGTTACAAATTAGTTATTTTAGTTGGGTGTTGGTTACAAGTTAGTTACTCTAATTAGAAATTAGTTATTCTAATTTGGATATATAAACTTCGTTATTATCTATTATTGTAATCATTTTTTTTATTTGATCAATACAAAAAATTATCTCTATTTTTCTCTTTTCATGCTTAGTATCAAAACAAAAAATCACGAATTTATTAAATCGATTGTTTTTCAATTTACACTTTAATCACTTTATAATCCAAATTCCAAAAACTCAAACCAACCTTGTTTGTGTTTTTCTCTTCTAATTTGAGTATCTCCATCTTAATTTTTCAATACACATAAGTTAATATTCAAATCCAAGATCACATGGTTTACAACCTAACCCCTTCCATTTGTATCAAAATGTAAAATTTGCATTTTTCACAAATGACTTGGAATAAACGCTTATTTTAATTTTTGAGAGTGACATATGTGTCAACCAAGTAATTGAGCTCAAGTGGTTAATGAGTTTCAATTAACAACTCGACTTCCAATATGTCACAATCGTCTCTGAATTTAAAATTCTCCAAATTTTATTTATGTTAGTTAATTTTATCTTTAACATCGAATGTGACACATTTTTTGTGTGTTAATTCTGTTGAACCGTAATAATTTATGATACGGGAGACGTTGATTTAACATAAAATACATTTAAAGTATCAACTTTCATGTGACAATGTTATTAAAGTCACTCAATATTAAAATTTATTATGATAAATGTCAACAATTAGTTTATTATATAAACATTAGTTATCTTATAAATTTTTGTTTAAAAAAAATATCAAAATAAATATTTTTAAGTGTACTTTAGTAATAAAAAAAAAAACGTTAAACAAAACAATCATAAAGGAGTGGAATTTTCTTTTGTATGTTAGCAGTAATGGATTTATGTGTCATTTGTACGAGATAATGTTTATAAATTTTGAGAAGACGCTATAGTTATTAGATTACTGTAGGACTCTTGTCTTTTCTATATAGGATTTGATTTTTTTTTTCAATAACTAATAGCATGATTGTATAGGTGGTATGCATATTTTAGGCTTCTTCTCAAAATAAAATTTACTTTATTACTTTTTGATTGATACATTTTATACTCTCATAAAATCAAGGAAAAAATCGACACACTCAAGCTTAAAGAGTGATACATTTCCACTAAAGTACACTTAAAAATATTTATTTTCATTTCTTTTTTAAAGAAAAATTTACTTTAAATGATAATATTACATTGAAGAATACTAAAATTCAATGACCAACATTACATTGGCCTAATAAAATTGAACTCTAATTTTTTGAGGAAAATCTATAAAGTAAAATTAAACATTATAGATGAAAATATTATAGTTGGGAAGAGAAACCCCACAAAAGGTGGCCAATCAAAATCTCTAATAAAAATTAGTAATCAGCAAAACTAATTAAATAATAATTGATTATGCTTTGTGTTCTATAGTGTATAATACACCTTTTCATCACTTCTCCATTTCGAGACTAATTAGAAGCAATTAAAGAAATTGACCATTTTGTTTTGTTGTGAAGTATTCTTGTCGAGACCTATGCCATTGTCTTTATTCCTATGTATTGTATGATGCCAAAGATATTTCCATGTTTGTAATTTTCTTCGTTGTCATTAATAGTAAAATTTCCTTGAAATTGCACTTTTGCTTTACTAATATTTTAATAAATATAGTTTTTAATTATCTCGCACCAACATAGTTTGGATCATAAAATTTAATAAATTATGTTGGTAATTAGCCGTACTAATTTTGTTTTTGTTTTATTTTAAAGGGTACAATAAA
This sequence comes from Cicer yamashitae, assembly GCA_037974755.1. Classification (NCBI taxonomy): domain Eukaryota; kingdom Viridiplantae; phylum Streptophyta; class Magnoliopsida; order Fabales; family Fabaceae; genus Cicer; species Cicer yamashitae. The sequence continues at coordinate 10,613,271 of JBBPBQ010000001.1, read as the reverse complement.
ACTCACATAAATTGAATACGGTGATGAGAAATATTATGAGTTTGTAAATGTGTCCAAACACATCAATTGTTTTCATAGTTTTATTTTTATCATTTAAATTGCATTTACAAGACTATTTGGCCGAAATATTATTATACCTAGAAATTATAATGTTAAACATATTGTACATTATATCAAAATATATATAAACATGACGTTTTTAAGATCGATACAATATATTTAGAGGACTAAAACGATTCTTATCATTTTAATTTTGGATCCATTATTTTATAGTTTTAGCCCAATGGTGAGCAGGTGGTATCTTTATGTTATGTCTCAAAGGTGACTCTAGTTCTTTTCTCATTTATTTTTTGTGAGAGGGTGTGTAACTTGGACTTCCTCACTTTTGTTATAAACTGTATACTTGGTTATTCTTTGGTCTGAGGTTTCAACCTCTGACCTTTTTAATGATATTCATTTGACCGAAAAAATGAAAATGTCTTTTGTAAATGTGAGATGATAATAAACAAATAAAAATCTTACAAAATATAAAAGACTAAAAACACAATAAAATTATTTTTAAAAAAAAGTAAGAATTAATATGGAGAATGTTTATCATTTTTTAAAACACAATAAAATTATTTTTTATTTGTTTGTCGAATTTTTTTAATTTATATCACTGAAACTTGCAAAACACTCGTAGACTTGCATAGTCGCGTGTCAGTTGATTACTATACCAAAGTTGATATTGTAGTATTAAAATATTTAAAAGTTTATTATAAAATATTATTAAAGTTTAATTAAACTATTAAAATATAATATTTTAATAGATATTAGCATATAAAAAATCAGCATTATTTAATATAAAATGTTATTTAAATTTACAAATATTTAACTAGTTAGATCCAAATATTTGTGTTGTGGATGATGTACAAACTAAATTATAATTAGTGTTTTATAAATTTGTTCAAATTTCTATCTACTAGAGTTCACGATGCACACTACTAAATAAAATATATATTCTATTTTAATTAATTAATTCATGCTAACATACCAATGAAGAATATTTGTTTAATCTATAGTTTATATACTAAATTATAATTAGTGTATTATAATTTTCTTTTAAATTTTATCTAGGATATTCATGAGACACAATATTAATGAATATATGTGTGTCTCATATATAATATATAACTATTGTATTATAATTTTTTGAAGTTTTTAATTTAGAAGATACTTAAACGATATACAACTAATGCCATGCATATTTCTTTTTTTATTCAATTGATCCGTGAAAGATAATTTTTTAACTAATTAATCAGTGATAAATATTTTTTGTGTGTATGATTTAGATATTAAATTATAATTAGTCTATTATAATTTTTTTCATGAGATGTTTAAGATACATTACTAATG
>JBBPBQ010000001.1:10566309-10611866 GCA_037974755.1 Cicer yamashitae | reverse complement strand
TTTAAACAAAATTTTTCATGTTTCAACAAATAAATACACACTAATACTAAAATTAATTGGAAAATTCAGTTATCTTAAAAGCTACTATTTAACTTTTAATTTTCCTTCACAAAAAAATAATAATGACAATTCAATATAATTATTAATAGCTGAAACATATTTTTTTATAAGAAAAATATTAGTAAATTAGTGGTTATATTAGTTATATTAGATTTTGAACTCGAGAAGTTTATCTTAAACAAAATGTTTCAAGTTTCAACAAATAAATACACACTAATACTAAAATTAATTGAAAAATTTAGTTATCCTTAAAGCTATTATTTTACTTTTAATCTTCCTTCACAAAAAAAAAAATGAAATATTCAATATCATTATTAATAGCAGAAACATATTTTTTTTATAAGTAAATATTAGTAAATTAGTAGTTATATTAGTTTTATCAGATTTTTGACTTGAAGCCTCCTTCTAGAAACTCTTCGGTGTCCCTCACTTAAATTGCACTAACAAAAAGTAAACAAAATGTTTGGAGAATCATTGTATGAAGATCTTAATGTAAAATATTATGATCGGTTTATCTTTGCTACACAAAATGATAAAGTACAAGTTGTTTTTTAAAAGTAATTTGTGTAGGATACATTTAAGAAATCATACACATATCATTCAAAAACAATATCTTTTATTATGTGAATATGATATCCTCCGCGCACAATTGCAAAGATTAATCTCTTAAACCAAATTGGATCAAAATAGACCACAAAACTCTCCCTTAAAAGATTTAACATTATTGTATTCCCATAACAAGAAATATATACTATAACACATTTCGATATTTACAATTTAAATAAATTATATAATCGATTTTAGTTTTTTGATGTGTCAATGCTAACATATGTTGGCAAAGAAAAGCTTACAATTTAATTAATTATATTTAAAAAAACGTTATTATAATGATTCAATCTTTTACTATTTAAAAATTAACTTTATTTTAAGAATATCAATAAATAGATTATTCGATCTTAGATGATTTTAGTTCTTTTGTCCCTCTATTTTTTGTTATCGGTCTTTTCATTTTATTAATAATATTTTTAGGGTGCCTAAATATTTATAGGTAAATAGAAGTGTTAATACAGTTGAGATGTCAATTAATCACGACAGTGTCTTTATACTTTTATATTTGCTTTAGGGTTTAGGTTATTTGATTCCGACTCTCTAATTTCATGTTTACAATACATTTGATTATTTTATAACAGTTATTTTACCGTAGGTAATGTTGGGGTTTTGTCCAACAGTTATTTGATTATACATTTGATTATACTTTTATACCAACAGTTGTTTTACCGTAGGTAATGCTGGGGTTTCGAAAGCGTCAAAGCCGTAGGTATAGGGCAATTATTGACCGCAAAACAAATGCCCGTTGGTTATACCTACGGTTTTTTAACTTTTATTTACGGTTTTTTGCCGTCACTAAAAGTCAAATTTCTTGTAGTGATTATATCACATTAAGAAATAATATAACATTATTAGTTACAAAAACAATTATGGTTAATTCTTCACTTAAAATCGTTGAGGAACAACAATAGTGCAACACACGGGGTCACAATCTAGTTATGATTTAATAATCACATAGTTATGCATTTGATTCAGATACACAATCTAATCCGGCAGATTAAAATCATACAATCCATGTTATAAAAATAAAACATCTTGTTATATTCAATAATAAAAACTCAAACAAACCTTGTTTTTTTTCCAATTTGGGTATCTCCATCTTAATTTTTTAATACACATAGTTCAATATTCAAATCCAAGATCACATGGTTTAGGAACCTAAACCCTTTTGGAATAAGTAAAAAAATAGAGAAACCTAACCCCTTCCATTCGAATTGTATCAACACATGCAGTTTGCATTTTTCACAAATATACAATGGCCGATAATGCAATGAAAAATCGTAATTTTGAATTTGAAATTAAATAATTGATTACACTTAGTGTTCTATAGTGTATACAACTTCATTACACGAAAGATATTAATTCTTATGCAGAATTTTACATGAGAAAGATGAAGAGCGATTAGAAATAAAAAAAAAAAACTAGATCAAAGGAAGTCTGATAAGAGGTAGAACTGGATGAGAGGAAGTCTACGCTTAGAGGGAATTTCAAAGGATACGTAGAACTTCTAGAGGGAAGGTTCAGAGGATACGTTAACACAAATAATACACCAATTAGCCCACTAACATCTCACTGTTGGAACATAGAGTATGTTATTGTCTGGATTTAAAAAATTTGTTGAAGTCCCACATTGGAAAGAATTTGTTTTTGTAAATTCAAGTGGAAAGAAACATGTCTTTTTAATTCAAGTCCCACATTGGAAAGAAATTTTTTTGAAGTCCCACATTAGAATACTCTCATATTTTGAGTTGTTTTCAACTCTTAATATGCTAAAGTCCTACATTGGTTAGAAATTATATGTGAGTTTGCTTTCATCACTATATAATAAGTGTCAAACTATTGTGAAAAGTACACCAAAGTTGGATGCATTTCTCAACTTTCTCTTTTCTCTCTTTTCTATTCTGCTCGACTGATTTTCGAGTCACTTCTCCCCTTTCTTTTTGTCCCTTCGATATTTTAGAGCGGTTGTTAAGTCGTAGTCCCTTTCGATTTTTAGAGCGGTTGTTATGTCGTAGTCCCTTCGTTTTTAAAGCGGTTGTTATGTCGTAGTCCCTTCGTTTTTAAAGCGGTTGTTATGCAGTAGTCCCTTCCATTTTTCTAGCAGTTGTTAAGCCGTAGTTCTGTCGACTTTTCAGTGGTCCTAATACCACTATCCTTTTAGAGCGGTTTTTATGCCGTAGTCCCGTCGATTTTTAGTGGTCCTAATACCGCTATGAGCGGGTTTTGTGCCGTAGTCTTTTGTAGCGGTTTTGTGTGCCGTAATCTTTTAGAGCGGTTTTTGTCGTAGTCCATTTGATTTATGAGTGGTCATAATACCATATTGCGAATGAATTTAAATGTCATATTAAGAGTGGCTTTAACCGCCATATTGAGGGTGCAATTCTAGAACGAATTTCTACGGTGCAGTAGAATTCCGATACGGTGAATCTGAGCTATTTTATCCTGAGAACTTCGTGGTTGATAGTCTGCCTTGCACTATTTGGGCAGTGCCGCGAAACGTCTTAAAGAGAGCGACCTAGTCCGCGACTCAACCCAATAATATCTTCGGTGGCATAAATTGTGATTTTTAAACAGTTTTCTGAAACTCAAAAACAACACTCACCCTCATTCATTCAATCCTTGACACATTATAAACGTTCACACACATATGCATAATGGATAAATTTTGAAGAGCATAATGCAATTTTCAACAGTTCCTACATGCCAAACCTCATAGTTTTCCTCATTCTCAGTTTTAAAGGTCCCATTGTTTCAAACCGAGAAAACGAATTTCTAAATGTAAATGAATTTTAAATCGATCCCGGAAACCCACATGCAATGGTGAAAACTTGTTCTATGAAAAGAACTCACACTCTTGACAGGAAGAGTTTCCATTATAATCGAGTTGAGTTGTGGAAGTTGTCTGATTTTTTAGCTCTCAACACTTCTTCCTCAGTTGCAATGGTTTGATTCTGAGATTTCATAATCTGCTCTTTATCTTCTTTTAGTGTTGCTTTGGACGGTAAATAACACTTAAGAGGAAGGAAAGGACCTGCGTGAGGTCGGATTGGAGGAAGAGAACTTCAGATGGTTGTTGTTATTAAAGGATCTTGGAAACAAAAAGGAAAGATAAGAGATGATGACGATGAACAGTAACAGATAGTGATTATGTGTTAGGATGGAAGGGAAAGTGTAGTTGGTGATGAAAAATATGAAAGTAAGAATGGTTTTTGTGTAACTCTGAGTTAGAGAGAGAAAAAAATAGGGTGTTTCCTTCTTTTGATACTTGTACTTATTTATACTACCATTTTCCTATCCCAACGTTGAACATAAAACAAATTATTACTAAAAATATACAATGTCTAAAAATTCTAATAATCTGATTACTAAGTTAATTTTGTAATTATTTCTAAAGTAGTTAGAGGGCTGTTACACACAATGCGTAAACAAATTCTTGTACATACATATATACACAAGATAGACCAAATAAAACGAATCCAAATATAGTATCATATAAATTGTGTCTATAAAATTTACTCTTAATCTAAATATAACTTATTTAATATAATTTTGAGATAGTTCAATATTTTTATAGAGAATAATTTTCGACATTTGAATAAAACATTTATTCATCGGTCCAATTAAGTTACTTTATAATGCTATGATGGAGACATTAAGCTCCCATTAAGGCCCCTAACTAGTATAAAACATGATTATTCCCCATATATTTTATGCACAAACATTAAACCAGTTACCGAAATGGCTTCCTCTTTCTTGTCCTTACTAGTTTTGTTCCTTGGTGCTCTTATCATTGTTCCACAAAGTCTTGCAAATGTTAACCAAGTCCAGCAACGTGGTAGGGGAGGAAAACCCAGGGTTCCAAGGCCACCAACAAAAACCACCAAAAACAAAACTCAACCGGTACAAAAACCACCAAAAACAAAACAACCACATCAAAAACCACCATGTAAAAGTAAACAAATCTTTTGAAGAAAACATCCATTTTCTAAAGCATGCGTGAGATAATAGCATCATATGTGTGGCATGAATTAAATCATGATACAAAAGTTGTGCTCTTTGATCAAATATACAAATAAATAAATGTTATGATTTTGAGGTTGTGTTTGTAGTGGTTGATATGTTATTTATGTAATTTATGATCTAAGTATACTATTTTCTTATAGTATAAACTTAAGTACTTTAATATATCATATATAAGCACAAACTTTTATCATATTTTGCAACTACATCTTTCTACGATTAATCAGTTAGACTTTGTATAAAAAAGATTGATTATTCAAAAACATCAAGGCCTTGTACTATTAGAAACTATTTTTAAGTTTAGTTTGAGTTTTTCAAAAGCATGATATAGCATCTTAGCTGCTTAAAATTTTATTTGATATCAATGTATGTAAAGAGATCACAAAATCTATCTTTAAATAGACTAAAAAGCTAATTTAGGAGCAATGTTACCCTAAATGGATAAAAAAATCAAGCATGTTAATAGTTTCTGAACAAATGCAGATGCATTCAGTAATGTTGTGACTTTTGATGATTAAGCAATTCTTTTATATTTGAAAAAAAATCCATTTATTGCTATTTTTCTTAAAAATAAATTATTGGCCTCTTTGTTTCATGATGCAAATGCAAACTAAGCAACATTCAGGTTCAACAACACATATCTTAGCATCTATAGTTTCTTGATCTCTGTTGAAATATGTAGATTTTGCAGTGCTGATAAGGTTCAAAAGCATATCAACATCCTTTGAAAGGTAGAAGAAATCGATTGATGAAAGACAAGATCATTAAAATGTTTCAAGGTGACATTTATGGTGTATAAATGTATCAATTTGATCAGGAAAAAGTTTCAATATTTGTAAGTTTCTTAATTTATAAGAATAGTGGTTGTATAACAATAGAATAAATAGAATAGAAACAATTGAAAAGTTTATAATAAAATGAGTGATTTTCACACTAAAATATATGATTAAAAAATATGAGCAATTGTTTGTATATACAATTAAAAAAATTAAAATAAAATATGAGTGATTTTTACTCTAAAACATTATTAAAAAAAATATGAATAATTGTTTGTATACATTTATTTTATTTAAGCAATCAATCATTATAGAAAACTTTTTTCCTATAAAAAATATAATATATATTATGCAAGCATTGATTTGAGATATATTTGTAAGCATTGGTTTTTATATGATCATTATTTTTATTTTTGTTTTACTTTTATTTTGAGTACTGTTATTTCTTTATTCTTTTTTGACTAATTGAATAAACTATTATTTCTTATATTTTATGTTTCATGTCTCATTTTCACTTAAACTTCCGATAACTAATTATTAATTAGAGGTTTTATGCATGCCACATGTTTCTTTCAAAAATATTTTGATTTAATTATCCTTTTTGGAGAGTGTATATAATGAACAAACTCAACGTACTATTTTTTACGATAAAAATACGAAATAATATTGGTAATGATAGGGCATCACTACTTCATTTTGCTTATTTTTTCCTGTTAATTGAAACTATGCTCTGATTTTGATTAAATACTTTTTTTTGTATTAGAGAAATAAAATATGTATCCGATCACTGATAAGAGAAAAATGAACACAAATTGTATATTACTTTAAAAGTATTTAATGTATAATTTAACATTTAAAAAAAATATATTATTTGTTGTTTTTTTTGCAAAGGCTTGCTAATTTAAATGACTATGTTTCAATGTTTTTTGTTTATTTTAATTTAAACTTCATTGGATTGTTTGTGCATAAGCTTAATTATTGATTTATAATATGTGATGATTATGTTTTTATATATTTTTTTGTAATTTATGATTGCTATATTTTAATTATTACAATGTAATTAAAATATTGTGATGTATTTATATGCAATAAATAAAAAAAGTAATTGAGAATTAAATTAAGTTTGTAATGAGAGTTATATTTTTTATTGTTGATTTTTTAGTGATAGAGATATAGACAAAAAATTAGTAGAATGAGGAATAAAAAATGAATGAATTTAAGAGATATATTGAAGGATGTGGCAAAATTAATGTTACATGGCATATAAAGATGTGATGTTTCAACATAATATTATATTTTGGGAGTTTGTTTTAATTTATTTTATTGATATTGATTGATTTGACAATTTTTGTTATGTTGGGAGGTATTCTTGTCCAGACCTATGTTATTGTGTCCTTATTCCTATGTATGACATACTATATTTTCCCTGAAATTGTGCTTTTGCTTTATCAATTTTTCAATAAACATATTTTTTAATTGTGTCGCACCAACATAGTTTCGAGGGCTTTTTTTTTTCAATAACCCTTTTTAAAATTTTTTTTTACTGAAATACTCCATTTTAAAATTTATATACTTAAATATCCTTTTTTTTCACTAAGTTACAAGTCGCTATTTGGAATGGCGACTTCCTTAAGGAAGCCCACTTTCCAAATGGCGACTTCGCAAAGGGTTTTTTTTAAAAAAAAAATTCAATTTTTCTTTTTAATTTTTATTCAAATAACAAAAATAATATATATATATATATATATAATTAATATAATTCATAAAAATACATAAATACAAATTTTAAATTACGATAAAATTTTAAATTACATAATTCATTCATAAAAAACATCACAAATTTTACAAAAATTACGATAAAATTAATGTCGAAGGTGGCCTCCAGTACCACATTGCCGAGGTTTTCTCACACGTAGGGGATTTTGACGACGCCTTGGTACATCACGAGTTTCTTCGTCTTCTTCTTCTTCTTCTTCTTCTTTGATTCAACGGAGTATATGCATTCCCAAACCTTGGAATTTGAAAGCTTTGTTGACACCTATTATTCCGTAACTGGGTAGCGGACTCAGGTGTATTATAACGAGTGTTGAACGTGTTATACAACAATTCCTCTTCGCTTGATGCAAAGGATAGTTGACGATTGTCTTCTTGATGTGGTTGTTGGCTGTCAAAATTAAATTGTTCCCCTGAAGTGAACCCGTAAGATTGATATTGTGTGTGGGTAAAAGTATGAGAATGTGGTGTGTGGGTAAAAGTATGAGGAGGTGGTTGAGTGTCAGGAGGTGTAGGTATATAATATTGATTTTGTTGTGTTGTGTTGGGTATTGATTTCTGAAAAAAATGTTGGCTAGATTGTGGTGGAGGTTGGGGTGGATTAACACGAGGATCAACCAATTGGTTTTCTACAGAAATAAATCGTTTAGAATTTTTGCAAAACCAAACCATGTATTCATAACTTGGTTTAAATTCAACATTTAAAGGTTGACCATGAAGAATATGATTCTCTCGTTCATTCCACTCTTTGTTCTCATTTTCGTAGAATAATGCCCAACTATAGTCAACTTGTTTATGCAAATCTACCTTATGATACTTTTTCATGTTCCTCGGGGGATGTGGAATTTCTTGAGGTAGTCCAAATTGTAATTTCACTATATCGGTTTGATGCATTTCTATTATGTAGAAACAAATCAAATATGTAGATGCATTCCATAGCCAATTGTCTCCTTGATTATAGTATGTTAGACGTAGGTAGGGCCTCCAGAGAAACTAATATTTAACAAGTTTGGTAGTAATATATGCATAAGAAGATATAAAATAATAGAAATAAAGTAATGTTTTAATATATTACATCGTTAACGGTCATGTGATCAATTTTTGATCGATATCCAGCAGTATGATAACGAGGTGTATCGCCAAATTTCATACCCTTTCCACTATATCGCCAAATTTTTGATCGATATCCAGTGGTATGTTAGTGAATTAATTAATAGTTTTATAAATATAATATTTACCTTTTTTGCAAACGGAAAATAATGCTCAAGATTACATATTGGTGCAAGAAATGGTATATGGTACCATGCCCAAGTTTGAAGTAAATGTGAACATCCACCGATCGACATAACAATGGGTTCAGATGCACGACACAATTCTCTGTAAAGTGTTGGCAAGCACGCTGAACCCCAACTCTATTCTCTGGTCTCTCGCAAATCTCTCAACAAGTGCAACCACATAATATGTACTCTGTTGTGGGATTTGTCAGACATTAATATGCCGCCAATCAATTCTAAAATGTATGCTCTACAATGTATAATTATTTCTTCATTCGATGATTCTGGAGTTAAAATTGAAAATGTTTCTCTTAGCCATTTTAATTTTATAAAATTCCCTTTTCTTTGAGATTCAGGTGGCATGATACCTAACAAATCTAAAAAATCATCTGTCCATGATACCATAGTTGATCCAATTACTGCTTTACCCCCAACACGTAAGCCAAGTAGCAGTGCAACATCTTCTAATGTTAAGGTACATTCACCCGTTGGAAGATGAGACGTGTGGGTTTCAGGTCTCCATCTTTCAACTAAAGCAGTAATAAGTGAATTGTCTATTTTATAACTTTCTATTTGTGATACGTTACCAAAGCCGGCTTGATTCAACAATGGAATTATTAAAGAATTTGGTGCAATGTGTTTATGGCTAAGTGATCTTAAATTTATGAGATGAATCCTATATTTACAAGAATTATAATAAAACTATATTTTAGAATGAAACTTAGTATAAAATATATAAGAAAAGATTAAAATATAACATAAAGTATTGTATTGCTTACAAAATTTTGAATGTGGTGTAGCACTGATCTGTGATTATCATTATTCCATAAAAATGCCATTTAGATGACAATAAAATTGTGACTAAGAGCAAAGAAAAAATATAAAGAGTAGAAGAGTGAAAATATAAAGAAGAGTGAAGAAATATAATCATAAACTTGGCCTATTTATAAAGAAGAAATATGTATATTTAAATATATACATGTTCAATTAAGGACTTCAATGACCAATAGAATCCTCTGCATGGCTTCACACAAGAAAGCACTTTGAAAATGAACACTTCTGGACGAGAAGACTGAACATGATGGAGAGGATTAAACTAGACGGAGAGATTATCACGTTTTTGCAACTTCCCTATGTATTCCCAGCCAAATCGCTTGTTGGAAAAGCGATTTATCAAAGCACAATGCAAGGTCGCCTTTTAGAATGGCGACTTGCAGGTATCTTGTCACAAGGTCGCCTTTTGGAATGGCAACTTGCCAAAGGATATCATGCATGCACGAGTCAGTGTATCACAAGATGGCAGGAGTCAGTGTATCACAAGATGGCAGGAGTGCATGTATCACAATATCACAATTGGTTGCAGGAGTCCGTGTATAAGTATGATATATCATTTTCATTACATTTCATTTCAATCTCAATATCTCATTTTCATATCAATGGCACCAAAAAATATAGTTTTTCTGATTTATTACAATGGTGAAATATGTGAAAGACAAGATATTGGTAAATATTTCAAAAGTGAGGAAAAAAAGCTATTCGAGTTCATTTTGGATGCAACCTTACTTGAAGAAAAAAATTGAAGCAAAGTTGAAGTTAGAAAATAAGAGGGTGTCTAATATAATTTTTCGACACACTGTCTCATTTGGACAAGGCCTAGTTCATTATGAATTGTTAAATGTTGAAGACGACGAAGATGTTGAGCTCGTGATTGATGTTCATAAATAGTTGCCACAACTCGGTTCTATCGAGTTATATGTCACGTTTGAAGATGGTAATTCATTATACGATATTGGTCAACCATCATCCTCAACCACACCTTACCCTGAATACCATTTTGAAACACAAAACACTTATTCTTTTCAAAATTATGAATCTTACCAACCCGAACCATACCAACCGGAACCATACTTTGACCAGGCCGAAACATCTGAACCTGAACCATCTCAACCTGAACCGTATATTCCACTAGGTGATGTGGCCAATTTTGATCAACAAGAAATAATTGAGGAGAGTGAAGAAGAAACTTACTTTGACGAGGACGAGGACGGTGACAATAGCAACGATCTAGAGCCAAAACCTCATGTAATTGCAACAACATACGATCCACCATTCCATATGTGTAATCTAAACTTGGATTATGCTTACCAATCCTCCGAATTTGATATGCCATCTAATGAACCACCTCCATTAGATGCATCTCTTGAGATTGGAATGAAGTTTAATAGCAAACCAGATTGTCAACTTGCAATTAAGCATTATCACATAAAACACTCCCTCAATTATCGTGTAGTGCAATCTGATCAATACAGGTATGTAATTAAATGTGTGAATCCACAATGCTTGTTCAAATGTAGGGCTTCGTTAAGCCAAAAAAGTAAGCAATGGGAGATTGGTCGTTTTAAGGGGCCCCACAATTGCGCAAATTCCTCTATGTCGCAGGATCATACCAAGCTTGACTCTAACATCATATGCGAAAGCATAAAGTCGCTTTTGAAAGTTGATCCATCAATTAAAGTGAAGGTGATCATTGCACATATTCGGGAACGATACAACTACACAATCACCTATAGAAAGGCATGGATGGCAAAAAACAAAGTTATCGAAACGATTTATGGAAACTGGGAAAAGTCTTACAATGACCTTCCAAGGTTGTTGTTGGCTATGCAAAAATTGCTTCCAGGAACTATTGTGGAAATGGAAGTATCACTTGCATATTCTGATAATACTCTATTACAGGGGTCAAAAATTTTCAAACGACTATTCTGGGCTTTCCCTCCATGCATATCTGGGTTTAAATTTTGTAAACCTTTTGTCTTAGTGGATGGAACTTGGTTGTACGGCAAGTACAAGGGGACTCTTTTGCTTGCTATTGCACAAGATGGAAACAAAAATAGAATTCCCATTGCTTATGCACTTGTGGAAGGTGAGACAGGGGATGCTTGGAGTTTTTTTTTGAAAAATCGAAGAAGGTATGTAATACCTCAAGTCGACGTTTGTTTGATTTCAGATAGACACGAATCCATTAAAAGTGCTTATAATAATCCAAATAATGGTTGGCATGCTCCTCCGTCAACACATGTGTACTGCATCCGACACATTGCACAAAATTTCATGAGAGAGTTCAAGGACAAGGAACTTCAAAGAAAACTTGTTTGTATGGGTAATGAGAGGTGCGCAAGAGAGGTGCGACCAATTGGTCATTTTGAAGTCAACCTTTAACGAAAATGGTGTGATTGTGGAAAATTTCAAGCTATACATATTCCTTGTTCAAATGTCATAGTTGCATGTTCTTACACTCGTCAAAACTATTTAGTGCTTTTACCTGGCGTGTACAAGGTTGTTAATGTATTTAACATCTACAAAGAAGAGTTTCCACCTATATTCAATGAAGGATATTGGCCCACATATGAAGGTGAAACATTGTATCACAATCCTGAAATGCGGAGAATTAAAAAAGGTCGTCCAAATAGTACCCGTATTAGAACTGAAATGGACGTTAAAGAAAAAGTAACAAGAAAATGTGGACTATGTCGGTTAACTGGCCATACTCGAAAACATTGTCCAAATGTTACAACCAGCTCTAGTCAATCTATGTAATTTAAAATTTGTATTTATGTATTTTTATGAATTATATTAATTATATATATATATATTATTTTTGTTATTTGAATAAAAATTGAAATTTTATTTTTTTAAAAAAAAAACCCTTTGGGAAGTTGCCATTTAGAACGTGGGCTTCCTTAAGGAAGTTGCCATTTCAAATGGCGACTTGTAACTTAGTGAAAAAATGGAGTATTTAGGTATATAAATTTGAAAAGGGAGTATTTCAGTAATTTTTTTTTTGAAAAAGGGTTATTTAAAAAAAAAAAGAACCCTAGTTTGGACCATAAAATTTAAGAAGTTATGTGTGTGATAAAGCGGTAACAATTTTGTAGTTTACATTTATTTAATAAAGGAGCAAGTGACAAACTAAAAGTATTTTGATGTTTTAAATTGATCAAATTATTTTTAAATAGCGGATGAACTAAACTCACTTAAACAAAATGTTGTCAATAAAAAAACGCATCCAAAATATACATAAGAGAAATATTACAAGTTTGACTATGCCTCCAATCATATGAACTACCTCTATAGTTTTGTTTATCATTTGAACTACGCTTTCGAAACTATTTGTTATGGTCAGATTTAACAATGCCACAAAAAATAGAATTATGAGGAATAATAGCTCAATTTATTGATGGTAAGTCTCAATAGTAAGTACATTATGTTGGAATCAAGTTAGTTTTATACTTAAAGTTTTGATGATAACAAAAATATTTTATGAGAACAATATATTTGACTTCAAGAAGTGTGAAAAAAGATTCAAATTTATAATTAAAGAAAATTTAAAATAAAATTTTATTCAGATTTATAAATTGAAGAAAATCTAAATAAGATTTGATTCAAATTTATAATTGAAGAAAATCTAAAATAAGATTTGATTCAAATTTATAATTGAATAAAATATAAAATAAGATTTGATTCAGATTTATAATTGAAGAAAATCTTTGACCAAATTGAAAAGAAGATATGGTCTAGATTTGGAGAAAATTTGATCAAGATTTATCTACAACAAAATATGAACATAATCAATTTGAAGAATTTACAAATTGAATCTGAACAAAATACGAACAGAACCAATCTGAAGACTTGACAAACTCAATCTGAACAAAATACGAACATAACCAATTTGAAAAATTTACAAACTCAATATGAACAAAATACGAGCATAACAATCTATAAGAACTATTCGGATTGGATTCATAAATAAAGAATTGGTTAAAGCACATATTATCAAAAAGAATCTTGTTCAGAATTATTTTTGAATAACATCATTGTTGACCAAACTAGGAATGAAGATACAATTCAGAATTAAACAAGGACTAAATTGAAGCCCTAATTTTAACTATAAATAGATACTCAAGGCTGAAGAAGAAGATCATCGAAAATCAGAAAAGAGGAGAAGAACTCAAAGCTCGAAATTCCAAAGTTATTTTTTAAAGTTCATAGAGAGAAACATTTGTTCAATTCAGAAATATTTTGTAAGTGTTTTTTCTTAGAGTGTGAGAGTTATTATTATTATTATCAACTTTGTTGGAAGCAAATACTTAATGTTCCAATCTTTTGTATCCAACCCGATAATGATTTAGTTCCTTCTTCAATCTGGGGTTGTTAGGTTGTTAGGAGAAGACTTGACTTATAGGGTCAAGGTGGTTAGTTCCTCAGAAGTATGAGGTTGTTAGGCTATTTGGAAGGACTGGCTTAGAGGGTTAGATGCTTTATAATTCAAGGTATTTGAATTAGTGGATTAAAGTCTTCTGAATGAGGGGACTGGATGCAGCCAAGTTAGTGGTGAACCAAGATAAATCTATGTGTCAAATTATTTATGCTTTCATTGTTTGCTGCCTCTGAATCCGATTGTTTCTACTCCAAGTAAGTCACCAAAATCGAACTAGTTTTTTTAATAAGTTATCAAAAAGTTATCAATTTTTTCAAACACAATTCAACCTCTCTTCTCGTGTTTTCACCTTCAATTGTTGGCATCAGAGCTCGGTCTCAAGGCTGAGCACTTTACAGTGTTTGAGGAAATATCCAAGGGTTCAACATGTCTGGGTTTCAGTGAAGAAGCTGTTGTAGGAAACATCAACTGACCACCTTTCTTTAATGAAAAATGTTTTAAGTACTAGAAGGACAGGCTGAGAAGTTTCTTTATTTCACAAGATCCTAAACTTTGGGACTTGGTGGAAGATGGTTATACTGCTCCAAGAAAGAAGATGAATGCTGATCAATAAAAGATGTACAAGATGCATTATAAGTCCAAAACATTCATCATAAATGCAATATGTAACACCCCAAGTTTTATAATAAATAGTTTCTTAATGAAATGGGATTTTAGAAGATTAATTTGATTATATTTAATTTTTTCTAAATATATCCTATTTTAATTATTTATTTTACAAAAAATTATCTTGAGGTATTAGTAATACTGATATTGATTTTATTTATTTTTATATAGTTGCTATAGAATGATGAATTTATACATATTTTTTTTGATTTAGTAATTAATATAAATTGTTGATGTTATATTTATTTATTTTATCATTTCGACTATTCTATAAAGATGATGTATTTTTATGTGATTATTTTAATAAATGTTATAGTAATAATTATAGTTATTATTTTGAATATGAGAGTTTTGGTAAAAATTAGATTTATCTATGTTAAACATAAATAATATTATGTTAAAACGAGTATTTTGGAGAAAAAGTTTCTAGAAAAGTGAAATAAATTATTTATTTATTAAGGGCTTTTACAAATACTAGAAAGTGAAGTTTAGATCAGGTGACTGTTTACACCCCTATTTTCTACTTCTGCATATTAATTTGGGCTAATACTAGTTGGGCTTTTCTTTCCTACACCTGTGAGTTGCTCATTACACCCCTATTTATGCCTTAGACTAGACTCCCATTTGTTCCTTATAGTCTATTTTACTCTTGCATATATACATCTGTAATCTACACCCCTCAATCTGTAATTAAAAAAACAAAAAACAAAAAAAACAAAAAAAAAACACAAAAGACAGAAACAGCTGTGTTTCTTTCCTTGGTCGAGCTGTTTTTCACCGATTCCGATCACCATGTTTATCGTCTCAAAAAACTGGTATCGTTTTTGGATTCCTCTCGTCGAAACCTTCAAAAAGCACTACTCATTTGTATTTTTCGGTGAAGTTGACGTCGGACCCTTTTGGCGCTCTAACAAGTCGATGAGACCTTTTCTAAAGTTTTTTCTCGTTGGTTTGACTCCATTTTTATTCCTAAGATTATTCTTAATCATTTAACATTTATTTTTATAATCCTCATAATTTATCAGTCGCGTCTCAATAATTTTGTGAACTCGCTGTTTACTCGGATTCGCTGGCTGTACGTTGTCGATCTGCAGTTGCAGTTGAAAACCGTATTTCCCAACGATTCATCTGGGGCTCGTTACGTACGGCAATAGCCCTTTGAGTGATATATTAATTAATGTGCAAATATGGAAATTGTGAGATTAAAATGTGGAATAGAAATATTTATAAGGTGCTGATTAATTTAATTTCGTTAAATGTGTGGTATTTTATATTATTGTGATATTTGATTTCAAATGAATTTGGTGCATATGTTTGATTAGACGAATTTATGTGATGTGATAATAAAATATGGATGCATGGTATATATATGTTTGCGTGATGATAATGATGATTTTTGATTGATGGTAGTGATGTTATAAAATTGTGATGAGAATATTGAAGTACCCGATAATTGATGAAATAGTGATGATTCCTAAAGACGATGCACTAAATGAAGTAGTCTAAGCTAACGAGGGGAGAATATAAATATTGAGAATTTGTGAAGTGGAGATTATTTTGTCGTCATATAGGTAGGGCTTGACAAGCCTAGTGATTCCGGGGAAGTACAACTGAATGAGTCTGATCGTGGCGGTCTGCTGTTGAGCCTTAAGGCAAGATTGTTAGACCTTGGAGGTATTCAGGTGGGGAATTCCTAGGTGACTTGGAGGTAGCACTCCAAAGGTCCAGAGCTACCACGCAACACACGTTTACCTCGACTGTCGCGTATATGTGTCTCGGGTTGAGTTGAGGGGATCCATGAGGACATGGCCAATTTGAATTTGCCGTGGCATAGTATCAAGCCTCCTAACCAAGTACTTCATAGTTAGAATGATATCAAATTGTGAAGTAGCGTCTAAGCTCATGCATAATATTGCATTTTTGTGTGATTGTTTTGTTGTGAGTAATGTGTTTCAAAAGTGATAATAATTTCCCTTGGATGATGTGACAATATGACGATATATTGATTTTACTTAGTGATTTTGATATTATAATATGATATTATTTCTCTTGAGTATTTTGATATCATGATGTGTTTTCATACGATCTACTATGATTGTTTGCGTGTTCTTCTTACTTATATTACAATATCAACATGATTTCAAAACTCACCTCCTTCGTCGTTTGTGTTTGACTGGCTTGGCCCTGCGTTTGCAAAATCGCAAGTTTGGGAGGAACCCCGCTCTGATAGGTGATATCGGGAATAAGGGTTGTAATTTGCATTTTACTTATTTAATTTGAAACGACTTTTTGTATGAAAACCTTATATGTACTAGTAAGTTTTTAGAATTAAATTAAGTAATTTTACTTAAATCTAGCTTATTGATATTGCACTATTTTATAGGTAGAAAAAAGTTTAAATTGTTTCGATAGTATTTTGAGAAATATGATATTCTAAATAACCCACAAAAGTTTTCTTTTTTTTTTTTTTCCTTTGGAAGAATTTTATTTATCCATTGCAAAATTTATAGAAATATGATATAAATTATTATATATTTTTTGGGGTTTAGGGTGTCACACAATCACCTTCAAGGAGTTTGATAAGTGCACCAACAAGGAGACAACAAAGTGTATTTTTGATAGTCTGATTCTGACCTATGAAGGAAAGAAACGAGTTCAAGAAGCAAAAGACAACCTCCTAGTCAAAAAGTATGAGTTGTTCAAGATGGAAGAAGATGAAGACATTGAAACAATGTTTTCTAGATTCCATACTCTAGTATCAGGATTAAAGGCACTTGAAAAGAGTTATACTATTGCTGATCATGTGAAGAAGATACTAAGGAGTTAATCAGCTCTCTCATATCACTGCCATTCAGGAAGCAAATGATCTGAATACTCTTAAGCTAGAAGAATTAATCAGCTCTCTCATATCACATGAAATTGAACTTGCAGAGGATGATGATTCAGATGATCAGAATGGAGACTCAGAGGAAGAGGAACTAGCTTTCTTATCCAGAAAATTTCAAAAGATGTGGCACAACAAAAAGAAGATATTCCCCAAAGATATTCCAAGCAATCCAACAGAGGAAAGAATGATAAATATGACAAGAAAAGCATCATCTACTATAGATGCAATGAACTTGGACATATCAAGCCAGAATGTCCAAATATGGAGAAAGGGAAAGATTCCAGACCCAAGAAGAAGAGTTTGATGGCTACATGGGATAATTCTAATGAATCCTCTAATGATGAAGAGCAAGCAGATTTAGCTCTAATGACTCATACCAACAAATGAAGAAATTGAGGTATTTTATAACTTAACTCGATCTGAGTTAATTACTGCTATAAAATACTTCTTGAACAAGAATCACAAATTGTCTTTAAAACTGAAAACACTTAGGAAATAAAATGAAAATCTAACTAAAAAAGTTAATCTTTTAGAGAATTAAAGTGTTGAATTTAAAACAAAAAATGCAACTTTGAAAACTAATATTATTGAACTTAAAATAGAAAATGCAACTCAGAAAACTGATATTACTGAACTTAAAACAGAAAATGCAACTCTGAAAACTGATATTACTGAGCTTTAAACAGAAAATGCAAATATGAAAACTGATATTGCTGAACTTAAAGATAAAACCTTGAAAAATATCCATGTTGAAAATACCACATGCAATACTAATAAGCATGAAGAAGTATTCCTATATTTTCTAGCTAATGGTATGAAATAAGCAAGTATGCATCAAAGATTTATGGTGTTAGTAGAAATGGTAAAAGAGGTATAGGATTTGAAGAAACAGTAACTGGACCTAAACTTATTCATTTTGATGTTTTGTGTACAGTTTGTTCTAAGAAAGGTTACTCTAAATTATCTTATCCCATGTTAAATACAAGGAAAGACAAGAAACCTTTCAAGGCTAACAAACCAGGACCCAACCAAATTTGGGTACCTAAGAACAAAATTTTCTATGTTGCAGATGACCTGAGAAATCAAGTTAAAACACTAATCATGGTACTTGAACAATGGATGCTCACGACATATGACGGGAGAAAATTCTATGTTCCAAGAACTAACATTGGGCAAAGGAGGCACAATGACTTTTGGTGGAAAGCAAAAAAGTCAAATCATTGGTCAAGGTACAGTTGGTAATGGTACTTCCCCTTCTATTAAAGATATCTTGTTTGTTAAAGGTCTATAGAAACAAGAGATTAAGTGTCATATGACAGTAAATGAAGAGAAACTAATTTGGCACAAAATATTAGGTCATGCAAAACTTAGATTAATTTCAAAGTTGAACAAACTTCGACTAGTCAAAGGTCTACCTAAGCTTAGTTACAAAACTAAAATTATGTGTGATGCTTGTCAAAAGGAAAAAATAAAACAAAGAACTCCTTTACTCCTAAGAACTTAGTCTCTACCTCAAGGCATCTTGAGCTCTTACATATAGATATCTTTGGGCCAATGAAAACAACCTCTCTAAGTGAAAAGAAATATGGTTTTATTATAGTAGATGATTACACTAAGTGGACATGGGTAAAATTCTTAAGAAGTAAGGATGAATCCCACAAAGTGTTTATTACATTTTGCAAACAAATAATGAATGAAAAGGGTCTTAAGATTGTAACAATTAAAAGTGATCACGAAGGAGAATTTGAAAACAAGTTCTTTGAAAGTTTTTGTGAAGAGAATGGAATCTCTCATAACTTCTCTTCTCCTAGAACACCCCAACAAAATGGAGTTTTAGAAAGAAAGAATAGATCACTCCAAGAAATGGCCAGAACCATGCTAAATGATATGAGTGTTGCAAAACACTTTTGGACTGAAGCAATTAACACTGCATGTTACATTCAAAATTGAGTCTTACTTAGGTCTATATTGAATAAAATACCATATGAATTGTGGAAAGGTAAAAAGTCTAACATCTCTTATTTTAAACAATTTGGTTGTACTTGTTATATGTTGAACACTAAAGATAACCTTGGTAAATTTGATTCTAGATCTCAAAAGTGTACCTTCATTGGACACTCTAAAAGATCTAAAGCTTATAAAGTGTTTAATAGGAAAAATCAGATTGTGGAAGAATCCATAAATGTTAAATTTAATGACAAACAGCTTGACCTTGAAAAGTCAAAGTAAGATGATGATAGTGCAGGTTTATCGGAACCAGAGGAAGTAGATGCAGATAAACCAAAAGAAGATGAAAAATTAGAGAATACAAGCAAATCAGAAGAAGATGACAAATCTTCAGAGGACGAATCTAATCAAGTCAGAAATAGCCAAGATAAGTCAGAAGGAAGATCTGGATAGAAGTATAAGTCATCTCATCCTGAAACTCTAATAATTGGAAATGCAAGTGATCCTTTGAGGACCAGATCATTACTAAAAGATACCACTTTGTTTGACTTACTCTCATCAATTGAGCCTACCTCTATTGATGAAGCATTGGCAGATGACGGATGGATTCTTGCAATGCAAGAAGAGTTAAATGAATTTAAGAGGAATGATGTTTGGGATCTAGTACCTAGACCAAAGAATAACATTATTGGAACCAAGTGTGTTTTCAGAAGCAAACTAAATGAAAAAGGTGAAGTGTTCAGAAACAAGACAAGACAAGACTTGTCGTACAAGGCTACAGTCAGCAAGAGGGCATTGATTACACTGAGGCATTTTCTCCAGTGGTCATGTTAGAAGCTATTCATATCCTACTTTATTTTGCTGCAAATGTTATTATTACATTATTTCAAATGAATGTTAAAAGTGTTTTTCTAAATGGTTATATAAGTGAGTAAGTCTATGTTAAACAACCCCACGTTTTGAAAGTTCTGAATTTCCAAATCATGTTTTTAAACTTAGGAAATCTTTGTAAAGTCTAAAACAAGCACTTAGGATATGGTATGATAGACTTAGTAACTTCTTGCTTAAAAATAACTTTGAAAGAAGACAAGTAGATCATACACTTTTTAGAAAATCAATAAGAGATTGCATTCTTATTATTCAAATTTATGTTGATGACATTATTTTTGGATCTACTAATGGCACTCTTTACCAAGGACTTTCTAAATTGATGCAGCTTGAATTTCAACTGAGTATGATGGGAGAACTTAAGTTCTTCTTAGGGATACAAAAGAGCTTCTCAAGAAGTTTAAGATGAGTGATTGCAATCTTATAACTACACCAATACACCCTATTTGTTCACTTGAAAAAATGATTCAGCCCCAAAAAATTGAACAAAATATAAATATATATATATATATATACATACATATATTGGTATCAGACTTGGGGGGTATAAGTTATATAAAATAATTAAAAATATTTTATTTTTAATTTTGAAGAATGATAGTTTCTGGGTAGTAAGTCCCGTGTTAAGCCGACGTAAGGAACAGGCGTTTAGGGCTGTGAATCCTTTGAAAGTTTTTTCAAAATTAAAAAACAAAATTTCTTTAATATGAGAAACTTATTTTTTAGAACTTCTTCTTTTTCAAGTTCTTCTACCCAAAACTCCTCAAGACAAAAGGAACCTATCAATAGTGAAGAAATTACTATTGAAGACTTTCAAAAATCCATTAATACTTGGACAAACCCAAAAATTAAAAAGGATCAGGTTTATGAAACTGGTTTTTTTCAAAAATCTTCTCAAAACCGATTTCATAATCAAAACTGAAGAAAGGGATGTCCCTTTAACAAACCCTTTTGAAACTATAAATCTTCTTTCTAAAAAGACTTTACAAAAACACCGTGACAGGAAGTATAATTTTATACACATAGGTCTTGTCCAGGTTGGCATCAAACCTCTAACTAGGGAAGGTCTAAACACATCAATCCTTTGTGTCTTACGAGATGCAAGGTTCTTGAACTTTCATGATTCAATTATAAGTTCAATTGAATCTAGTTTATGTCAAGGACCAATTTCTTTTGAATGTTATCCAGATTTTTCATTATCTCTAAAAGACTCAAACATACTAAAATCCCTTGTTCTGCAAATCAAAACTCATAATTACAAAATGCTACCAGAATCTATTCTTGTAGCAACCATTTATAGAGTTCATTACAAGGCTATGTTCTCAGCCTTTACGGCAACAAAAAATATTGAAATTAAAAAAGTGAAACCCTATTTTTACAAACCAATTTATCAAAAGCAAACACTGTTATTCCAAAAACAATCCTTTGGAAGGACATAGATCTTCCTGAAGAATGGATACTTGAAGGAGCGGTTAAACTTAAGTCTCCTGAACAGTCGAAACCAAACACTCATTTGAGGGATATTATTCAGTACAGTGATGGAAGGGTAAAATTAAGCTTTTCAAGAGCTTCCAGTGCCAGACGATCTGATGCTGGTTCCTCCATTAATATTGTTGACCTTGAGAGAACCTCAAGACTCCCCTCAGTAATACATTTACCTGAAAACTTTTCAAAACCATGTTTTTTGTGTTCCAGCATTCCAAGTGTTTCTTTTCAAAATGTTGACTATTCCACAAACGTGCCTCATCAAATTTATACAGCACCTCAAGCTACTGACGAGGAACAACAAAATAATTTACCAAACATTTCTCCACCAACTTCACCATCCTTTTCTGCAATAACTGAAAATGTTATCAACGAACTAAATGTGTTAGAAAAAGAATTTGAAGTTGATAAAAAAATTCTTCACGATAATTTTTATGCTTCCCAAAATACAGATAAAAGAACATGGTTCTTTAAAAAAATTATGCAACAAAGAAAAGAAATCCAAAATAAATTTTATAAATTCGTTTTACAAAACAAAACTCATATTTTATTTTTTTTTGATTGGTTTGAAATTTATGCATCACAAAATCAAACTTCATATCCATTCAAAAAAAAACCAGAATTCTGTAAATCCCATAACAACTAGAAATAAAAATACATAATGGGAAATGGCAAATGGTAGAAAAATACAGTCCGAACAACCACCATTAAGACATATCAAAATAATGCATCACAAACAAACAGTAGATGTTGCGCCTTACAAAATTCCAAGCGATAATCCAGACAAGGATATTAAGAATATCCTTCAACAAAATAATTTTACAAATGTCCATCTTAGCACAATTGCTAAACAATTGACTAAGATAGAGGAATACCAACAGACTACTGCTATCTCTCCTGTTGAGACAACCAAATCAAAACTAAAAAACCCGGTCTTTAAGCCATTTCAAGTCTCAAAAACAAGGCAAAACCTTTTTAGAGAAGAAAAGTCAGAATTTACTCAAGCCTTAAGAGATCAACTCAGTAGGGTGGAACATTCTTCTACCTCTTCACCGTTGGTGGCTAAGGATACCCTAGAAAAAACAGTTACAACTTTAGACCAGGTTTCTGAAGTTGATATAGAACCACAAAATCAGCAGTTGTGCAAATTTCAATGGCGGAAAAATCGACCTATAACCATGGTTACAGCACCAGACCTAGGTATTGAAAATAGACCCAATGTCCTTTCCCAGTCTAAGTTCAATGCCAGTACTGTCTCTGAATGGAACATAGATGGTATGTCAGAATACAACATCATTAGTCTCCTTCAGCAAATGACAATGACATCAAATGCCTACAAAACCCAAACCAATACACTTGATAAAGTCATTGTTGAACTCCTAATTGCAGGATTTTCAGGCCAGCTTAAAGGATGGTGGGATTACCATCTTACACCCCATCAACAGGTAGAAATATTAAATGCAATCCAAACCACAGAGGAAGGAACTCCCATCCTCGATGAGATAGGAAACCCAGTACCTGATGTAGTGTCAACACTAATCCACACAATTAGTCTGCACTTCATAGGTGATCCATCTCACTTAAAAGATAAAAATGCAGAACTCCTTTCAAACCTCAAATGTAAGAAACTTTCTGAGTTCCAAAATTACAAAAACATTTTTCTAACCAGAGTTATGCTTAGGGAAGATTCAAACCAACCTTTTTGGAAAGAAAAATTCCTTGCAGGACTTCCAACTCTTTTAGGAGAAAAGGTTAGAAACAAAATCAAAGAAGTCTTTGGAATAAACCAAATCCTTTATAATTAATTAACTTATGGGGAATTAGTTAGTTTCACCCAAAAAGAAGGATTAAAAATCTGTCAAGATTTAAAACTTCAAAAACATCTAAAATGGGAGATGAAAAGAACTAGACAAGAACTAGGTTCTTTCTGCAAACAATTAGAAATACCCACAACAAACGTTTCAAAAAACTGTGGAGGATCTTGCTCAAAATCCTACAAAAAACCGCACAGAAAGTTTTTCCCAAAAGCAGACAAACAACAATTTTATAAAAAAATCTACACCTCAAAGATTTTACAAGAAAATAAAACATTTTCAAAAGAAGTTTGAACCTCAAACGTCAAAACAAATAACTTGTTATAAGTGTGGACAAACACGACACATTTCAAGATATTGTAAAAGAAACAAAAAACTTCATGAGTTAAAAATTGATGAAGAAACGATACAAAAAATCGAGGCAATACTTTTAGAAACCTCGGAAGAGGAAGCACTTACAGATTCTGAAATAGGTTCATCAGAAAATGATAAACCCTTACAGTTTGATGAGCTAGGAACCTCCGACTCTCTTAGTGACTCAGAATCTAGTGCAAAATCAATCAATGTTTTAACAAAAGATCAAGAATTAATTCTTGATATAATAAAACAAGTTAAAGATACGAAACTTTAAAAAGAAATAATAGGAAAACTGTTGAATACTTTTGAGTCAAAACAAAGTCAGTCTTCCACATCTTCATCAAAATTGCTTCCTAAAACCACTTATGATTTAACAAAAATCTTAGAAAACAAAAAATTCCAAACCCCTGCTACAATCCAATCTCTTCATGAGGAGATTAAAATCTTGAAACAAGAGATAAAAACTCTTAAACAAAAACAAGAAAATGATTCAAATATACTCCAAAACCTTCTTTCCCGAGTTCAAGATCAAAATTCTTCTACAGAAAAGGAAGCAAAATTCAAAACTTATAAAAAATCCCAGAAGATTTCTTATTCGTTTTAAGAGTTGTAACAACAAGAAAATATTTAATCAGAATTACTCTAGTTTTTTTTCTGAAGATTTCAAATTTGAAACAATTGCACTTTTTGATATAGGAGCAGACCTAAAGTGCTTAAAAAGTAACATTGTACCAAACAAATTTTTACAAAAATCTAATGAGAAACTTGTTGCAGCTAACAACTCCAACATGATTATCAAAAATAAAACTGAAGCTTCTATTAAAAATGGTAAAGTTTCAATCAAAACTCCTTTTGTTTTATTAGAAAATATAACTCATAGTGTCATTTTAGGGACCCCTTTTATTAACATGATAACTCCCTATTCTTTCAATTATGATAGCATTTCCTCCAAAACAAAAGAAAACAAGATTGTTTTCCCCTTAATAGAAAAACCTAGAACAAGAAATTTAAATCTTTTAAAAGCTTGTTGTGTTTAGAAAAGTGAATTGAATTGTTTAATCCAAGCAAAATAAAAACATTTATGTTTTCTAAAACAGGATGTTTCTTTTCTCAAAATTGAAGAACAATTGCAAAACAGTTTCATAAAACAGAAAATTTTAGAACTCGAAAAAAGAATTGAAAACAAAATCTGTTCAGATTTGCCAAATGCTTTTTGGAATAGAAAACAATATATGGTAGATTTACCATACGAAAATGATTTTTCTGATAAACAAATTCCAACAAAAGCTAGGCCTATTCAAATGAATTATGAACTTGAGGCCCATTGCAAAAAAGAAATCCAAGATTTAGAACAAAGTGGTCTGATAACAACATTTAGATCTCCCTGGAGTTGTGCAGCTTTCCATGTCAATAAAAATTCTGAAATAGAAAGAGGTACCCTAGGTTAGTAATAAACTACAAACCTTTGAACAAAGCATTAAAATGGACTCGCTACCCGATTCCAAATAAAAAAGATCTTTTACAAAAACTGCATTCTGCATTCGTATTTTCAAAATTCGATATGAAATCAAGATTTTGGCAAATACAGATTGATTCAAAAGACCGATACAAAACTGCATTTACTGTTCCTTTAAGTCAATATGAGTGGACAGTAATGCCCTTTGGATTAAAAAATGCTCCTTCGGAATTCCAAAGGATCATGAATGAAATTTTCAATCCATTTTCAAAATTTTGCATTGTCTATATTGATGATGTTTTAATTTTTTCTGAAACCGTTGAACAACATTTCAAACATCTCAAAATATTTTTTATGATTACCAAGAAAAATGGAATGGTTGTTTCAAAATCCAAAGTTTCTCTTTTTCAAACAAAAATCCATTTTCTAGGACATTATATCACCCAGGGTACTATCACCCCTATTGAGAGGTCCTTAAAATTCGCGGATAAATTCCCTGACAAAATTCTAGATAAAACACAATTACAAAGGTTTCTAGGAAGTTTGAACTATATGTTTTAGATTTCTGTCCAAACATTAATAGAATAGCAAAACCTCTCCATGATAGACTAAAGAAAAACCCTGTCGCATGGACAGAAGAACATACTAGAATAATCCAATTAATCAAAAAAACAAGTTACAGAAATACCTTGCCTACATCTAGCTGACCCATCAGCACAAAAAATTGTTGAAACAGATGCATCAGATATAGGATATGGGAGTATTCTTAAACAAAAAATAAATGACAATGAATACATTGTTCAGTTTACATCTGCACACTGGAATGATTGTCAGAAAAACTACTCTCAAAGTGATTTACTCAATCAAAAATTTTCACTTCGTATTGATTGTAAATTTGCAAAATAAGTTTTACAAAAAGATGTTCAAAACATTGCATCAAAATAGATTTTCGCCAGATGGCAAGCAATCCTTAGTATTTTTTATTTTGAAATTGAATTTATTAAAGGAGATCAAAACTCAATTCCAGATTTTCTAACTAGAGAATTTCTCCAAAACAGGACTTGGGTGATGCCCAAAAAATCCAAAAGAATTGAGGTCCAACCAGAAGAAAACCCAAAACCTATTTTTTCTGCAAAACCCATCAAGTCTTGGGCACAAGCAATTGAAGAAGAAGAAGCCCAAAATGAAATCCAAAAATGGCTTAAAAGCCAAAAGATTTTGGGACCCCAATAGCAGAAGACATTAATTTGCAAAAAGCCGCAAGGCTCCAAAAAGAGATTGAATGTCTCTCGATGGAATTGCCATTTTCTCAGGGGCTTGAGAGGGGAGAATCTTTATCTACAAAAACCCTTTCTCAACCATTGTAGGACCTTCAATTACTGGGACTACCAATAGGCCTGGTACAATGTTTTCCTCATACAAAACCAAAAATTTAGTCATACCTGGCTATTTTTCTTTAATCTTACCACGGAAGCTTCAAAAATCCCTCAATGGTTTTCCCATTGGTGGAAACTCTATGGCTCCATTCCAGAAATACTAAAACTGGAAGTCCAAGATAGCTTCCAACTATACAAAACTCACTACAAACAATAGACAGAGAACTCCTTTTTCACCCTCTAATGCTTTACTCTACAAAATTCTTTTTACCATGGTTCTTAGCATGGTATTTTCAACATGGCTCCAAAAACAGGGATTGGCGAAACCGCACCCAATGCAAACTCAATTCTTGGCCCAAAAGTCATTTGCGCAAACCCAATTAGCAGCAGCAAAAACTGAAGAATAATACTTCGAGATCATGGCCCAAATTCTCAATAGTAAGGCTGAATCCTCAAAGACTTCGTCAGGGAGTGCTTCAGAAAATTCTATCAATTTGGAAAATGATAATGAGGACGACTGTCTAGGCATCTTCTCATCTATCAGTTAAAATATATATATATATATATATATATATATATATATATATATATATATATATATATATATATATATATATATATATATATATATATATATATATATATATTAGCCCATATCAAAAAAATTTATTTGTAATCTTCAAAAATAGGTATAGTCCAACTTGTGACGGGCAAAGCACAAATTTGGTTTTGGACTTAAAAAAAAAATTAAAATTAAAAACTAAAAAAATCAATAATAAAAAATAAAAAACGAATATATTTCTGAAAAGCAAAAGCAAAAGTTGTCTGACACTTGTTTGCCACTCCTTCCCCACTACCACCAAAAGTAACCTCGTGGATGGAATCTAATCATTCACTCCAGTGAGTCATCATCAGCAAAAAGAGGAACATTTTCCCTATAAAAGGGATGGCTCCCTTCATCACAAATCAAAGTTTTGGAGAGCAAGAACAACAATATTCTCTTAGAAATCTTGAGTGTCTCCTATATTTTTCAAAAAATTGTAATTTGATTTTCAGTTTACAAAACCTTGTAAGTATTCTATCATATATTAAATATATTCTGTTCAAAATTATATTTACATTCTGCATGTTTATATTTCAAAACTTAAGTATGCTCTGCACTTGCAGCTCAGACTGATCTTGTGCATCATAAATCAAATGTTTCATGTTTGATCTTTCGCTTTTGATATATACCCTTTGATTCTCGGGCACTTTTGGTGTATATATATATAATAGGCCATGGCTATTCTGTAGAGCTTTCCAAAGAAGTTGTTTGTGTGATAGTGCTTGGTTTAGTTTCAAAAATATAATCCAAAATTCAATCTATTAAAGGATTTTAAAATGAGTACACCATAATTTTATTTCTTAAATGTATAAAGCGTTATCACTTTAATCCCCAAAAAATATATAATTAGTCTTTGTGTGTTTGTATCTAAATATAGTCCTTTATCAAAACCAATCTTTAGTGACCAAATAAAAAACAATGTTTAGAATTTTTCTAGTGAATAGACAGACTAAACTTTGTCTATAATGTGGCCAAACATTCCATCAACAAATTCATGAATTTAAGGCCAAAGATGTTCTTTTGGAATAATATTTAACATCTTGGAACTTGGAATTTCTTTCTTTTCTTCAGCACCCTACATCCAGATCTATAGCAAATAAGTATCTATGAACAACATTCTTGTAGGGAAAATTCAAAACCATGTGTTATACCATGTCTAAATGAAACAATGAAGACTACTCACTTTGACCATAGGAACAAAATTTCCATTCAGAGGGCACATGTGTCACTTCACTAGTGCATCAAATTACACTCTTGATTTATCATAATTTTAGTAAGACATAAGCAGAATGTTACTACAGAATTGTTTAGTTTGGCAAATATGTGTAAACGGTAAAAATTAAAAAAAAATAAAAGGAAATTATTTGGTTGTATATGAGAAAACTGAGTAAGGGTTTTCAAAATAAAAAGATTTTCTGAATAAAAGACTATGCTTTTTTGTATTTAAAAGTTGCAAATTATAGAAGAGGTGATTTTAAAATACAGATTGATTAGAGAATCATTGCATTGATAAGAGAATCATTGGCTTCTTCAACAAGATGTGTCAATGTTGTACCACAGTTAATTAGTTATTGACTGTGGTACAACATTGACATATATTGTTCAAGAAGCCTATGATCCTCTTGTCAATGCAATAACTACTATTGTATCACAATTTGCTAGTACTCCTATTTTAGAATGAAGCCAATCCTATTTGGTCTCAACCAATATACATATTTTTTCTTTAGTCAATTTAAATTATTTAAACTTTGCTGGCACATCAATGGGATTGTTTGAGCAATTTTAGAACTTTCTTCAATTTTGCAAGAGCTTCGCAATTGAAACCAAACTAAATCTTTCCACAAGTATCACAGTATCCTTATGCTTCATCTGCACCTACAACATATAGTTGAAATATTTAGTTCATAGATTTCTAAACGGTAAAGATTAGCATCTTAAACATTAAATAAATAGATCTTAGAATATAAAATCTAAGCTCACTTTATAGAGAATGAACATTATAGGGTAATGAGATACAATTTCGAAAATAAAACAAAGCCTCCAATATGCTAACCAGTAATAATCTGGCAAAGAATGATAAAAATTTAAAAGCATCACAACAAGAAAGAAAAGAATCCAAGATAGCAGTAGTTTAAGCATTATTAATCATGCTTAGTCAAAATTGGCATATATAAATCTTAAAATTCTTACTCATAACTCATGAGGATAGATTCTAAATTCCAATCAGAGTAGAATTTAAAATCTGTTCACTTTGCATGATCTCTAACTTATGAATAGATTTTCTAAACACAATTACATTTTATAGGAAGTGGCATTGTAAGTAAAATTGATTTATAAACAATTAAAAGAAATCAAAATTCTTCAAAAAAAAATATAAACAAACATAGAAGTTGCATATGCTCTGGCAATTTGTTGCAGACAACTTTTTAAGATAGTTTCAGAAGACCTTTACAATCAAGATGCTGGCAAGAAATGAATGAAACATCAGTAAGTGAAACATGTTCATTATAATCCTGGAATACAAACCGTGATTCACATTGGAATAGAATGTCACCTCTACCTTTGGCCGCATCAAGATGAATACATGTTTGGTTCATATACTGTCTTAGAATGTGCAGGATCAACTCCCTAGCTTCCTTCAGTTCTTGATACAGAGCTGTCTCAATGGTTTAGATTATTATGTCATCCAGCTGCAGTTTTCATTGTGAAATATATTAATTGATTCCAAGAAGCATCCCCGAAGGAATAGCTTAGTGGTTCGACTAGAAACATCGAAGGAGTTATATGCAGGAGGTATGTGATTCAATCTCTGACACTAACATTTCTCTCTTCCCTAACATATCTACAAACTACTAACATTCGCCTATAGAAAAAATTTGATTCCAAGAAGCATTACAGAAAAGCTTTTAATACAATTTATTTGAAAGAAGCTCTCATAAGTCACAAGAACCATAATCATAATCACACTATCATCATAATCATGTCTTTAATGGCCTATATCATCATATCAACTAATAAATAGCACTATCATTTGACCATAGAGAAATTAATTTTACAATTCATAAAATTTATTTCATTCTTAGGGTAACACGATACAAAATCCCCAAATTATAAGACCTAGGGTTTAAAAAAAACACATTAAAATATAATATTCAACTTATTACCCACACCCACTACTCAACTGAGGTATAAATGACTTTACAAGACTAATAATTAGTAGCTTTTACCTCATGAAACTTCCAATTTACCAATTTCAAAGAATAGGTAATGATGCTCTTCCGAACTTGAGAGTCTAAACGAGTGCTACTAGTTCTTATGGATGGAAGGGATTTAAGATGGAATAGCAAGAAAATGGAACTAATTGGTGGTATGGAATAAGGTCACAAGTGAGAGAAATGGGAGATAGAGTTGTAGAATTTTGGGGGAAAGAGAGTGATGAAGGGTGCCGGTTAAGAAATAAGAAGCTACATACTTCAAAACGGGAGAATATAACCTCCGATGATATTAATATTTTCACTTAATTACACTTTTTGATCGTCACTTCAATTTTTTTAATTAAAAATAATAATTTAACATATTTTTAATAACGTGACATATAATTATATGATATAAAATTATCTATATGTAGTAATTATTTAAATATTATTAATTAAATGAAAAAAATTTGAAGTTGAAATCTAAATTTTTACGCGTTTTATTCTAATTTCAGAAGTGTTAATCATTCTATACAATCATCATATATCATCTTATTTAAAACATCTCGCGTCATTATTTTTTAAATAAAAAATTACAACGAAGACCAAAACTGTCGAATTAAAAAATAAGAGAACCAATTTTGTAAATTAGTAATAATATAGGATTAAAACTGTAATTAAACTTAATATTTTTTAGATATCTGATAATTTAAAATCAACGTAATTGAGTAGAGTTGAATAGAGAAATAAAATAGAAGGAATAGAGATTCTATTTTTTTATATTTTAAATCATAGTTAAATAAATTTCTCATTCTATTACTAGAAGTGATAAGAACACTTACTCTAACCTTTATTTTTATATATGGAATAAAATTAATGTGAGTTTTACACTTTAAAAATTAATTTTATATAAAATTGTGGGTCTAATATAAACTTTATCTAATAAAAAAATGAATGTTTAAAAGAAAATGATCTTAACTCTCCTTTTCTATTATTTAAAAAGTGGATACAATAAAATTAGTTATAAATTTTTATTCTATTTTTATCATTTATTTAAAAAATTACTATTATTACATACAATTAAAATATATTATTTTTAATTTGTTATGGATACAATCCAAAACAAGCATGTCTTTCTTCAACTTAATTTGTTATTCGATTTCATGAATATTAATCATTCTACATCATTGTATCATACACCACATTATTTATAGCATGTCACATCGCTATTTTTAGTTAAAAAATTAGGATAAAGGACCAAAACTATTAGATTTTAAAATAGGATGACCGATTTTGCGAGTTGGTAAAAATAGGGAGACTCAAACTGCAATTAAGCCAATTTTTTTTAAGCTAAAACTTTTATTAAAAAGAAGAGGAAAAATAAGAATTAGGAGACATAAACCTAGTCTAGTAAAAAAAAAAGAAAGGTAAAAAAAGTATTCCTCAAATCATGCAGGTTCATTGGTCCTTCAGCGAAAATTATATATTATAGCTCTTTTTTGCATTTTTTTTTTTCCCTTAGAAATCACCTATGTAAAAGGCTATTCGGTGACAGTAGAACGATTCTCTACAAATGCCTCTTCACATGCAGTATGCAAATAATTAGTATCTCTTTCTTTACAAAAATTCTGCAAAACCTATAAATCATGATCAATCATGGAATATATTTTGTCATCATTGATAATTAGTGTGGGGTCCAGAAATTTTACATAATGGTGGCAAGAAAATAATCTATAATATGTGTTTAATAGAAAAATATTTTAAGTTCATACAAAATAAAATTTTATGGCACTAAAACACTCCAAAATAGTCTATAATATGTAGGGAAGTTTTTTCTTTTTAAGATATGACATATTTTGTATCATTGTAAGTGTTTAGTGTTAAAGATTTGAACTAGTTAAAAGGATATATGATAAAAATTGCTACCAATTTCTATATGATAAAAATTATTACTAGTCTCATAATTTTTCTTTATTGATTTTGTTGAAAAAAATATTTGTCTCAATTGCAATTTTAGTCCCCCTATTTTTATTGATTCATGAAATTGATCCTCCTATTTTAAAAGTCGATAGTTTTGGTCCCTTGTTCTAATTTTTTAACTAAAAAATGATGACGTGGGATGCTTTAAATAACAGGACATATGATAAGATGACGTAGAATGATTAATATCCATGAAATTAGAATTAAATGTCGTAAAAAATTAGCTTTCAACTTTGGAAATTTTTTCATATTTTTAATTTAATTAATGACATATTAATAATTAATGCATCTAAATGGTTCTATATCATAGAATTGTAGGTCAAGTCATTAAAAATATGTGAAATCTTCATTTTTTAGTTCAAAAATCTAAGGAATGGACCAAAATTGTTGACTTTTAAAATAGGGGGACCAACTCTGTGAATTGGTAATAGTAGAGGGACCAAAACTTAAATTAAGGCAAAATATTTATAGAGAGGTAAAAACTATTTTTCACACGGGTAAAATAGAAATTATTAGACAGTGTGTGTGATTTTTTTTACTTTGTGGAGGCAAGAGCCCCCATATCAATATACATAGTTCCGCCATTATTGATAATAACATTTAGATATGTCATATCATCTATCAAATCTCTTGAATATAAATTTGTTTTTGAAAGAATTTGATAATTTTGGACAACATTCTCCTCTAACACTCCATCACTCCAAGAACCTATAATACTATATTGTTTCAAACCAATTCATACAATTGCTATTAATGTAGCAAATTTAGGTCATCGTAAGGATATTATTGTTCTTTCTCTCAATCAAGTTAAGAAAATTATTATTTATGAAGATCAAACTCAACATTATCAAGAACTACAACATTAGTGTCATAAAGGATTGAAGGTAAAGAGATATTCTAATTGGTATTATTGAAAGGCTCTATTAGAACAGTCATGACACTTATTGCATATTATGATTTTTGGTGCTATATAAGATGAATGTCAATATTTCATTTCTAAATGACAACATTTCTGAAAGAATATAGGGCAAATTAAAGGAAATTTTATGTCAATAGACACAAAGTAAATGATTTGCAAATTGATCTAATCCATCTTTGAGTTAATGAATAAGTCACATTAGTAATACCACAAAGTCTCGTAAGGTAATATTATCTCATGGCTTTGAGATGAGTGTTGCAGACAATTGTGGTACTTACAAGGCCAGTGGGAATAAGATTATATGTGTAGTTTAATGTGTTGAATTTACTTTATTTAGATATGTTTGTTGTGGAAAACCGATATATCTCTTTCGAAAGCTTAGCAATGAAAGATTTGGGAGGCGCTTCTTTTTTGTTTGGCATTGTGATTCTTAGAGATTATTCTCAAGGTATCATGTGGTTATCACAAAGAGTTATATCAATAAAGTTGAAAGTAAATTTGACATGAAATACAATATGCTAGGATATACCCTCAACCACTAAAGAGAGACTATTTAGTCACAATTTTTGTCCTATAAAATATATGAAAATTTAGAAAATTAAGTACTTCTTTATGCTTTAATTGTGAGGAGTCTTATTAATGATCTTATTTATACGCATTTGAAAATAGCCTATTTAATAAGACATTTGACAGATATTGTTAGTGCAAAAGTATTTTTAAATACAATCATCTGGTTAATATTTTGATGGTAACAAATACATATAAATAAAGAACAACTATCCCCTAACTATATATGCTAAGTGTGAAAAATAAAAGAAAAAGTTATGATAATAACTATTCAAAATAGTCTAGATTACATGTACTTTAAAAATCTTCTATTGGAGCAAAATGTAAAAGAAATAATGTGGAAACAAGGGCAGCAAAACATGTCTCGCTATATATAGGCCTATCCTCTGATGACTAGATGAAGGCAAAATAAACCAAGACTTTAATTCAGCTTGACAACATAAAGTTTGGTGACACACGTCCGTGTTGTCGCAAGCTTTAGTTAACTCTAGGATGTAAGCAACGTAGTACCTCAGCTGCCTCTGATAAATCCAACTGGATTATGTTTCTCTGCCTCTAATATAAGGGTGGGAATAGGTCAAACCAGATTTTGGAAAGTCTGAGCCTAACCTACGATTAATTTTTTAGGCCCGAGTTTTTTGTCGGTCTGGTCTGGTCTGGCCTGAAAGCCTATTTCATATTAAAGCATTTACGTAGTACATTTTATATATTTTTTAAATAGGCTAAACTAAACATTTATATATAAGGAAAACTAATAAAAATAATAAATATAAGGAAAAATAATAAAATTATAATAAAATCTAATAAAATTATATTCAATGCTGCTTACATATTTATAAATGCAGCGTGCAACCTGGATGGAAATTGGAAAGAATGGAGAATGACAATTGGCAAGTTACATAGTATAGTATAATAATTAATAGTAATAATAATAATATAAATGATGGAAATTGGAAAGAATGGATAATGACAATTGACAAGCTACATAGTATAATAATCAATATTAATAATATTAATAATAATATAATGAATGATGGTAATAAAGTTGTGTTAGTTTCAAAAACAACTTTGAAACAAATTTGTTGCCGCATGGAAGAATAGGGAACGGTAAGTCAACAAGGCGATTGATAGGCTTTAAAATAACAAATAATAATGTTAATAAATAATAGACCACCTATTAGGTCTAATAGGCTTTTTTATAAGTCTGAGTTTCACCTGTTTAAATTAATAGGTTTTAAAAAAAAGTCTGAGCCTAGCCTTTTTATTAAACAGATCAGGCCAAATTAGACTTTAAGTAGGCCAGGCCATAGGCCCCTGACGGCCTAGCATATTCCCACCCTTACTTTGATACATAAGCGTGACAAGAGTTCTTTTGCCTCTAACTCTGACAAGCGTGACAAGCAAGTGACTGCCACTGCCTCTAATAATCTCATCAAGCGTATGACTTTAAACTTTTATGTATCCTCTGATAAAGTCAACGCTTTAACAAAGTCAATGCGTCTGAAAAAGTTAACGCTCTGACAAAGTCAATGCGTCTGAAAAAGTCAATGCTCTAATAAGAGTTAATATATGATGATCTACAAACATCCTATGATCAATGTACCCCCTGTCTGTGCGCATCTTGTGATAATCACCCATAATCTATTTTCTCTGATAATGTACATCCTCTAATAACGTGTTTGCTTTGATTGTTTGTAAGACAATACTCTGACTGTTCTATTCTACGATCTCGTACCCACTGTTCCTTTGATTGTCATACATATTCTAAGGAGTGATTTATGGGAGTCAGTCTGAGCTCAACGGATAGATTTATCTTCAATGGTTCAATTGCTGAAATCCATGAAGATACATGTTGTCTTTATGAAAAATGAAGTACACATGTCTGACCCTAAAGTACAAAGACAATTCCCTAAAGGACCTCCAACGAAAATATCTCAACAAACACTTCCTCCTTGTATTTAAGATGAAATGGTTCAATCAAAATAAAAAGGTGTAACCAGATAGAAGAACTAAACAAAAAATGTAATTATGAAAAGCCAAGAACACATCAAAAAGCATGAATGGAAAATTCTCTCAGTAGAAAGTTAGTAGAATTGATGTAAATCAGTTAAATTGTTTACATAAACTTGAAATGATATAAGAGTGAATATGTAACATCCTCTCAATAAGAGTTAGAATCCTAATAACAAACTTTGTGTCAATTCAAACACAAACTAGAACCAATGTAAAACAGCCCGATAGTTGCACAACCTTCTCTTCCTCAAAGAGGTATCTGAAAAGGTACAATGACCCTCATGAACCTCAATGGCAGGATACCAGTATGTTGAAGAATGGTTCTGGGAACGAAAGCCTGGATAGGCTATAGAAAAATACTCAAAGCCTGAAGAGATAGAGTAAAGAATACTTGTACAACTATTTATTCGAAATAGTGGATTAAGTTATCGACTGTACTGAGAAAAAATATCTTTGTAAGGGGAAGAGGTAGTGACAGGTTGTTGTGAACTAGTATAAAAATATTTGTGTCTCTTTAGTCTCTTTTAACTATCGCCTTTTAGTTCTTTATGATTCAACATTACTTTT
Source organism: Cicer yamashitae (assembly GCA_037974755.1). Taxonomy (NCBI): domain Eukaryota; kingdom Viridiplantae; phylum Streptophyta; class Magnoliopsida; order Fabales; family Fabaceae; genus Cicer; species Cicer yamashitae. Next base: position 10,575,416 of record JBBPBQ010000001.1, on the reverse strand, counting down.
GCTAAACCTCTTTAAATAGTAAGTTGAATGTTTCATATAGAACAATCTTTGGAAGAAAAAGAAATAGTTTTTAAAACGGTAAACACAATTCAAACCCTTCATTTCTTGTGTTTTCCAACAGCTTTCAGATACTTGAGCAATTCATGTTTTTTAATTGTTGACAAAAGAAACTATAAGAATTGTCAAAGAGAATAATATAGAGTTTATGCTCACAAATCACATATCTTACAATTTGGAGATCATCAATATGTCCGATTATGATATTTTAGATGTCTACATAAAGTGGACATCTTAATTCAGGAAATGGTTGATTTAATTATGTTACTTGGTTGGTTATAGTAAATATTTTGAAAGACCACTCAAGTTATAGTGTGGCATAACTCAACTATTTTTATAAAGTGTATTTACATACATGTTATTGTTGTTGAATATTAGAATATATAGAGATAGACTCTATGCTAACAATATGCAATGCCGACATAAGGGAGAGGCACATAAAGCCCTTGCTTTAGGCCTCACCAAAATATATATTTTTTACTTTAATTTTTATATTGTCCAGAAACCCAATAAAAATATTCCCTAAAAACTCTAGGCCTCCGACAACTATGGATAGATACAAAATAGCTTACAAAAAGGCTTTTGATTCCCAATTTTTGGCATAATCGTTATTTTAATTGATATTTGTGTTGTACTCGACCAAAACCATATAATGATGCACCTATTTATGATAAGGGTATCGTTGGGCACCTATTTATGATAAAGGTATCGTTGGAAACATCTTATGACATTAAATGCCATTGTTTCTCACTAAAAAAATATATAGGTCTCTTAAAATATCATATTGAAACTTTGATATGAAACTTTACTATCAAAAAGACAACAATTTTTTTTTCACCTTGACTCTACTTCCTAGTTTCTTGTTTTGAATTTCACTTGTGTGACTATCGATTGAAAAAAATCAAACGAAATCGATTACAATAATTTTATAAATGATTTTGTATCAAAAAAATGCAAAAGATAAATTTTAAATAAAATATTAATAATTTATTTATTAACTTTGAAAAGACTCATAGTTTCACTTTAAGCCTCATAACTTGTTGGGCCGACCCTCGTAATATGTTGGTGGTTGGAGTTTAGTTACTTTATATGTTAGTGACGACAATCACGGTGGTCTCATTATAGATGTATAAAGTAGACCAAATTGTAAAGTGAAAATCTAAAGATAAATAACATTTAAATGTACGCCTAAAGAACTCTTCATATAATTAATACTATATATTTTCCAAGTGGGAGATTGTTGAAATATTTATATTCATTATATTATATTATAATATATTCCAGTAATACTATGTGAACATATATTGTCTATTATAATTATATTAGCTATTTGTCAATAAGTGACTTCATAGAATTGTGATTATTTAAAGAATAAGGCTAAATGGATTTCTGATTAAATAATTAATTAAATTATTAATTAATTGATATGGGAAAAAAATTATAGGTGGCTGTCAAATGGTCCCCAATATATTCAAGGCATTAGAAGTATGCTCGACGAAGAACTACGAGCCAACGAGTTTTCGTTGTTCGTCTCTTCATCTTGTGTTTTAAAATTTCTATTTAAACACCTTCTGCTATGAATCTAAATATTCTAAAATCCTCATCTTGATAGATCTTACATGTTGTAAATCCTAATACATGTATTTTCAAATGTTTATTGATTTTCGTACTAGAATATGATTGTGGAGCATATTTTGTATAATTAATTGATTAGATTAATTCATGCACTGAAAACTTGGATCTTTGACACATTTAAGAACTGTTTAGCGTAGTTGATAGTCGGAATGACGATAGTTTGTTGTTGCGTATCGATGTTAGCACCGTTGTGTGGTGGAGCCAAAGCGGTGGAATCATCGATTTTGTCTTCAACAACCATTAAATCCTTAAGATTGTTGTAATTTGATGTCAAGAACCACAAATTATATGAGGAACGAACCAAGGAACATAACAGCAACAAACATGCTAAAATAATAAACCAGTGAAATAAAATCTAAGGTGTCTCAAACGACTGCCCTTAAAGATTTATCCATTCGATGTGCACAAATCTTCCAAGATACAATAAATCCTTCTCGAATGTGGAGGTAACAAAATAGCTCGAATTTAATTAACATAGGAAATGTAGCCTAGAAACTCAATTTTTTAATGGAAGAAATTTCAGTCTGATTTGGTTTTGTCAAGCTGCGTTTTTCTAATTTTTCTTTGAGTGAATTTTTTTTTACTTCTACAGAATAGGCATATATACTTAAAAATAAAATTGGTTTTCATCGGAGATATAACGAAGGGAAAATTATTATTAACAACTGATGACACTAACAACCTTTTACAACTGTCTAGATTTGAACTCCTTTTACAACTGTCTAGATTTGAACTTTATCTTTATCCTTTAAATTACAATATCAAATACTTACCACTAAGCTAACATATTAGATATGTCTCAAATTACATGTGAACATATGAGAACTTATTGCCATTCTCATTTTCATTCAATTACAATTAGAAGTGATAAGTTCTGCATCCTGTTTATTGGCAATTAAGTAGTACAAAGTTGGGATCAGAATATATAGCAATCCTTTTAATCTTCTATTAATCATATAATCAAAGTAATAACAATTACGTTATTAACAATGACAGGTTTAGCAGAAGGAGTTAGGCTCCTACTACTCGTAAATCCGAGTTCAAATTCTTGGTGGGAGATGAATTCACATCTAGTATTCGACGCATCTCAAATAAAATTACTACCGGCGGAGAGAATCTATGGACAAAAAAAAAAATCAATTAAGTTATTAACTTATAGCTATGATTAATATACTGAGAAATAAACAAGGATCTTACTAACATCAGTAAGGATCTTACCGAGAAATAACCAGTGTTCTCTATGAAGCTCCTTAGAAATAGGGTAGTTTGTATAAGAAGCTAATTTAAAAGTAATAATTTGGAACTTATTTTGCTAATATTTGTTTTAAATGTCATGAATTATAGCAGACAAATAATTATACAACTAAATCATTGTGAAAAATAGCTACAATGGCAATGCTGCGAAATTTATGATCTCCATATTTCTAATCAAGTACTAAAAACACTTTTTTTTTTTGATAAATAGATACAACGCAGGATTGAAATGAGACTCTTGAAGTTCTAAGCTATGAAAAACTTGTGATAAATATAGAATATACAAAGTATGACCAAATTAAACATATTATAGGTTCGGTTCTAATCTTAAGAATTGAGTTCTTAATAAAAAAAATAGTGTAAATTTAATAATAAAAAAAGGTAAAATAAATTTTAGTTTTTATAAAATTTTAAAAATTTTATTTTTAGTACCTGTAAAAAAATTCTAAACTTTTAAGTTTCAAAATTTTTTTTATTCACTTTTAGTTTTTTTTTTTTTTTTAATTAAAATTTGATATTTTTAGTTCATAAAAAACTCCCTATAAAATAAAAATAGTGATTAAAAGTGAATAAATTTTTTTAAGGACTAAACTTGAAAAGTCATAATAATTTTATAGGGATTAAAAACATATTTAACTCAAAAAAAATCACTTTAATTGAGATCCTATACTTTTGGGTCGGATGCACAACGCAATAGTCGAACCTGATTGAGAGCTATGTAGCAGCCAAAATCACAAGTATGTTCCTTTGTACATACATGTTTGTCCATAATGTTATCAACACAAGAAATTTGATTAAATTATGGTGCAAGGAAAATTAGAAAACACCAAATTTCCTTTTAATGTTAAAATGAAAAATAATAGAGAAACAAGAGAGTATTCAACAATAAAAAGTAGAGTTCTCTTGTAAGAAAGACATGAGCTATGAGTAGTATGGTACACTTGCCTGTAGTAATATCTCATTTCTGTATCTGAATAAGATCAATCATTATAGAAGGAATGTGACAAACTGTATGCCAAAGCTCTCCTTCCTTCTTTTGGTACGATTGATAAAGTGTGCGAAGAGAATTATAGCAACGCAAACATAAAGAGGGGAATTCTATAAATCCACTACAATCCAAGTCCAGGTCCAATTTGGGAAGCTACTACCATGGTAGTCTTCCATAATGAGACTATTCAAGTTGCTATTTGGTTGAAGAACCTCATAAATTTCAATTTCTTCTCTACTATTAAGGTAACTGGATTGCAAAATTAATTTTTCTAGATGTTTCTTATCTTTCAAATTTGCTTTTGCAGCATCTGCAAGATTAATGACATTTTCCAACCCTAAAATACAAAGTTTCCCTTGAAGATGGTTGAGTTTCACCCACTCCTTAATATCAGACCCACTCTCATTTCCCACAACAAAATGTGTCAACGTTTGAAGATGGTGTAGCCTCCCTATCTACTTTGGCATCTTCTTTAATTCAGTGCCTTTCAAATCAAGATGACGTAAATTGGTAAGTTTGTGAAAATCTAAAGGGAGCTCATTCATGTTGAGTTTAATTCATAATTGCCATTTAGAGGGTTGATATAGTTAGTTAGTTAGTTAGTTAAGTGCCTTGCATCATAATGTAACAGGCCTATATAACTAACAGCTTGTATGTGTATTTGTGTAATTTGACAGTAAGTGAATAACAAGTTTTTTGCTGTGAGGATTGATCCAGGATCAATCCTAGATTAATGCAGAGATCAATCCTGAACTGATAGATCAATCTTCTGCTTCTGCAATTCTTTTTCTTTCTTCTTTCTTCTACCCGCTGCGCACTATTCTTTGTTCCAACAATTGGCATCTAGAGCTGGGTTAAAATCAAGGGAAACACGAGTGAAAAGTGAGGGGAACAATCAAGGGAAACACAGAGTGATAGATTCTTGACAGGCATAATGAATAGCAATGGTTTTGGATCACATATTCTTGTTCTTGATGGCAAGAACTGGGATCGATGGAGTGCATTGATGAAATCTTTATTTGGAGCACAAGAAGTGAGTGAAATTGTGCAGGATGGCTATAAGGACTTGGTAGAGAATCCAACTGATGCACAGAGGAATGCATTCAAGGAAGCCAAGAAGAAGGACTGCAAAGCCTTGTTCTACATACAACAGAATGTTGACAACCAGCATTTTGAGAAGATTTCGAAAGCCACAAGATCCAAAGAAGCATGGGACATTTTAGAAAACTATCACACTGGTGGAGAAAAGGTGAAGAAAGTGAAGCTACAATCCTATAGAAGAAAGTATGAGATGATGCAGATGGAGGCAGATCAGAAAGTAAGTGATTACTTCTCAAAATTAACAGCCATAGTCAATCAAATGAGAACTTGTAGGGAGAACATTACAGATCAGATGGTGATAGAAAAGGTGATGAGATCTTTAAGTCCAAAATTTGATTTCATAGTTGTAGCTATTCAAGAAGCAAAGGATGTGAAGACTATGAAAATTGAAGAGCTGCAAAATTCATTGGAAGCACATGAACTCTTGGTGTTTGATAGAAATTCTGAAAGATCAGTTCAACAAGCATTTCAAGTTCAAACTACCAAGAAGGAGGGAAATCAGAAGGATTTCAAGAAAAAGGGAAAGAGAAGAGCAAATTGGTCCAACAATGGTAAGAACAAGATTGAAGGCAAAGCTGAATCTTCAAAGAAAGGGGGTTTTGGCAAAAGCCAGAACAAGAAGAAGGATTTTGACAAAAGTAAGGTACAATGCTTCAACTGTGAGAAGTATGGGCACTTTGCAGATGAATGTTGGTTCAAGAAAGATCAAAAGGATGATGAAGAAGCAAATCTGGCTCATGGAGATGATTCCAATGCAGTGTTGATGATGGCTACGATCAGTGATGAGAAGATCAAGAATGAAGAGTGGTTTCTTGACTCTGGATGCTCAAACCACATGACATCACATAGAGAATGGTTGACAAGCTTTGATGCTAGCAAGAAAACCAGCATAAAACTAGCTGATAGCAGAAATCTGATGGCTGAAGGTAGTGGAAATATAGTGATCAAAAGCAATGATGGCAGAAAAATCATTATTGCAGATGTGATGTATGTTCCTGAGATGAAGTGTAATCTCATTAGCATTGGTCAATTGGTGGAGAAGGGATTTTCAGTGACTATGGATGGTGACTCCTTGAAGCTGTTTGATGCAAAGAAGAATTTGGTGCTAAAATCAAACATGTCACAAAATACAACCTACAGATGCAACATTTCAAGTGAGAAAATGATGTGTTTGTCTGCAGTAGTTAGTGAAGATATTGAAGGCTTATGGCACAAGAGGTATGGTCATCTAAACTTTAGAAGTCTTAGTGATTTAAATTCCAAAGAACTGGTGTATGGGCTGCCAAAGCTGAATGTCAGAAAAACTATTTGTGAAGTATGTGTGAAAAGTAAGCAAAGCAGGTTCCCATTTGTGTCTGAAGCACCTAAAAGAGCTACTGCGGCACTGCAAGTGGTCCACTCTGATATATGTGGTCCTTTTGAAGTACCTTCATTGGGGGGAAGCAGATACTTCATCACTTTTGTTGATGAATTTACAAGAATGATGTGGCTGTATACAATCAAGCTTAAGAGTGAAGCATTAGAGGTATTCAGGAAATTCATGAGCTTAATTGAAAAAGAAAGTGACCAATCAATTAAGATCTTGAGAACTGATGGTGGAGGAGAATACACCTCAAAAGAATTTGAAGATTTCTGTGTTAATCAAGGTATTGTGCATGAAGTGACAGCTCCATATACACCTCAGCACAATGGACTTGCTGAGAGAAGAAACAGAACCCTATTGAATATGGCAAGAAGCATGATCAAGCAGAAAAACCTACCACACAACTTCTGGGGTGAAGCAGTCATTGCAGCTGCTTATATCTTAAACAAATGCCCTACAAAGAAGTTGAATCAGAAGGTTCCAGAGGAAGCTTGGTGTGGCAGAAAGCCGAGTGTGAAGCATTTCAAGGTTTTTGGCTCATTATGCTATAAGCATGTACCAGATGTTAGGAGAAGCAAACTTGAAGATAAGAGTGAGATTATGATACTTATAGGCTATCATCCCACAGGTGCCTATAAGCTTTATAATCCTGTAACACAAAAGGTGCATATCAGTAGGGATGTAATTGTGAATGAGGCTGAGAAGTGGAAATGGGAAGAGGAACCAGTGTACAGCGAAGAGAATCAACAAGGCTGCATTTATCCTGATTCCAGTGATGAATCAGAGGATGAAGAAGTGATCAATAATGATGCAGGTGAACCAGAAGAAGTGGCAGCAGCAGTGAGACCTCAAAGAATCAGACAAATTCCAAGCAGGCTGAATGATTGTGAATTAATTTCTGATAATGTAGTAAATGATGAAGGTGATATCATTCATTTTGCATTGTTGGCAGACTCTGAACCTCTCAATTATGAAGAAGCATTGAAGATAGATGTATGGAGGAAAGCTATGATGGAAGAACTCCAATCAATTGAGAAGAATCAAACATGGGAACTAGTTAACCTGCCAGACAAGAAAAGGAAGATTGATGTGAAGTGGGTCTTCAAACTGAAGATCAATCCTGATGGGAAAATTTCAAAACATAAGGCCAGGCTGGTAGCTAAAGGATTCCTACAGAAACATGGTATTGATTACAATGAAGTGTTTGCTCCAGTTGCAAGGCTTGAGACTATAAGATTAGTGGTGGCTTTAGCTTGCAAGAGAAGGTGGTCACTCTACCATTTGGATGTAAAATCAGCCTTTCTGAATGGTCCACTTGAAGAGATTGTGTTTGTGTCACAGCCTCCTGGATTTGAAATACAAGGCAAAGAAAACATGGTGTATAAACTCCATAAAGCTTTGTATGGTTTGAAGCAGGCCCCTAGAGCTTGGAATAAGAGGATCGATCAGTTCCTAATTCAGATAGGCTTCACAAAGTGTGCTGTAGAGTTTGGTGTATATGTGCAGAAGAAACAATGATAATCTGTTTATATGTGGATGATTTGCTCATTACGGGGAGCAAGGCAGTAGAGATTGAAAGGGTGAAACACAAGCTGAAATCTGAATTCGAAATGACTGATCTAGGTGAACTCTCATTCTTCTTAGGAATGGAATTTCTGAAGTTGAAAACTGGAACAGTTATGCATCAGTAGAAGTATATAGGCGAAATGCTGGAGAAATTTGAGATGAATAGCTGCAATTCAGTTCCAAATCCATCAGAGACAAGTTCAAAGATTGATGAGTGCAGTGAGGAAGAAAGGGTCGATCCAACAATATTCAGACAGATGGTTGGCTCACTGCGATATCTGTGCAACAGCAGGCCTGACATATGTTACTCAGTCAGTGTAATTAGCAAATTCATGAATGATCCAAGGAAGACTCACTTGATAGCTGCTAAAAGAATACTCAGGTATATAAAAGGCACAAAGGAGTTTGGTCTGCTATTTCCCAATGGCAGCCAAGGTGAAGGAAGTGAATTCATTGGATATTCGGATAGTGATTGGTGTGGAGACATCACAGATAGAAGGAGTACATCTGGTTATGTTTTCAAGTTCAATGAGGCAGCCATATCTTGGTGTACAAAGAAGCAACCAGTGACTGCACTTCCATCGTGCGAGGCAGAATATATAGCAGGTACATTTGCAACTTGTCAAGCAATATGGCTGGATTCAGTGATGAAGGAACTAAGGTGTGAAGTGATGAAGCCTCTCAAACTCAGAATTGATAACAAGTCAGCAATCAGCCTTGCTAAAAATCCAATCTCACATGGCAGAAGTAAACACATTGATACAAGGTTCCATTTCATTAGAGAGCAAGTGAACAATGGAATGATTGAAGTGCAATATTGCCCAACTGAAGTGCAGCTAGCAGATGGTTTCACAAAGGCTTTGAAACTTGACAGATTTGAGTTTTTGAGAAAGAAGCTTGGTGTTATAAATGTACAACAATTATGAATTAAGGGGAAGTGTTGAGTTTAATTCATAATTGCCATTTAGAGGGTTGATATAGTTAGTTAGTTAGTTAGTTAAGTGCCTTGCATCATAATGTAACAGGCCTATATAACTAACAGCTTGTATGTGTATTTGTGTAATTTGACAGTAAGTGAATAACAAGTTTTTTGCTGTGAGGATTGATCCAGGATCAATCCTAGATTAATGCAGAGATCAATCC
>JBBPBQ010000001.1:10546243-10566299 GCA_037974755.1 Cicer yamashitae | reverse complement strand
GAGCTTAATTGAAAAAGAAAGTGACCAATCAATTAAGATCTTGAGAACTGATGGTGGAGGAGAATACACCTCAAAAGAATTTGAAGATTTCTGTGTTAATCAAGGTATTGTGCATGAAGTGACAGCTCCATATACACCTCAGCACAATGGACTTGCTGAGAGAAGAAACAGAACCCTATTGAATATGGCAAGAAGCATGATCAAGCAGAAAAACCTACCACACAACTTCTGGGGTGAAGCAGTCATTGCAGCTGCTTATATCTTAAACAAATGCCCTACAAAGAAGTTGAATCAGAAGGTTCCAGAGGAAGCTTGGTGTGGCAGAAAGCCGAGTGTGAAGCATTTCAAGGTTTTTGGCTCATTATGCTATAAGCATGTACCAGATGTTAGGAGAAGCAAACTTGAAGATAAGAGTGAGATTATGATACTTATAGGCTATCATCCCACAGGTGCCTATAAGCTTTATAATCCTGTAACACAAAAGGTGCATATCAGTAGGGATGTAATTGTGAATGAGGCTGAGAAGTGGAAATGGGAAGAGGAACCAGTGTACAGCGAAGAGAATCAACAAGGCTGCATTTATCCTGATTCCAGTGATGAATCAGAGGATGAAGAAGTGATCAATAATGATGCAGGTGAACCAGAAGAAGTGGCAGCAGCAGTGAGACCTCAAAGAATCAGACAAATTCCAAGCAGGCTGAATGATTGTGAATTAATTTCTGATAATGTAGTAAATGATGAAGGTGATATCATTCATTTTGCATTGTTGGCAGACTCTGAACCTCTCAATTATGAAGAAGCATTGAAGATAGATGTATGGAGGAAAGCTATGATGGAAGAACTCCAATCAATTGAGAAGAATCAAACATGGGAACTAGTTAACCTGCCAGACAAGAAAAGGAAGATTGATGTGAAGTGGGTCTTCAAACTGAAGATCAATCCTGATGGGAAAATTTCAAAACATAAGGCCAGGCTGGTAGCTAAAGGATTCCTACAGAAACATGGTATTGATTACAATGAAGTGTTTGCTCCAGTTGCAAGGCTTGAGACTATAAGATTAGTGGTGGCTTTAGCTTGCAAGAGAAGGTGGTCACTCTACCATTTGGATGTAAAATCAGCCTTTTTGAATGGTCCACTTGAAGAGATTGTGTTTGTGTCACAGCCTCCTGGATTTGAAATACAAGGCAAAGAAAACATGGTGTATAAACTCCATAAAGCTTTGTATGGTTTGAAGCAGGCCCCTAGAGCTTGGAATAAGAGGATCGATCAGTTCCTAATTCAAATAGGCTTCACAAAGTGTGCTGTAGAGTTTGGTGTATATGTGCAGAGTTCAAGTGCAGAAGAAACAATGATAATCTGTTTATATGTGGATGATTTGCTCATTACGGGGAGCAAGGCAGTAGAGATTGAAAAGGTGAAACACAAGCTGAAATCTGAATTCGAAATGACTGATCTAGGTGAACTCTCATTCTTCTTAGGAATGGAATTTTTGAAGTTGAAAACTGGAACAGTTATGCATCAGCAGAAGTATATAGGTGAAATGCTGGAGAAATTTGAGATGAATAGCTGCAATTCAGTTCCAAATCCATCAGAGACAAGTTCAAAGATTGATGAGTGCAGTGAGGAAGAAAGGGTCGATCCAACAATATTCAGACAGATGGTTGGCTCACTGCGATATCTGTGCAACAGCAGGCCTGACATATGTTACTCAGTTAGTGTAATTAGCAAATTCATGAATGATCCAAGGAAGACTCACTTGATAGCTGCTAAAAGAATACTCAGGTATATAAAAGGCACAAAGGAGTTTGGTCTGCTATTTCCCAATGGCAGCCAAGGTGAAGGAAGTGAATTCATTGGATATTTGGATAGTGATTGGTGTGGAGACATCACAGATAGAAGGAGTACATCTGGTTATGTTTTCAAGTTCAATGAGGCAGCCATATCTTGGTGTACAAAGAAGCAACCAGTGACTGCACTTTCATCGTGCGAGGCAGAATATATAGCAGGTACATTTGCAACTTGTCAAGCAATATGGCTGGATTCAGTGATGAAGGAACTAAGGTGTGAAGTGATGAAACCTCTCAAACTCAGAATTGATAACAAGTCAGCAATCAGCCTTGCTAAAAATCCAATCTCACATGGCAGAAGTAAACACATTGATACAAGGTTCCATTTCATTAGAGAGCAAGTGAACAATGGAATGATTGAAGTGCAATATTGCCCAACTGAAGTGCAGCTAGCAGATGGTTTCACAAAGGCTTTGAAACTTGACAGATTTGAGTTTTTGAGAAAGAAGCTTGGTGTTATAAATGTACAACAATTATGAATTAAGGGGAAGTGTTGAGTTTAATTCATAATTTCCATTTAGAGGGTTGATATAGTTAGTTAGTTAGTTAGTTAAGTGCCTTGCATCATAATGTAACAGGCCTATATAACTAACAGCTTGTATGTGTATTTGTGTAATTTGACAGTAAGTGAATAACAAGTTTTTTGCTGTGAGGATTGATCCAGGATCAATCCTAGATTAATGCAGAGATCAATCCGAGATTAATGCAGAGATCAATCCTAAACTGATAGATCAATCTTCTGCTTCTGCAATTCTTTTTCTTTCTTCTTTCTTCTACCCACTGCGCACTATTCTTTGTTCCAACAATTCAATAGACAACCTCGCAATATTAATGTCTGCAAATTAAACAACATACAAATGGACTCAGGCAAACATTTAATCCCTGTGCGAGTCAAGTCTAGATAGCGCAAAAGCTTTAAATTACTTATCTCATTTCCTAGCTCTGAAAGATCACAACAATTGAATGATAGCATGCGCAAATACTTAAGTCTTGAATACAACTCATGTTGAACAAAGTTGAATTTATAAATTGGCCTTAAATCCTTTTGAACGAAAGAGAATAACTTCTTCATAACTAGCATGTTTTGTGGGTGTACCATTAGACTGCGTAAACCCTCAATCTTATAAACATGATCCAATACATTTCTATCATCTTTTGATTCAAGAGAGCAAAAAATATGACGCGTCCTTTCAGGGATAGCTTTCACTATATCACCCTCTATTAGTAAAGAAAATTCTCCTGACACTGATTTTGCTAAATCATTCACAAGATCATGCATTAGGACACCACTATACAATGGATTTACTGATTGTTGGAAAAATGAAATAGACTCCAAATCATTGAATAATTCACTACCCAACTCCTCTTCACTTTTGTCTCTCGTGCAACACTTCAATAAACCTTCGGCCATCCAAAGCTTGATCAATTCATCCTTGTCAAAAACATAACCCTTGGGAAATATGGAACAATAGGCAAAACAACGCTTTAGATTAGAAGGAAGATTATGGTAACTCAATCTTAATATTAGGTTAATTTTATCGTTACCCTCTGATAAACGCCACATATCAGTTTCCAATATCTTTAACCATTCACGTTGAGTAAATTTTTTCCGCAAGAGATTCCCTAGTGTTTTCACTGCTAAGGGCAACCCTCCACATTTCTCTACGATTTTCTTGCCAATCGATTCAAGATTTGGGTATTCACAAACATTTGTGCCATGAAAAGCGTGTCTTACAAATAAACTCCAACAATCACTTTCTCCTAATTTCTCTAAATGAAGTAGTTGAGTGGATTTCATGATAGATGTTATCTCCTTGTCACGTGTTGTCACAATAATCTTACTTCCAAAAGATCCATGGTTAAAGGGAAGTAGTAACTGCTCCCAACTTTCCTCATTTCCATTCCAGATGTCATCCAATACAAGCAGATATTTTTTGCATGTTAGTCTATGTTGTAGTCGTTGTTGGAGTAGATTTAAAATAGATTCATCGTCATATGGAGAATTAAATGACTTTAGAATTGCTTTGGTGAGTCCAACAACATCAAAATATTCTGAAACATAGACCCAAGCTTTAAGTTCAAAATGTTTCTCAATCTTGTTGTCACTGTACACAAGTTTAGCAAATGTGGTCTTACCCATCCCACCCAAACCCACTATACTGATCACAGGTGTCTGGTTGCCACTTTCATTATTTGAAAGTAAAATTTTGATCATTTTATCTTTATCATCCTCTCTACCATATATGCCAGATTCATCCACCAAATATCAAGTTGGCATTCTTTCTAAAGGTTTCAAACTAACTCCAACTTTATTACAAGCACAAGTTCCATTTTTCAATACCAGCCTATCCTTCTGCTCTACAAGAGATTCTAGATTCTTTAGCAATTCTTTGATCCTAGATTCAAATGGATTAATAAAAGCTGAAATGTAGCTAAAAATGTTGTTACTGGTAGTAGGTTGAGACTCAACTTTCAACTTCTTCAATGATGCATTAGTAGAAATCTCATCTAATAATTGGTCAGCCTCATACATAGCATGTTTAACATCACCAAGCCACTTCTTCACGTTAATTTGTATTTTCATATTGCTTCTTCTCTGCATCATTCAACACTTGGTTGATAGAATTAAGTGTAGACTCAAGTTTTTCCACCAATATATCAAGTTTGACTCTATGAAAGTAGTCTATGAAATTACTTGAAGCCAACCTCTGAAGAACCACATCAAATAAAGAGGAAAGAAACCCTTCAATAAACATATCTATTGTGATTTTTCTGTATCACAAAAAGGAACAAAGATATAAGTGTGACATATATCACATGCCTAGAGGCTCTTTAGTCTCGATCTACAACATAAATAGTTATGTGTTAATGCAACACAATTGTTGGATTTGTAAAATTTGTATTCTATACAAAGTTATTAGAAGTGTAATGTTAAGTTTGACACCTAATTGTCAACTAATCGTGGCTCTCTCTCTCACACAAACACACACATATACACAATCCATTAAAAACAATTTTAGTCCAATTATCATTAATAATATTAAGGCTTAATTGCAGTTTTGATCATTTTATTTTAACTAATTTATAAAATTAGCCCCTCTATTTTAAAATCCGACAGTTTTGGTATCTCATTATGACTTCTTAACTAAAAATGGCGATGTAACATATTTAAAATTACGACATATGATATGATGATGTGAAATGATTAATATCTATGAAATAGCAATAAAACTCTCTAAAAATTTCAATTTCAACTTCATAAGTTATTTATTTTTGTATTTTAATTAATGACACATGAATAATTAATACACGTAAATAGTTTTATATCATGATATATTTTAAAATAAAAAAATCAATTCCATGAATCGATGAAAATAGAAGATCAAAACTACAATGAAGTCTAATATTTACAAGTTTTTTTTACATTCGTAATTTTTTTTTTACAAGCTTTTTAGATTTGTGTTTACTTTTTCGTTTAATTTAGAGTTATGGTGTGCACGTGATAAATTATCATACTTTAGTCAATAAAAATAAGCCAACTGCCGTAACATATTATTTTTCTGAGTTGCTTTTTCTCTCAACCATGATCCAAAATCATCCTTCTACGTCATTTTATTTATTATTTATTTAAAAAGTGATTTTCACATTTTTTTTTTCTGTTATCTCGCCAGTTATGTGGATGTATGGTTTTCCTGTCTTTTTACTATGTTTATTTTATTTCAGATTGATAAATTAACTTTGATTTAGTATATAAAAAGTATTTCAATCACTTTAGTTTTGTTAAATTTGTAGTCATTTTTCTGTTTTATGCTATTAATCTGTATGTTGTGAGTTTATTTGCAGATTTATCATTTTTGATATTTGGCAAATTTATATTTATGTTGTTCTTGATTGATGTATTCTCCTAATTTTAATGAATGAATATTATTTAATCTATCATTAGATTAACTAAAGAGCTAATATCAATGTGATTAAGATTTATTTTGATATCTAACAAGACATTTTTGAGAATCTAACTTTAAATGATATTCTATTTAAATTCTATTTTATAATAATAACTTTAGATACGTAAAAAATTGATGTTAGCTAATAAGCTTAAATTATAGAGAAAATTATCAATAAAATTATTTGACACATAAAAAATTTAATATAATAATAATAGTAATTTATTTGTATATTTTATCAATCAAATGCATTTCATAAAAAATATGTGACCAATTAACCAAAATAAATGGGTCTAATAAGTCAAAAAAATGTGGTGAAATGTAATATGATTTTTTTATAGCTAAATAAACTTCTAAATAAACATGCAGTCGTGTCTATTTTAAAAAAAATAGTGTGACGAAAGCTAAGCAATAGAACTTGTTCGTCAATTTGACCTATTTTCGCTCGCATTCGGTGAAAGAATAGTTTGTTTAGTACTCACCACAAGATTGTTTTATTTTTCATCCCTAATTGTTATCATTTGCATACATTTTCAGTTTTATTATCATGCATTGTCAGTATAAAAACTTACATAGTCAATAAATTAAAATCATTTATGGACATGACTTTAGAATTAATTATGATTAAAGTCAAATATGTCTAATCATCTAATGATTGTTATTAATTAATAATGTAAAAATTATTTATATTGATAGTGTATATAAATTAAATTTCTAATTGAAAGATTCATTTTACACGTTTTCAAATGATCATGGGTTATAACTTTATATGATTATATTTAAAGGTAATTATTTTTCTAAATACCAAACCTCTAATTAATCAGCTCTTAATCTCAACACTATTACAAAATTTGTTTTAAATATTAATATGCTTTATAATTTTGATGTATTGTGTTGCAAATCTTTTGCACATCTTGTGCTTACGGTAGTTTTATTTATTTTTTTATTTATTTATAATTATATAATAGATATAAAATAGTGACTAATCTTTATCAAGAAATCAGTTGAGTACACATGGTGGATTCTTCAATTTCAACTAAATTTTTCTATTAATATGTTCTATGTTGCATAACTGTATATTTCATTTCAATAAGTTAGTGTTTTTTTTTTATTCTTATAATTGTTTTTGTTTCTACTTTAATTTTGCAAGTTCAAATTTGTTTTGAAATCGTCTCTATTGTAAGTGACAGTTAAAAAAAATTGAGCTGACAAATAGAGAAGATACAAAAACAAGAAAATCGCAAATTTACAAAGACTAAATTAAAATATAAAATCGTGAACTTGTATATATGCTTTGATTTGATTTTCGTACATTAAAATTCACGTTTTTTTTGTTTTTGTCTCTTCTTCATTTGCAATCTCTGTTTTTTTAATAATTACTAACAGCAGAGACAATTTTAAAACAAATTTAAAATTACAAGGTTAAAGTTGAAATAAAAAATAATTACATGAACGAAAATTTAAAAAAAAAAACCCGACAAAGATCAAATATATATTTAAATTTATTTTTCAATTTTTGAAAAAGCACAATAACCCCGCGACCACATGCTTGAGCGGTGGTACACATGATTTCTTTTACGCATACTACAGATTATATTAATTAGATAGAGACTATAATTAAAAATAATGATAATTAATATACTATTATAAAATTGAAAGTGATACTTACTTTGGACAATTGTTTTTACAAATATAAGATTGTCACGGGATAGAGTGTGACACCCTAAATCCAAATTGATATAAAAAGTAAAATGCACTAGTTTTGAAAGAGATTTGCTGCTGTCCAAAAGTAGAGTATAAAAAAAATTCTTTTAAAATATAAGGATTAGGACGTCATACTCACACTTACACAAAACCTTTGCATAAAACTTCTTAATAAAAAATCATTTAACATCAAATATAGCTGAGTTTTATTAAATAAATATTACTGACATAAAAACATGTTCAAAACTTAAGGACAATTAATTTTTATCTTCGAATAAAAGATCGAATATAACACAATTGATCAATATAGTTTACAAAACAGAAATTAGTTCGTAACTCGATAAAACACAACGAATTACTCCCACCCAGTATCACCTATCAGAGCATGGATCATCAATTGATAACCTGAAATAACTGCGCTCTCGCAAGCGCCAAACACAAGCAACGAAATTATGGGGTGAGTTTCGAAATTATGTAACAGTATAAAATATACGAGGAGAACACACAATTAGTCAAAACAGCACAAATAAAGAGAATATTCAAGAACATAATATCAAAGGTTATTCTAATTCAATCGCAATAAAACAGTTACAAGGATGAAATGCTATGCATGTCCTATACTCTATACTTCATCATTTGGTACCATTCTACTCTGAAGTACTTGGTTAGGAGGCCTGATACTATGCCACTACAAGAGTGGACGGACAATTCATGAATGACCAAGTCCTCATAGATCCCCTTAACTCAACCCGAGACACATATACGCGACGGTCGGGGTAATCTTGTGTTGCATGGTAGCTCCCGGCCTTAGGGAATTACCCACTAATCCACTTAGGAATTCCCCACTAGATGTACCCCCAAGGTCTATCAGTCTTACCTTACAGTTCGACTGTAGCCCTCCACGATCAGGCTCATTCAGTTGTACTTCCCCGAATCACTAGGTTTGTCAGACCCTCCCTATATGATGACAAAATAATCCTAACTCCAAAATCTACAACACATATCTCAGACTTACTCGATCATCACAACTCAATAAGTTTCAGTTTGACTTCACAATATTCATCATTATATATGTATATCAGTCAATCACAATACAATCCCAATATTTGGTTTACACTACTCACAATGCAAAATCCAATCTTATCAATCGCAATGGAAAAATCAAACAGGTAGCACATTCAAAGAATTTCACGATTTCAATCAAGTAGCAAGAACACTCCAATATATATCATTCATACAGTAACACTCCAATAGAAAACTCTTAGTGTGAATGAACGATTCTAGTTTCTCAAAATAGCAAATCGCTCAAACATGGGTACTAACACTACAAAAAAATTGGCTTATCGTGACACACAAAGTTTGTCACTAAATGTCAAAAACTGTAGGTAAAGGTCAGTAATACTTTGAGTGACACCCAAATCGACTGTCAATTTTAAGGGGGCTTCTTGCTACACTTTGAGGACTGTCACTCCATGTTCTGAAGATTGTCACTACATGTTTTTTATTTCTACCTACAATAATAAGTGTCACTAAAAACTAGATAAATTTAAGTAAAGTATTGATCTATTCCTACGGTATTGTCTGTCACTAAAACCTAGAAAAATATAAATAAAGAATTAATCTATGCCTACGGTATTGTCTGTCACTAAAACTTATTATTATTTATTAAATTAAATTTATTTTATCTCCCTACTAATTGTAATTCTAAATTATTAATACCAGTAAATTAAATTTAAATTTCTAAATTTAAATTAAATATAAAAAATGTAAGTTTAAAAAAAAAACATAATTCTTAGTACCTCCTTGGGGTCACTCAACATCCCAACGATTGAAGCATCAATAGCATCCTGGTTTTCAACCCTGGAAGCCCTGGCAGCAGCCAAGAGAAGACCTTCCTTGTCTAAATCAGCGGGGAACACCTGTGTTTACAATCAACAACCTTGATCAGAACAAAAGGGAGACACTAATGCAATATGTCGTTTCATTATCACATTTATTTGTGACAGTCAAAAAAAACTTTTAGATTGGTCATTAACCTCAATCAAATTCCTGTCCACAGTGAGCTTGTTAAGTGTGAGAGTTCCAGTCTTGTCACTGCAGAGAACATCCATAGCAGCCATTTCCTCAATAGTTGTCATCCTCTTGGTGATAGCTCCTTGCTCAGACAAAGGGTGAGACCCAATAGCCATGGTCACAGACAAAACTGTTGGCATGGCAATTGGGATACCTCCAATGAGAAGAACCAACAAATTGTCAATACCTTCTCTATATGCCCTTTGTTGGATTGGGTACATCACAACAATCTCAATCAACATTCCCACGGCAATGGAGCAGATGCAGAAGTTTCCAATGGATGTCAACACCTAATAGAAATCCAATCAAATTAATATCTAAACATTAGCACTTAGTCCAAAGTTATTATCAATTATCAAATAAATTAAATTATGAAACATTTTGTGTATGTTTAGAATAACATTGAGTTTCAAAGTGTAGTTTTTATCAAAATCACAGTGGCACATCGTGATTATGCCAAATTCAATGTGAATCCAAAGATGCACTTATTAGAAGCTTATATTAAAAAACAAAATTTAAAAGTGTACCTTTTGGAAGTGACCAACATTGTTGGTGCTGTCAACAAGGTGAGCAGCCTTTCCAAAGAAGGTATGGACACCAGTGGCAATGACAACAACCTCAAGCTCACCTTGTTTGCAGGTGAAACCAGAGAAGACCTCATCACCAGGGTTCTTGGTGACTGGAAGTGACTCACCAGTGAGTGCAGATTGGTCAATCTTAAGGGAATCTCCCTCCAACAGACGAGCATCAGCTGGAACAATATCTCCCAACTTGATGCTGATCAAATCTCCAGGCACCAAAATTGTTGCCTCTTGCTCAGACCATTTTCCATCCCTCAACACCTACAAATTAATTGGTTAGTTAATTCTCTTCTTGTCAGCTGCAAGTGAAGTGAAATTTAATAATTCTAAATTGCGGCCCGCAACTGCAATTACAAATGTAACAAAGTATTTAGAGGTCTCCACTCTGAACTATTTTACATTGAAATACTCTATCTGAAATGAAATATAAGTAGAAATTATAACTGAAAAGTTGATGTAACTGGTCTTAAACTTTTAGTTACCTTTTTATATAAAAGTTCATTGTTAGATAACAATAATAAATAAATTATGTAAACTTATAAAGAGAGATTAATTTGTAAATTGTAATTAATTACCCCTCCATTAGCCATTGCAATGGCCATAATAGCAGCAGCCTCCATAACCCATGATAGTGGATTCCACATGAAACCCAAGAATTTAAGGAACTTGGTATCTGTTTTCTCCTCTAACTTGTTGGGACCAAAAATTTGAAGCCTATTTTCTCCCTCAGCTGATGTTAAACCTTCTCTGCTACATTTTAGCTGCTTGAAAACTTCCTCAATGGGAATATTTTCCTACACATATATATACACACATGCAAACTTAACATCTTAATTGTCATTGCAAAGGAAAAATAAAATAAACCAAACTGATCAAAAATTATTAAAAATCATGCCAATGCATGATTCCAAATTGCAGTCTCCAGTAGGAAAGATTTTTAAAATGAAAATAAAAAAGTATTCTAAAGAGCTGAAGTTGAGAATTGAGAGATCTTTCAACTGAAGCCCAAGCTTCAGCTCTTCTGGCATTTGTTTCCTGTTATAAGGTGAATTCTAGTCTAGAACAGATCCCAGGTAGGAGAACAAAAAACAGAAGGAAAAGCAATTCTCGGACATATGTTTATTACCTGCATGGCTTCAATTTGCCTTAAAAAAGGCCTTGTGGATTCTGGAACTTGTGTAATCAGTTCTTCACACCGTCTTTCACTTGCCTAGGGAAAGCAAGTCAAATTAGAAAACTACCAAAAGCACAAACAAGCAAAAGCATCATCCTCCAAAAGTCAAATAATTGAAAGACATGCAAAGAGAAGGGGAGCAGACCTGGTAACGATTTTGAAGATCCTCGATGTCTCTGTGAAGCATGTCTTCTTTGAATACAGCCTGAATAGAGATGAAGGGAACATGTGAATTATAAGCAATATCCTGAGAAAGTCAATTAGTAAAAAGAAAGACAGAGAGACATCAAACACAACAAAAACCTGCTGTACCTTTCTACTTAGAGTTTGTCTCAACTCTTCAAGTGTCTGGACTAGCATAGATTCACGTTCCTCGGCTTCTCTTAGACGACTCTCTAGCTCAGTTCTTGCTTCATTGTTTGCTTGAGCCTCTGCTAATGCTTCAGCCTCCTTAGCAGCAGCCAAAGGATTAGTGTAATACTCTTTTTGTGCTGCAAGTTCATTTTGATGTTTTTCTATTGTTTCTTGCAACACCTTCTCTGTAGCTGTTTTGTCCCTCTTGATACTTTCTACCTTATTCTCCTCTACCTGGATTGCATGACATTAACCAAACAGCAGCTTAAATTATAAATACATATAAATATTAGGATTGTCAACACTTGCTGCTTTAAAAAGGAATTTGATACTTTCTAATGAAATAGATGATCCACAATAGCACACAAGAGTAAATCATAAATTAAACTTAAGACTTCATAGAAATATGACATTTACATATTTGCAATCAGTGAGATGGGGTTTTTAAAATAAAGCTATATCATGACATCATATATGACATGGTACCCCATACAGCGAAGCAAAGGGTAATCGTGCATCAAAACACAAAATAGTTTGGAGATAACTTTCTTTCGCGGGTGTCTTGATCGAATAAAAGCATCTTTGAAGCATTATTATGAAAGTCAAATATTTGTGGATAATCATCGCCATTTTTTGCTTTATTATATGATGGCTCACTTTAGTATTTGGCACAAATGAGGTAGTAACTTCTCATTAACATTTTTTCTATAAAAATCTACATAAACTTCCCATCAAATTAAAGTATCATTTTCACACATTTTACATCTCCTCCTTGCTATAATCAATATTGCATCTATCTTAATCAATAGTACTATATATACCGTTTATAAAAATATAATTAATATTGTACATTTTAGTACAAATATAATATATTGTAGATTTAGAAAAAAATATTATGGAATTTAATTTTTAATATGATCTTGTACTACCTTAAGGAGATACCAACATAGAGGGTGGAAGTTTGATTTCGGATAATAATAGTACCTGTGTTCCTCATCGACTGTCGCTGCCTGCCCTACAGTGCAGATATAACTAACTAGTCAAATCATGTAATAGGCATGCCTAGCTACCTACAAATAAAGATGTATATAACTTACCATTGACAAGGTCTTTGAAGGATTCAGTGTTATTCTGTCGAAATTTTCTATGCATCCATGCAAGCAACTGCAGCAAATTAAAGAAACAACTTAGAAGATATGCAGTCTAAGCAGCAAAGCATATATTGATTGATCGATGGATCTTAATTACCTTCATCCTTTGAAATTGACAATGTAATTGTTTTTTGATCACCTGACAAACTAGCTATATAAAGAGAAGGAACTCTATTAATTTCATAAGACCGATCAAATTCCACGAAGCAAGCTGATTATTATGTTACTATAAAGAGATAAAACATAGAGATACTTACATACCAAACCATTGTTTGATATAATATACTGTATTCTTCCATTTACCTTCTCGTCTTGCAACTTCCTTCAAAGATAAAGTTTGAGCATAAGCCGTATGGATGGTGTGGCAGATTTTCTCTTGTCGTAGTCTAGCCTTAAGAGGACTTCACTTTCAAGACGATGCAACTTCCACTCCAACTTCTGAATCTCATAAAAAAAACCATAACAACAGTTATATTCACAGTCACAACTTATTACTCTCACTACTAGTATAAATAAATAAAAGATAACCAACCAAAAACATTTAAACCAAGTGAGTAATATGAAGTCAATGATAAATAAAGAGTTCCAAAATACACAAATTCACCAAAGATGGGAGTTTATTTCCTCCTTGCAGTAACTTATACAGCTTTGCTTCATACAACAATTGAGGGTAATATTTAAATTTGTGGTACATCAAATTCTATTTGATTTGTGGCACATCAAATTGCTAACAATTGTAGTAAAATTCAACCCTTCAAAAATAGAAAGAACCAATATTTCTTAAAGTAATTGCCACCATAAACCCCTTTTTTCCTTTTAAACTGGCTTATCAAAATTTTCACCAATTGATGCAATGCACTATCGAGAATTTCTACCTAAAGGTGTTAAATTTGATACATCCGATCCAGAGATAATATTGCACTTGCTTGCAAAAGTTCGTGCAGAAAATTTAGAACCCCACCCTTTCATAGTGTGTGATTAAAGGCATATAATGTGCTGCAAGTCTAAGTTTGTCATAATGAATAATTGTACAAAAACATATAAATATATATAATATGAATAATAATGCCATGGTTGTGATTGTGAGTAGTTCCTTCTTCAGAATCACTCTCATGACTAGCTTTAACTTTTTCACTCCACTATGAGTCTACTATCAGTTCAAGCAGCATAACATTGTCTGCTAAATCTTTAAAAGCAGATAAATGAAAATCTGCTACTACTGCTATTTACCTCTGCTGAATCTGAATCGTAAATCCCTAAATCGCTGAATCTGAATCGCTGAATTTGAATCGCTGAAAACTCAGGCGAAGATCCAAGGGATAGCACGAAGTGATTCAATTCCTCCACTTGGCTTTCGTTTTGATGGACGACTGCCAATGTTCATTCTTCCATACTCCAACTCAAGAGTTGCCTGCAGTTTGCGAGATTCATAAATAAAAGTAAGGAATGAAAATGATGTACACAAAACAAAAAGGAAAATAAGAAAAGAAACAAAAAGGAAAATAAGAAAATAAACAAGGACGTTAGTTATATGACACAAAAGGAAATATAAATTTTTACTTAAATCATCAGATAATATTGTGGCAGCTATAATCATAAGCAGTAATAACTTTCGCAGGACTGAGGAAGAATGAAACACGATCGTCAATAGTCATAAAAGTTATTAGAAAATTTCAAATACCAAGTCTATTAAAGAAGTATGTCTTAATCGCTAACACTAATACACAGTTAATTCAATGCCTATATTATTGTTTTTATGTAAAAATACCAATTAAACTGCTAGAAAATCAAGGACATCTTCATGTACTGATGTTAATTACCAATATGAATGATTGCAAGCAATACTTACACATCGGAAGTATTCAACAAAACGAGGTTCCTGAAAAACAATGGAGCGATACTCCTCTGTTGCAATGACAGCCATCTCATCCATGAGGGCACGCCATTCTGGTTTTGGGGACACGGGAGGGTGCATTCCATGCTCAAGTGTAGCAGCAGTGAAACGCTGAAGCAAGTAAATCCCTGAATCGCTGAATCTGAATCACTTCGCTGAATTTTCACTTACTCGTGAATCCCTAAATCGCTGAATCTGAATCGTAAATCGTAAATTGCTGTATCGTAAGAGAAATCCGATTGAAGATGAATATGTATTGAAGAGGAAATCGATTAAAGAGGAAATTGAAGGAATCAATTGAAGAGGGAATCGAATTTTTTTTGATAATTTATGAGATGAAATAGGGAAAAAATTGAGAAGAGCTTCAATCATTCCTTAACCTTTTGAGCAAATTTGAGAAGAAATATGGAAAAAAATGTTTCTGAGATCGAAATAGGAGAAAGGGAATACGATTGTTGGGTGAATTTTGAGCAAATTTGAGAAAAAATAAAGAAAAAAAATTCTGAGATCGAAACGGGACAAAGGGAATACGGTGAACTGAAGTGTGGGTGAACGAGGCAATATTTTTTTTTGTGAATATTTGAGTTTTTGTTAAATCAATATAATGTAGTTACATGAAATAAGTATAGGTGACACTCAGTCTGTAGCTAAAAGTAATTATAGTGATATATAAGAATAGGTGACACTCAGTCTGTAGCTAAAAGTAATTATAGTGATATATAAGAATAGGTGACACTCAGTCTGTAGCTAAAAGTAATTATAGTGATATATAAGAATAGGTGACACTCAATCTGTAGCTAAAAGTAATTATAGTGATATATAAGAATAGGTGACACTCAATCTGTAGCTAAAAGTAATTATAGTGACAAATAAAGAGATATCACTAAAAGTTGAGTGTCACGATAAGTCAATTTTTTTGTAGTGTAAGTAAAACCATACCCAACCAATCTACGTATCTTACTCAGGTGACTCAGTTCCTAAAAATTATTTGGTTATTTTAGGATGTTGTACTTGTGTTATTTTGATGCTTGCAAGTATTTTATGCAATTTTAAAAACTTTGTAATTTTGGTTATATTGATGCTTGTAATGAAAGTATTTTATGATGAATTTTATGATCTTGATATTGTCATTAATTGTGTATATTAGTTGCTAAAAAAATAGTGAAAATAGGTTAAATGATATTTCTAGGGAATAATTAAGTTGTGATATTCTATTAGAAAAAATATGATAGTCCATCATTAACAATTAAATTAAAAAAAATGTGGGTAACCCAGTACCTAATCCAACTCACCCAGAAATAAGTGGTTTGACCCAACCTAATCCAGTACTATAATAGACGATTTTTATACTAGATCCAACCTAGTGTTCCTTACACATATTGACTTTCGGTTTTGGCCAAATCCAACCTGAACCGGTCCACGTACAACCCTAATTTTACTATTATTTAAATAAGTGGCTTTCACATATATCTAATTTTTTACTCATTTTGTTTGTTTTCGCCTTCCATGTACGACGTTGTTTTGTTCTTTGTCTTAATACGACGTTTTGATTTCCAATTTCATTGCACTGTTTTTTTAATTCAGATTGGCAAATCAACTTCGATCTAGTGCAAACGCAATCAATAACGTTGACGTCATCAACATTGCAGCTCTGGAGGCATGGGTATTTTAGACACTTTAGTTTTATCTTATATGTAGGCTTGACCACATTTGTAGGCGTTTTGTCGTTTTATGCTACTAACCTGAATCTTGTGAGTTTGTTCGTAGATTGATCATTTTTGGTTTTAGCAACGTTGAATTGTATTATTCTCGATTGATGTAATTTTTACCGATTTAAATGAATAAACATTGATTTTTAGTATAAAAAAAAGAGACCCATTTAATGTGTTAGTTTTGAATTTTTTTCCTAAAGTAACATTGACATTGAATGCACTTAAGCCCACTATTATAAAGGTTAATTGCATTTCTAGTAAAAGTCAAAGGGTATAAAATTATTATTTTGTAGTTTTTAAATCTTAACTCAATTAGAAAATTTTTAAATTGCTATGTTGAACGTCTTATCTCAAGGTCGAACCTGGAAAATATTGAGATTGTGAGGTTGAACGTTTTGTCTTGAGGTCGAACCTGAATAATTGTGTGTGAGTTTATGCTGATATTTATCATCTATTCTGTGAAAAAAAAAAATATATTATTCTATAGTCATAAATGCATAATATTTACTATTAACAACTCATCTATCTCGACAATAAATTTTAATCATAAATATATTATTTTTTAGCCCTAATATGTGTGAGAGATGAGAGTCATGACCATTTGAAATTTTGTCAATATTGATATTGAATTTTGTCAATACTGATATAGGAAGCTTGAATATAACTTTCCTTATCCTTGGGTATGAATCATTAAGGTTTGCCAACAATACATATATCTTCTATAATGAATAGCCACCAAAAATCACTATTTTAAGGATATTCAAGTAGGATGACTAGGATCTCTAATGTCCCAACTTTCTCTCCTTTTGGTATTCGATTTTGTAATTTACACAATAAGAAATAATTAATATAAAGGGTAACACTTATATTAATATGAGTTCAGATGTAATACCCCATTTTTCATACATATGAGCTCGTATTGTTATTAGGATGTTGGAATAATGCTCAAATGAACTTAATCCTTTCTAGTTTAAATTAATTATCGATTTAGGGCCCCATTTCTAAATTAGGACTTTAATTTTGTTACTATTACTTTGCTAGGAATCTTTTTGGAAGGAATTGGTAAGCCTTATTCCTATTAATAATTAGCCACTCCCTTGTAACTCTTCAATACCCTAGGATTTTGGGAGAAAGTTAATGTAAAATAGTTATGTGTGACCCAAGCCAGGCCAGAGATAATCAGCTAAGCAAAGCTAATACTCGTTAGTGGCTCTTAGGGTTACTAATTGAGGTTATGTTGGTCTTACATCATTTATCAATAGGATGATTTATTATGAAACCATGGGAGAGGATTGCTTGCTTATTTTTGCAATGTGTACTATTTGTGATTGTATGTGCTACACGATACTTGAATTCCTTTACGTGTGTTATCCATAAGAGAGGTTGATTACCTCAATGAGAACTAATGAATGACTAGAATATGACCCGCGCTTTGCGCGAATTTAATTTTAAATTTTTTATAAGGTGATATATATATATATATATAATATTAATCTTGTAAATTTTTAAAGTTATAAAAAAAAATGCGATAAAAGATATTGTAGAGTGTGTAATTAAATGAGTATTTTTACTCCTAAAAAAAGATAAAAGAACAATGTCTTGTAAAAGTTTAAACATAAAAAAATTAACAATTTTACAACCGTTTCAAGTTAGATTTGAACTTTATTTACAATATCAAATTTGTACCATTTAGCTGATTTTTGATGGTCTATAGACATAAAATATTAATCATGATTTAAAAGATAAATTATATAATTGATAATCGTAAACTCTATTTTTATTAAAGTATATAAGTTATGTAGGAATTTTTAAAATTTTAACATTTTTTCCTACACATATTAAAAAAAATTCGAAATAATGCTCATAGTAAATATATGCACTGATAACTAATAAGAGAAACAAAACACAATTTTTTTTATTAGATTGACTAATTGTTATTTGTTTTGGTAAATATATGTGACGACACAATAACAAAAAAAAGACAAAAGTTGTATATTGACTATTTTTAATGTCTAAATAAATATTTAAAAGTGTTTGAACATTTTATCAACTATATTGGTAACATTTATTAAAATATTGTGTATCAATATTTACTTATTTAATTTGGTTTACACCAGATTTCACGATTTCTACTTTTTATACACTTCAACCTATTATTTTATCAAAATAGTAAGATTTTACGATTTTGTCCATAGAAAAATGTGTTGGGTTGTTCAAAAAAAAAAACAATTTACTACTTGAAAAAAGTTAAAAATATACCTAACAATATCAATATTTCAGAAAATATATAAATTTTTCTTTAAGTCCATATCAGTAATGGTATAATAAGAAAAAATAGAAAAATAAATTGTTGGCCTAATTCTAAATTATATCTCTCTGTTTGATTTATATATTAATTTTAGTTATCTAATAAATGACATGTCATAGATTTCGTAGATATTATAAATTTCATTAAAAGATTTTTTTTTCTTCAGTAATGATACTATATAATATTCAATTTGGAGATATTTATGGAGGAATAACCGTTTTCAATAATAATGGAGGACCAATAAGTGTCAAATAATTGATATTTATTGTATTGTAATTTGGTTTACACTGGATTTCAAGATTTCTACTTTTTATTATTATTTTATCAAAATAGTAAGATTTCACGATTTTGTCCTTAGAAAAAATGTGTTGGGTCGTACAAAAAAAAACAATTTACTACTTGACAAAAGTTAAAAATATACATAACAATATCAATATTTCAGAAAACATATAAATTTTTCTCTAAGTCCATATTAGTAATGGTATAATAAGAAAAAATAAAAAAACTAATTGTTGGCCTAATTCTAAATTATATCTCTCTATTTGATTTAAATATTAATTTTAGTTATCTAATAAGTGACATGTGATAGTAAGATTTCACGATTTTGTCCTTAGAAAAAATGTGTTGGGTTGTAAAAAAAAACAATTTACTATTTGAAAAAAGCTATCCGTTATCAATAATAATGGAGGACCAATGAGTGTCAAATAATTGATATTTATTGTATTGTAATTGATAACTTATGGCACATGAATAGTTCCACGAAATATAAATAGAAGGTATCAATATTTACTTATTTAATTTGGTTTACACTGAATTTCACGATTTCTACTTTTATTATTATTTTATCGAAATAGTAAGATTTCACGTTTTTGTCCTTAGAAAAAATGTGTTGGATTGTACAAAAAAAAAATTTACTATTTGAAAAAAGTTAAAAACATACATAAGAATATCAATATTTCAGAAGATATATAAATTTTTCTCTAAATCCATATCAGTAATGGTATAATAAGAAAAACAAATTGTTGGTCTAATTCTAAATTATATCTCTCTATTTGATTTAAATATTAATTTTAGAAGATTTTTGAAAATGTATCAATATTTACTTATTTAATTTGGTTTACACCGGATTTCACGATTTCTACTTTTTATTATTATTTTATCAAAATAGTAAGATTTCACGATTTTGTCCTTAGAAAAAATGTGTTGGGTTGTACAAAAAAAAAACAATTTACTACATAAAAAAAGTTAAAAATATACATAACAATATCAATATTTCAGAAGATATATAAATTTTTCTCTAAGTCAATATCAGTA
>JBBPBQ010000001.1:10486074-10545874 GCA_037974755.1 Cicer yamashitae | reverse complement strand
GATTTCACGATTTTGTTCTTAGAAAAAATGTGTTGGGTTGTACAAAAAAAAACAATTTACTACTTGAAAAAAGATAAAAATATACATAACAATATCAATATTTCAGAAGATATATAAATTTTTCTCTAAGTCCATATCAGTAATGGTATAAAAAGAAAAACAAATTGTTGGCCTAATTCTAAATTATATCTCTCTATTTGATTTAAATATTAATTTTAGAAGATTTTTGAAAATGTATCAATATTTACTTATTTAATTTGGTTTACACCGGATTTCACGATTTCTACTTTTTATTATTAATATTTTATCAAAATAGTAAGATTTCACGATTTTGTCCTTAGAAAAAATGTGTTGGGTTGTACAAGCAAAAACAATTTACTACTTGAAAAAAAGTTAAAAATATACATAAAAATATCAATATTTCAGAAAACATATAAATTTTTCTCTAAGTCCATATCAGTAATGGTATAATAAGAAATAATAAAAAAACTAATTGTTGGCCTAATTCTAAATTATATCTCTCTATTTGATTTAAATATTAATTTTAGAAGATTTTTGAAAATGTATCAATATTTACTTATTTAATTTGGTTTACACCGGATTTCACGATTTCTACTTTTTATTATTATTTTATCAAAATAGTAAGATTTCACGATTTTGTCTTTAAAAAAAATGTGTTGGTTGTACCAAAAAAAACAATTTACTACTTGAAAAAAGTTAAAAATATACATAACAATATCAATATTTCATATCAGTAAGTAAAATATACATAACAATATCAATATTCCATATCAGTAAGTAACGGTATAATAAGAAAAACAAATTGTTGGCCTAATTCTAAATTATAGCTCTCTATTTGATTTAAATATTAATTTTAGAAGATTTTTTTTTATATAATATTCAATTTGAAGTTATTTATGGAGGAATAATCGTTAGCAATAATAATGGAGGACTAATGACTGTCAAATAATTGATATTTATTATATTGTAATCGGTAACTTATGGCACATGAATAGTTCCACAACGGGAAAAGGTATTTAGAAGGTGAATAGGGAAACTCTCTATCAAGATGTACATGTCAGCTTTTTAGCTGAGGTGGCAAATGTTCGCATACGTGGAGGAAATAGGATGAGGTGGCAGCGGAGTCTGTTTTAAATATATATAATAGAAAAATAGTAAGATTTCACGATTTTGTCCTTAGAAAAAATGTGTTGGGTTGCACAAAAAAACAATTTACTACTTGAAAAAAGTTAAAAATATACATAACAATATTAATATTTCAGAAGATATATAAATTTTTCTCTAAGTCCATATCAGTAATGGTATAATAAGAAAAACAAATTGTTGGCCTAATTCTAAATTATTAAATATTAATTTTAGAAGATTTTTATTTTATATAATATTCAATTTGAAGATATTTATGGAGGAATAATCGTTAGCAATAATAATGGAGGACTAATGACTGTCAAATAATTGATATTTATTGTATTGTAATTCGTAACTTATGGCACATGAATAGTTCCAAACGGAAAAAGGTGTTTAGAAGGTGAATAGGGAAACTCTCTATGAATATGTACATGTCAGCTTTTTAGCTGAGGTGGCAAATGTTCGCATACGTGGAGGAAATAGGATGAGGTGGCAGCGGAGTCTGTTTTAAATATATATAATAGAAAAATAGTAAGATTTCACGATTTTGTCCTTAGAAAAAATGTGTTGGGTTGCACAAAAAAACAATTTACTACTTGAAAAAAGTTATAAATATACATAACAATATTAATATTTCAGAAGATATATAAATTTTTCTCTAAGTCCATATTAGTAATGGTATAATAAGAAAAACAAATTGTTGGTCTAATTCTAAATTATAGCTCTCTACTTGATTTAAATATTAATTTTAGAAGATTTTTTTTTATATAATATTCAATTTGAAGATATTTATGGAGGAATAATCGTTAGCAATAATAATGGAGGACTAATGACTGTCAAATAATTGATATTTATTGTATTGTAATTGGTAACTTATGGCACATGAATAGTTCCACAACGGGAAAAGGTATTTAGAAGGTGAATAGGGAAACTCTCTATGAAGATGTACATGTCACCTTTTTAGCTGAGGTGGCAAATGTTCGCAAACGTGGAGGAAATAGGATGAGGTGGCAGCGAAGTCTGTTTTAAATATATATAATAGAAAAATAGTAAGATTTCACGATTTTGTCCTTAGAAAAAATGTGTTGGGTTGTACAAAAAAAACAATTTACTACTTGAAAAAAGTTAAAAATATACATAACAATATTAATATTTCAGAAGATATATAAATTTTTCTCTAAGTCTATATCAGTAATGGTATAATAAGAAAAACAAATTGTTGGCCTAATTCTAAATTTTAGCTCTCTACTTGATTTAAATATTAATTTTAGAAGATTTTTTTTTTATATAAAATTCAATTTGAAGATATTTATGGAGGAATAATCGTTAGCAATAATAATGGAGGACTAATGACTATCAAATAATTGATATTTATTGTATTGTAATTGATAACTTATGGCACATGAATAGTTCCACAACGGGAAAAGGTATTTAGAAGGTGAATAGGGAAACTCTCTATGAAGATGTACATGTCAGCTTTTTAGCTGAGGTGGCAAATGTTCGCATACGTGGAGGAAATAGGATGAGGTGGCAGCGGAGTCTGTTTTAAATATATATAATAGATTGCATAAAAGTAATAATTGTGAAATAAACAAGAGAACAAATAATGGAAATAGTGGGTAGGGCACTCAACCTAGGTGATCATTGTGAAATATGAAATGTGAGGATTATTATATTGAAATTAATAATATTAGTTCTTAGAGGCATAGTGGCCATGACTCGAGATATGAGAGATTCATATAGACTTGCATTCTAGTTGTAACTTCATTACCGTGAGTATGGGCGCACGAGGTTTATTGATGGTTGAATCTTCACAATGATTATTATGATATATTAGTGCAATGGTGGGATGATTATCATGGACAAAACCTTGCAGTAATAAACTTTTAACACTTAGATTTCACATGAAGTCAAGTGACGTTTGATCAGGACCTTGGAGGATGTTGCTGGAAAAGTAGATCAATTTGTGTCATGATGTAGCTAAGAATACATTTGAGATGCTTAGGTTTTGATTCGAGATATCCTCGAGGATGGATTGACTTATGTGACTAATTGTGTTTGACATATATATTGATTGTTTTACATTCATCCCTAGGTTTCATACCAATATATGCATCTTAACCCATTTGTGTTTTCTGTTTCTGTACATGAAGGTGCCAATAGTGACACGTGTTAGTGCAAAAGTGGTTTTAGCTGCAATAATCTAATTGATGTTTTGATAATAACAAAAACAAGCAAATAAGGAATAATTATCCCTTAACTGTATTTGCTAACTGTGCATATTAAGTTAGAAGACAAAGATTTGTATTAATGACTATCTTTTTTAAGGTAGCATAAATTATGAGTAAGTTAGAGATAGTAATCTAAGTGTTTTTAACATAAAGAATATTATCACCTAATAAACAAGTAAATATGTTTACTAATAGAGCAAATCATAATATATCAATAAGTAGAGCAATATGCGAGCTACAATCTAAGTCAAAGCGTTAGAAGCAAAAATAAATACAAGTCATTATTCTAGTACAAGCTAGATCCTCTTATGAACAAAGAAATGAGAATCTACTAAACAAAGTTCTTAGTGAATCTGAAGAAGCTGCTAAAGTCGTCTCTGATTCTGATGAACGCACTCTCAAACGCGCTTCTAGTAAATCCGTTTAATACAAGCAATGATCTGAATGTTTTGCCTCTAATGAGTGGGCTTCTGATAAAGTATATCAAGCAAACTGATCGTCTGCCTCTGATAAAGTATGTCAAGCAAAATTATCATCTGCCTTTGATAAGTGTGTCAAGTAAAATGATTGTCTACCTCTGATAACTGTGACAAGCACTATATCGTCTAACTCTGATGAAAAGTCATCGCTCTAAAGAAGACAATTGTTTATCCTCTGCTCATCATCTTGAATCTGTTAATTATTTGAAAGTATCTGTGACATCCTTTAATAGTAACATCATCTGAGATTTGCCTTCTTAATTGAAATACACATAATCAATTATGAAGATATATATGGATACGTCTTAAAGACCGACTGGCCTTAAATGGTGATTGATGATCTCCAACGGTAATGTTCTCCAATGACACTTCTTCCCTGTATTTAAGAAGAAATCGGCCAGTCAATTCAAGTGATAGAGAGTAAGAAAGAATGAAAAAGGCAATGTGTTAAGAAGAAATTCTGAAAAAGTCAAGAACACATCGAAAGAAAAGCATGAATGAAAAATCATCTCGTTAGACAGTTATATGAATTGATGTAAATCAGTCAAAGTGTTTTCATACACTTGAACGGATATATGACTTGATATATAACATCCTCCAATGAGAGTTAGAATCCTAGAAACAAATTTTGTGTCAATTAAGACACAAACTAGAACTAATGTAAATTAGTCGAATAGTGGCAACAACTCTCTCACCCTTCAGTAATGTAAAGAACACAACAATATTATCCTGGTTCCCCTTATACCCAAGGGTACATCCAGTCCTCTTGCACACCACAAGAGATTTCTCCACTATTGTTAGAAAATGTACAAGTCCCACCCTAGGATCTCTGCTACAAACTTCTAACAAAACCTCTAAGATAGCACCCCACTATCTTAGATAAGACTACTTAAAGAAAGTACTACTTTCTTTTTACAAACACTGTAATTTGGTAAGAATATAAGAGTATGAAAGAGAGGTATAATGATAACAATCCAATGTGTTGCTTCAAGTACTTTGAGAACTTTTGTCAAGGATATGAAAATGAAATGCAAGTACTTGAATTATGAAAAATGACTTTGAGAAAAAATAGAAAAGTTGTTCAAAGTCGTTCAAGGTTTGGTCGTGGGATTGTCTCACAATGAATCTGAAGTTATGGTGTATTTATAGTCCATAAACATCTCTTCAGATTCGTGGCCATTGATCCAAGAGGTTTGAGGAACAATTGCAATGATCTAGAACCATTTCAGATTTGAAAAATTGCATTGCTTCCAGTTGTATTCGAATACAGGATGTATGTATTCGAATACACCTCTTTGTAACGTTCAAATTTATTCAAATTTAACACTGTGTAGTCGAATACACATGTATGTAGTCGAATACAGATTGATCAATTTTGCCACTTACTTGTTGGTTGTATTCGAATACATCAGGATGTAGTCGAATACAAATGAGAGGCTTTTGCTACTGACTTAGCAATTTTCATCTGTATTCGAATACACTTATGTTGTATTCGAATACACCTTTGTATTTTGTCAAAAATATTAATTTTAACACTTTGTAAATGTAATTTTGACTTTTGAAAATACTTTTTATGCATATGTAAAGATGCATGGTTCTAATGTACTTGATCTTGTGATTGTATCATTTACCTTTACATTTAAACATCTAGTATGTTTAAATTAAAGTTTATCAATAAGATATTTTGGACTTCTTCTTTTTGAGCTTGTTGTCTTTGATCATCATCATCGTTGGTCTTTTGTTTTCATAAAAAACATGGTCTTTTGTCTTTATCAAAAATATGTATTTTACAAAATCTTCTCACAAACAAAAGCTTTATGAAAAAAAATTTGTATCGAAAAAGAAGGATGAGAAAGTTTGAAAAAGATGTTCATATTGTAACAAATATGGACACTTTGAAACAATTTGATTTCATAAGAAAAAAAAATTGAGAAATCTAGACAATATTCTTATGGTAACAAGTATGATCATACTACAGCAGAACGTTCTCGACACAACCCAGAACATTCTGATTACAAAAAAGTTGAGAATTTCATAAGAAATTGTTCTTATTGTAGGAAGTTTGGTCATCTTGAGTTAATATGCTATCATAAGAAAAAATATTTTGCAAGAAGATACACTAACCATGAAAGACCTAAACAAATATGGGTACCAAAATCATTACTAACTTGTGATGTAGAAATATCATTCAATAATCAAGAAGAAACATTGATACATAGACAATACATGCTCAATACACATGAATGGAAAAGTATGGTGCCTCCTCTCACGACAAAAGTTTGGAGGACCGGTAACCTTTAGAAACCTTAACAAATTAAAAGTACATGTATCATTAGTTGAAATAATTTGACATAGATTAAGGATGTTTGATATGTGGAAGACAACGTACTTAGCATTATTTAACTTTGTAAAGTTAGCTTTAAAGTTATGTTTTAAACCCCACATGATTGAGGTGAAACAAATCATATTTTAAGTCTTTTGAAAAAGATAAAAGGATTTTATTTTTAAATGCATAAGGATGATTGTCTTTTCAAAATTATTTGTAAAAGAGTTTTAAAAAAGAATTGTCATTTCTATAAGAAATGATTAGCGGAAATTTGAAAAGAAAAAAAAAAAAAAACAACCTTCAAAACATTATGTGATGAAAATGATATTTCAAATGATTTTCTTGTTAAAGAACTTTCCAACGATATGGAGTTGTTTTAAAAATAAATATATAAATTATAAGAAATGGCTGGAAAATTTTTAAATGAATCAAGTGTTGAAAAATAATTTTGGGGAAAAGTCATAAAAATTGAACATACATTTTATGAATTTTTGAAAAATAGAAAGCCAAACATATCATACTTTCACATTTTTTGAATGTCATTACTATGTTTTGCATGATAAAGAAAATTTGGATAAATTTGATTTAAAATTTCATCAAGGCATATTTTCCGAATACTCTACATTCTATAAACTTTATAAAATATAAAATCTCAAGGTCCAAACTGTAGATGCAATTATGCATATTATGTTGGACAAATATGGTTATTTTCATGATAAAGATAGGACGGTGAAAAAGAAGAACTACAATGTTAAATTTTGATAAATCACAAAGTTGAGAATGTTCTAAAGTCTTCACTAAAAACTCCAAAGTATAATCATGGAGTGAAAAAACAAAAAAATCTGAAAAAACAATCAAATTAAGCAAAATGATTACTGCCTTCATTTTAGAAATAGTACCATAACGTTTTTCCTGCCTTCAAAGTTGAAAATGTCTATTATATGAACACCTCACCTACACTTTATATATATATATATATATATATATATATATATATATATATATATATGAATTTGCTAATTGACACCACCTATTTTTATGAAGGCGTAAGTTACCAACCTACTCCTTTTAACTTTGGACCACAAACACAACCTTTTATTTTAAAAAATTACTTAATTGGGTGGATATTAATGTAATTTATACTCTCTAAGTTATATTTTCGAATTTACTTTTATCTTTTAGCGATTAACGTTTGTTTCTCTCTTTATTTCCACACAATTAGTATTTCTATTATTTGAAAATCTACTATAGTACGTAACATTCATTAAATAAAACTTTTTTTTTTTATTAAGTACTTTAATTTAACACTGAAAGTAGTATTACACGTAATAATGTTTTTTGATATTTCTAATGAGAAAAAAACATTAATTGCAAAGAGAGAAACAAATTTGAAAATTT
Organism: Cicer yamashitae; assembly: GCA_037974755.1. NCBI lineage: Eukaryota > Viridiplantae > Streptophyta > Magnoliopsida > Fabales > Fabaceae > Cicer > Cicer yamashitae. The sequence continues at coordinate 10,538,294 of JBBPBQ010000001.1, read as the reverse complement.
TAAATTAAAAAATTGTTAATTACAATAATATCCACCAATTTAAGTAACTTGTAAAAGGAAATCGTTGAGTTTATAGTCCAAATTGAAAAGGTGTAGGTTGTTAATAACATATATCTCTTTAAATCATTAATAATTAAAATAAATTTACAAAACAACCCTTCAATTTTACTTAATTAAAATAGTAAAGAGTGTATTTTTCGTCTAAAATTAAAAAGTATAGATTGCTAACTTACACCTTCATGAAAATAAGTTGGGGAAAATTAGCAAGCCTCATTTCACAAATAGGATTCTTAACATGTCTATCAACTACAACTAAAATAGGATTTTAATCATACATTTCTAAATAAGATATTCTAGTTATTTCATTTCATAAATTTCAAGATTTCTTTTTCCAGAACTCAATTTGAAGCTTATTTTTTATAACACATTTTTAATAATTATGTGAAATTACATTTGATGAATTGGCATGATTGATTTGCTTCAGAAACTCAATTAAACCATTTACTTTTTCAGTTTCATCGATCATATGTAAACTTCTTTTTTAAAAATCAATCAAATGATATATTAATAAAAATTATCAGCATAAGATATGCCAACAATAAAAAATATACAAATACTAAAGGACAACGTTCGCAGCCAATCACACAAAAAATTATCTCCAAAAAATCAACAAACACCAAATGACAAACCAAACCAAAATTTAACAATTCAAACAACGAAGGGATTTGACCACCAAAGAATGAAATCATATATCAAAATCCAATTTTGTTTTATCTAAGCCAACACTAGCTTAGTAATTTAACATGTTTCGTCACTTCATGGATGTTAAACATTTCATTACAAAAAATTATGTGATTCCACACTATACATATAATATTGAAAGAATAATGTCTCTTTTTGCCAACCGATCCTAGCCCACTAAATTTTGTGGGTGAGCTAAAACTATATTAATAAATGGACCCTTTGTATCTAACCAATCAAGTATATTTTGTCAAGCCGAACCAAAATATGAAAACTAAAAAAACAAATGTTGAGCAGACGCTTCAACTCCACAATCACCCACACACAAAGTAGAAAAACTATCTAGGATGCCTCTTTTTAATAAGTTGTCTTTTGAAGAAAATTTATTATTCAACAATCTCTATGTAAGCATTGATACTTTTGAAGACAGCAATTTGTTCCAGGTGATGTTATAAAGTGGAGAAAGATCTCTAATAGATTTCTACATCAAATAATCATAAGCATATTTCACTGAATACGCACCATTGAGAGATTTGTTTCAATATCAAAAGACCTCAATTTTATCTTGCAAATGAACATTAGCTAACAACGAAAGACACTCTTCCACCAAGTCCTCCTCCCAATGAAACAAATTACGATGCCACCCCCTCCTTCACCCCAATCTACACATATTAGCCACTCTTTTGTTTTTATCACTCATCACCCCAAACAATCGAGTAAACTTAATTCGTAATAACCCCTTTCCACTAGGCATGACAACCTGATGGGACAGGTTTTGCCTCCCGCACCCCCGCACCCGACTAGTCAGGAAAAACCCACACCTGCCTCCATTTTTTATCGAGTGTGAAATTTAAGTCCTCATCCCCGCCTGTGATGGGGTTCTGATTTCTCCGCCTCGCACCCATCCATATATATATAATAATAAATTTAAAATTCATATTTATTATAATTAATATAATAAAATTAAAACATATTAAAATTATATCTTCTATTAAGATGAGATTATAATTGTTAATATTTAAAAAAATATTAAACATATTGAACATGTACATGTATATTAAATTTAAATATAGCTATAATATTACTAGTGCGGTGGATTCGGGGGCAGATGCGAGGTGAATATCAACACCCTAAACCCATTCCCGCCTCCGAATTTTAAATTTGGAGAAAATTCGCACCGCACCCAATCAAAGTGGGTTTTTCCTACCTAAATCGGGATAGGTTAAGGTGAATACCCGTAGGTGCGGGTTATATTGTCATATCTACTTTCCACCAAAATAAAGTAGGCTTTTTTTTTATTCTGCCACTAAATCAAATATTATGTACCATTTTACCATGCTTTTAAATTAAACACCATTCTACCATCTTTTTTTCAAAAAAAAATTGGGAAAGTGAGAAGTTGGGATGGGGGGAGCCGACTTCTCAACATGAAATTATTATTATTTTTTTTTCAATTGATGAAGGGAAATCGGTTTGAGCCACACCGATTTCCCAAGTGCCAAATCATTTTTTTTTTGTTTTTTAATTATTAATATATATTTTTAATTTATTAGTAGTGCTATTTAGTAGGCACAAATATAGAGAGGTTGATCAATTAACTTACAAAAGAGATAGTTATAATTTGTAATCGTGAAATAATGCCACACGTTATTTTTTTGTTAACATATTTCGTAATAATAAATATACATTTTATTTAATCAATAATTATTATTTTAATTAAATAATTAATTTAAATTTCATCAGTTATTAATTTAATTAATTATTATTTTAATTAAATAATTAATTTAAATTTCATTAGTCATTAATTTAATTAATTATTATTTTATTATTAATTGAAGTAATTATTATTTAAAGTAATTATTATTTTAATTAGATAAATATATACAATGTTAATTTTTTTTTATAATAATTATCTAATTAAATTTTACTTTTTATAATTATTAAAAAACTTAAATAAAATGGATTCCATAAAAATAACAAAATTTAATTAAATATTACAATTAGACATACAAATACAAAATGAACTAATTATATTATAATGAACTAATTTCCATCGGAAGCATCAGTACTATAAGGGCATTTATTCTTGCTATGTCCCTCATTACGACACAAACCACATCTCTTGGGGTGTGTATTTTTTTCCCGTTGATCCATTTCAGTATGAATGCGAGTAGACTGTGGACGACCTTTTGGATCTCTTCTCATGGCTGGATTGTGGCACAATTCTATTCCATTGTATTCTGGCCAATATGATTGAAGAGGAATTGCTGGGAACTCTTCCTTGTAAACGTCAAAAATATATTGCAATGTATACTTGGAAGACACATAAATTATGTAGTCACGGTGAATAAACGAACAAGCGGCGATGACATGTGAACATGGATAATGTAATGCTTGAAATTCACCACAATCACACCACCTTTTGTCGAGGTCTACCTTGAATGTCCCTACAGGACGACCACTTGGTGGACGAACCAACTCTTTAACTGTAAAGATACTATGAGCTCGATTGTGAATAACAACTTCATGGGAATTTGATATTGCCCATTCCTTGTTAAGATTTTGAATGATTGTATTTGAGTAAATCGAACCTGATGCCATCATTGCTTGGGCCTGTGTCCCTCTTTCTTCAAATTTTGCAGTCACTCTGTAGTATGTTGCTTGCACCAAAGAACTGATTGGAAGATTGCGTGTCCCCTTTAATACATTGTTCATGCACTCAGAAAGGTTAGTTGTCATGTGTCCCCAACGTCTACCTTCATCATATGCTTGTAGCCATTGTTCCTTTGGAATATCATCGAGCCATTTCACTGCATCTTGACTCCAATCACTGATTTGTCTTCTGTAGTATGTGATGCTTGGTTGAGTCATAGCGTATCCTGAAGAAACAAAAGTTGATGTTGGTATAGACAATTTGAAAACAAAAATATGAAGAAAAAAAAAAAGTGTGAGATATATATATATATATATATACACTAACCCATGTTGGTTACAATACGTTTCATTTGGCCATTTTTGAAGGTCCTCATGAAGTTTTGTGATATATGTCGAATGCAAAAGACATGATGCCAATTGCTGTTTACACGCCTAACAACACTTTTAATCGACTCATGTCTATCCGAAATCAAGCAGAGGTTGGGCTGAGGTGTGACAAACATTCGTAGACGACTGAGGAAGAAAAACCAAGCACCTGATGTTTCACCCTCAACAATGGTGTATGCTATAGGAATGGTATGATCATCACCATCCTGAGCGATTGCCATTAGTAAGGTCCCACGATACTTCCCATATAACCATGTTCCATCAACTGAAACAACTGGTTTACAATGATCAAACCCTTTGATACATGGTTGGAAACTCCAAAAGAGGCGATGGAAGACAGCTTTGCTAGGAACTCGTTGCCCATCATCAATAAAGGGTTGGACTTCAATATCGGTAACAGTGCCTGGAAGATAATGTTTGAAAGCAAGGATCCACCTTGGAAGCTCTTTATATGATTCCTCCCAATTGACGTATATTCTCTCAATGGCCTTTTGTTTTGCAATCCATGTCTTTCTGTAAGTAGTGGTATATGTGTACCGAGATCGTATATGTGCAATCAATACTGAAACTGATATTATGGGACCCGCCGTTACCATTTGTAGGATGCTTTCACAAATAACAGCCGAAGAGAGTTGTTGGTGATCTTGTGAAACCATTGTTGATGAGCACGTGTGTGGCCCTTCTAGTTTTGTGATCTTCCAAATGTTTGATTTCTTTCCATTCAAGATTCTACACCTCCACATACAATTTTTATTTTTATAGCGGACAATCCATCTACTTCTATCAGAATGCGCAACGACGAACCTCGTAGAATTGTGCATATGATATTCTTTTACACACTGCATTGCCACAGCGTTTGTGGGAAATGTCATCCCCACTTGGAGATTGTCAGGATCTGGAACAAGGTAAGATTGGTTTTGGGACATAGAGTTGACAAATTCATTGTCAACGTAATTCATGTCGTCAGAGGTAACGTTGCAAAAATGTGACGGGGGTTCAGAGAAAGAAATTGTAGTAGATGGACATTCTACTAAAGGTTCCTGATCATCATCATTATCATCATCATCATCACCGTCTTGAGCAAGAATGTCATCCTCATTCTCACTAAAATCGCCGACTTCTTCATTGTGGACACCAGCCACAACACTGATAGGACCATCATTGTGCGGTGTATTAAGGTCAATATCATGGGTGGCTGTTGATGGGTGATGTGACGATGACGGTATGGACTGATGGTGGATTTGTGTTTCAATAAAAGGGTATGAAGATGGAATAGAGTTGGGATATGAAGAGGGTATGGAGTTAGGGATTGAATAAGGCGTTGGCTCAATATACTGTAAACTTACTTGTGTGTCGTCTCTAGGATCATCTACTAACCGTGCATAAACTTCAACTGTTGAAATACCAAGAGATTTACTTGCTATGAACATGTCAAACATCATCTGCACGTCATCATCTCCTACAAGATTTAACGATTCATATCGAACATGTCCTGGCGCAAGAGTTATAGGGTATCGGTAAACAACATCGACCACCCTCTTTGAGTTGTCTGGTTGAATCTTTGTTTGGATACATTTGATAAGTCCATCAAGTTTGATATTTTTCTTCACTTTTAACAAGGATGTATTTGCGCATGCAAAGACAACACCTTCTATGTTTGTCCTCTCAACATGTCCATTGTAATATACTAGGACAAAAAACTCTGATGGAGCCATTGTAGGTAAAAGATGTGTATGAGCAAGTGTTTAGAATGATATTTGTTAGTGTATTGAATAAGTGAACGATATCACTTATTTATATTAGGTTGGATAGGATAGTGATGACGTCAACGTAATCTGCAAATCCTTCACTGATTGGCTGGTTATGATATTCGATAGGATAGCGTTGACGTGGACGATGACGTCAGCGTAATCTGCAATCCTCCACTGATTGGCTGGTTCTGATTTTGGATAGGATAGCGCTGACGTGGACGATGACGTCAGCGTAATCTGCTACGATGACGTCATCGTAATCTGCAAATCGTCCACTGATTGGCTGGTTCCGATTTTGGATAGGATAGCGCTGACGTGGACGATGACGTCAACGTAATCTGCAAATCGTCCACTGATTGGCTGGTTCTGATTTTGCATAGGATAGCGCTGACGTGGACGATGACGTCAGCGTAATCTGCAAATCATCCACTGATTGGCTGGTTCTGATTTTCGATAGGATAACGCTGACGTGGACGATGACTTCAGCGTAATCTGCAAATCGTCCACTGATTGGCTGGTTCCGATTTTCGATAGGATAGCGCTGACGTGGACGATGACGTCAGCGTAATCTGCAAATCGTCCACTGATTGGTTGGTTCCGATTTTCGATAGGATAGCGCTGACGTGGACGATGACGTCAGCGTAATCTGCTACGATGATGTCAACGTAATCTGCAAATCCTACACTGATTGGCTGGTTCCGATTTTGGATAGGATAGTGCTGACGTGGACGATGACCTCAGCGTAATCTGCAATCCTCCACTGATTGGCTGTTTCCGATTTTGGATAGGATGGCGCTGGGTTTATAAATAGTCATTATGTTCATATTATTATTCACACACACTTTAAAGCTCTCACATTCACAACATACAAGCTCCATGGCTCTTTTAAGAAACCAGTATCTTCACAGGTCTAGAGATATTGCTGAGATGGTAAGTGGTTGTAATCATCTTATGTATACATGTTTTTAATCGTCATTTCATAACTCTAATACTAAATTTATTTAAAATGTAGAACTTGATTGAATGTCACCACCACTTTAGAATGGAGGAACCAAATGAAATGATAGTTCCCTACTTGGAGGAAGCTAGGTTTTTGACCGTTGCAACATTGGGATCTTGTAACGTGGACCCATCATTGGTGACCGCAATGGTGGAACGTTGGAGAACAGAAACACATACCTTTCATCTTCCAATAGGAGAGTGTACAATAACTCTTGAAGATGTTGCATTACAACTGGGTCTACCTGTCAACGGAAGACCAGTAACTGGAGGTTGCGCTTTAGATTGGGATGAAGAATGCCAACAACTTTTGGGTGTCATTCCTCCAAAAAATCAAATGGTGGGCCAATTCGTCAAACTGAAATGGTTGAAAGACACATTTGCTCATGTTCCGAATAATGCAACGGCTGAGCAAGTACAACAACATTGTAGAGCGTACCTATTGCGCTTGATTGGGGGTTTGGTAATCCCTGACAAATCTTGCAATAGAGTTCAGTTGATGTATCTCCCCCTATTGAAACATATTCAACGTGTTCGACTATATAGTTGGGGTTCAGCCTGTTTGGCAAACTTATATAGACAAATGTGTCGTGCAACCGCACCGTCTTATGCATGTATGGGTGGATGTACATTACTCCTTCAATCTTGGGTATGGTATCGCATGCCGTTCATTGCCCCTCATTGCACTAGAGATATATCATTTCCACTAGCAAAACGGTAAAACACGTTTCATATTAGCCCAATAAATTACGTATAATATACTTGTCAAACTTGCTAAATAATAGTTTTATATTCGTTTACTAGATGGATTGGCAGGGGACTAATCCATTATGGAACTCCATACGGGGATCTTGTCAGCTATAGGTCAAACATTGATCACATGCAACATTATCAGGTTTAAAACTACATTGTTCAACAAAATTTATACTACTTATAATTGTGTCGCCTTACTAATATGTCTTTTGTTTTCTCTAGTTCATGTGGATGCCTTACAGGGGTCTTGAAAACGTCATACCACAACAAGCATATCAGGATTGAATGATATGGACTGCCAAAACCGCTTTGATTTGTTTCTCAACTGTTGAATGGCATCAAACAGATAGAGTCAAACTGCAGTTTGGACTTTCCCAGGAAATACCAGATGAACCTGAAAATATTGATACACTTCACTGTCAAGATATGAGAGGGAATCATCTGGAAAATTGGAAAGACAAACATGCTGCATGGATTCAATTTTGGAACGAACGTCGAAGTCGTTGTCTTACCGGTCAAACGATACATGGACACCCAATACCAACAGAGGAGTATATGGTGTGGTTTAGACACAACACCAATCTGTATATATCAGCTCCGCACCTACTGCGGGACCCACGATGTGGTGTTGCAAGAGAGCCAACTCAACCATCACACCGACAAAGGCGTAATAGACCTCGCCTACCGACTCCCCCTATTACTATTGAAATTGAAGCGCCAGAACCACATCACCATTCTTTTTCTTTCTCCCCAACACAACAACAATTTGAACCACCAAGACAATCATTTCAATTCACGTTAACTCAACAAGATGATCACCGACAATCTCTACATTCAAGTGATCGAGATTTTGTGAATAACTTATTTGGTGCAGACCTAGGTACGCCTGAGTCGGCTGTTCGTTATATTAATAACATGTACTCATTTGGTGTTCCATCATTCCCCAATCAAGTAGATCCTACTTCTTCGATGCATGTCGACCTACAAAGTGAAAATGTACAGGAGACACATGCTCCAGTTGACGAAGAAAACCCACCTCCACGTCATCCACGTCGTATTCGTCGACCACCACGATGTGGGACTGGACACCATATAGGAGATTAATGTAATAAAAATTGTGTTTATTTATTTTCACTCATTTTGTATTTGTATGTCTAATTGTAATATTTAATTAAATTTTGTTATTTTTATGGACTCCATTTTATTTAAGTTTTTTAATAATTATAAAACGTAAAATTTAATTAGATAATTATTATAAAAAAAAAATTAACATTGTATATATTTATCTAATTAAAATAATAATTACTTCAATTAATAATAAAATAATAATTAATTAAATTAATAACTAATGAAATTTAAATTAATTATTTAATTAAAATAATAATTAATTAAATTAATTACTGATGAAATTTAAATTAATTATTTAATTAAAATAATAATTATTGATTAAATAAAATGTATATTTATTATTACGAAATATGTTAACAAAAAAATAACGTGTGGCATTATTTCACGATTACAAATTATAACTATCTCTTTTATAAGTTAATTGATCAAACTCCCTATATTTGTGCCTACTAAATAGCACTACTAAAAAATTAAAAATATATATTAATAATTAAAAAAAAAAAAAAAAAATGATTTGGCACTTGGGAAATCGGTGTGGCTCAAACCGATTTCCCTTCACCAATTGAAAAAAAAACACAATTTCATGTTGAGAAGTCGGTTCCTCCCATCCCAACTTCTCACTTTCTCAATTTTTTTTGAAAAAAAGATGGTAGAATGGTGTTTAATTTGAAAAACATGGTAAAATGGTACATAATATTTGATTTAGTGGCAGAATAAAAAAAAAAAACCAAATAAAGTATATTACCTACTGTTTTTACTAAATGTCTAAAAAAACCACTAATCCTCTACACCCCTACCTTCCACCACCCATTACTACTCCTATACTTCCTAGAAATAACCTTTAACCACAACCAACTAGTATTAGTTTTAAATATCCAACACCATTTACCGAAAAAAGTGAAACATTTACCTAAACTTAATCTTTTGAAATCCATTGTTTCTTGTATAAATCAGCAATGTCACATCATCAAATGTATTTCTAAATCATTAATGAGTACAATATGTCATAAAAATACACCTCAAGCTAGATTGTGAGAAAAAATCCCAAATTCAGAATTTAAAAATAAGGAGACTAAAATCTTGAGACAGTTAAAATAGGAAGATTTAAAATGCGTTTAAGTTTTTTTTTTCTTCGAAGCAAGTTTAAGCTATTTCATATATACTAATGTCTCAAATACAATGTGGAACACATGATGAAAAAGGGCTAGCTTTGGATATAGCCACTCTAGCAAGAGAGTGAGTGATGTCGGTGCAATGGTGTCCCTGCACCTAGAGATGAGAATCTCAAATTTAGAAAAATCTTGTTTAGATTGAGTAACTCTATCAATGACTAATTCGACACCCAACTCAAAAATAATGTCTCTAATCCAAGGGATTGTCCCCAAAAATTAACAATGACATAACTTGGGATCGTTGATCATAAGTCATGTCATTGTTGAAGCCATAGAATGGGATGAAGTGATCCATTCACATTACTGATCTCAGTGTCAATGATTCTTAGTATACTTATTTTATGTAGCATTGAAAAAAAATAAGAATTAGAAGAAGCCATAACTTTTGAAAATGACTAGTATTCATGAGAAGAAGGAAGTTTAAGAGCAATTGACACTTCGCTTTAGAGTAGAAGCTGACAAATTGACAAAGCATTGGACTTGATTTTATGGTGCATTGTTCAATTTATTGGAATCAACTGTTTCAAAAACAAAAATAAAGAATTGTTGGATGTGAAAAAGTTAAGAGAAAGTAGAGACATGAGAAACTTGAGACTTGGATTCCTAGGCATTTGAGATGGTCTCTGTTATTTTTGAATTTTGAAAAAGGTTTGAAAAAACAATTTATGCCACCGAAAATATTACTGGGTTGAGTCGCGGACTAGGTCGCTCTCTTTAATACGTTTCGAGGCACTGCCCAAATGGTGCAAGGCAGACTATCAACCACGAAGTCCCCAGGATAAAATAGCCCAGATCACTGTATCGGAGTTCTATTGCACCATAGAAAACCGTTCTATAATTAAACCCTCAATATGGCAGTCTAACGACTACCACTCGTAATATGGCACTAAGACCACTCAAGAAGAAGAAGAAGAAGTAAGAACGGGGGGAGAAGAGAGAAAAGCCTCAAATGCAGAGTGCTTTTGGTGTGATTTTTCAACTGAGGAAAGCCTTCTATTTATAGAGGAATTCCGCAACTGGATTAGAGAAAATGGTGCGATCCATTAGCTCTGAGTAGTGCGCTCCTGTTGACCACTCCAATCCTTGACCTCAGAAAACGTGCGCTCCGAAACTGCTGCCCACCCAAAACATGCGCCTTTGACTAATCATCAGGTAGACTCAGTGGAGGGCAGTCACGTAATTAACGCAACAATCAGAGGTAAAACACAAGCATTCAATTTTAAAATTAATTAAATAATTTATTAATTTTCATTTACTAAAAAAATAATAATACACCACAAGACCAAGACCAAAGCCAAGGCTAAGGCCCAGGCCCTGGCCCGAGCCCGGCCGACCGGCGGCAGCGCGCGCGAGTTTGTGGTGGTCAACTTTGCTTGCGTTCTTCCTCCTTCACAAAATTGGGGTACCCCTTGGGGCACACCCCAAGGTACATACCTCCACCTTATATACCCTACTAGTGTGTGATATCCCTCCTATGTGGGACTTCTCATTTTTTCAATTCACAACCACACTAGCTCATTAATTGTCACCATTATATCCAACAATCTTCCATTAATTTTATCATCATTTCCAACAATCCCCCACTTGAATTTAAAAAAGAGGTTTCAAAAATAGCGTCAAACGCTTCTATAAGATTGTGCATAAACAAAGGTGTCTCTTGACTTGAACCTTTGCATAGCAAGTAAGATTCAGATTCAACATGAGTGACTCGTAGTCTTGAACTCTATCTCTGACATCAAACCCACACACAACCTTTTTATTGGGTGTATTCTCAAAAGCCCATGCATTTAAGGCCATGCACGTGTATTCCAGTATACTGAACGCTCTATGAATTCTGCCTCGAAATTCCATAGGAAGCGGCCCCCACTTCCACATTCACATAGTTGAGTCTGTCAAGAGTACTTCTGTAGCTAGGTACTCCAATCCACATAGAGTATAGATCTAATTAAGAGTTTCTATTATCTCATCCTTATATCGCTTTAGGAATCATGCTTCTCTCATATATAAAATAGCATGTTCATCTCATATCACTATGACTTGTTATTACCCATTGAACCTAATTCTTGGGATCTCCAGTCTTTTAGGTCGGGTTACCATCATAAGTGACTCATTGATCTATAGGCATTACTCCCATCCTTTTGGATGTATTTAGGACTTTCTCGCTAGCTAATCCTTTCGTCAAAGGATCTGCTAAATTATCATCAGTGCGTACATGATCCACTATAACAGCTCCTTTAGAAAGTAATTCTCTAACTGTGCTGTGCTTACAACGTATTTGTCATCTCTTACCGTTGTAATAATGATTCTCAATTTTTGCAATAGTCGCGGTACTATCGCAGTGGATCAACACAGCTGGTAAAGGTTTTTCCCATAAGGGGACCTCAGCTAGCAAGCATCTCAACCAGCTTGCTTCTTCACTAGCAGTAGCTAGTGCTATCTGTTTCTCCGATTTCCAAGATATAGCACCACCGGCTATATTGAAAATATAGCCACTGGTTGCTTTGGAATTATCTGATAAGGTGTTCCAATCAGCATCACTGTATCCTTCAAGGATAGCAGGAAATCTTTGATAATGTAATCCGAGACTCATGGTCCTTTTAAGGTATCTCATGACTCTTTCGATAGTGTGCAAATGCTCCATACTAAGCCTACTAGTAAACTTGCACAACAATCCCACGACATAGGCAATGTCGGGTCTAGTACAATCAGTGGCATACCTGAGGCTGCCAATGATGCTCGCATATTCAGTTTGTCTAACACTTTCACCAGTGTTCTTGAAAAGTTTCACACTTGGATCATATGGTGTGCAAGCAGGTTTACAGTCAAAGTAATTATATTTCTTTAGGATCTTTTCAACATAGTGAGATTGATCCAAAGAAATTCCCTTTTCTGACCTAGTAATCTTTATTCCAAGGATTACACTCGCTTCTCTGAGGTCTTTCATATCGAAGTTGTTACTCAACAGTGATTTCACATTGTTGACGGAATGAATGTTTGAACAAAATATGAGTAAGTCGTCTACATAGAGACATATGATAGTGCAAATTCCATTTTCAAATTTGTAATAAATACATTTGTCACTTTCATTCACTTTAAACTCATTCGACAAAATCAAGTTGTCAAATTTTTCATGTCATTTCTTAGGAGCTTGTTTAAGACCATACATAGACTTATCTAACTTATAGACCTTGTCTTCTTGCCCATGTATTACAAAACCTTCAGGTTGTTCCATATAGATTTCTTCTTCCAGGTCACCATTTAAAAAAGCTGTTTTTACATCCATCTGGTGTATCACCAAGTTATGAATAGCCGCAAGTGATATGAGCACCCTGATGGATATTATTCTAGTGACAGGTGAAAAAGTGTCGAAGAAATCTATATTTTTTCTTTGTCTAAAACCTTTGGCTACAAGGCGTGCCTTGTACTTATCAATAGATCCATCGGGTTTTAGTTTCTTTTTCAAAATCCATTTACAACCTATAGGTTTGCAACCAGGAGGCAAGTCCACTAAATGCCAGGTCTTGTTCGACTCTAGAGAATCCATTTCATCGTTTATAGCTTCTTGCCATAAATGTGCATCCAAAGATGACAAAGCTTCCTTGAGATTTGCAGAATCCTCTTCTAAATTATAGGCCATATATTCAGGTCCATAATCTTTAGCAACTCTCACTCTCTTACTCCTTTGAGTTTCTGTTTTGTCTTGTTTGTTGCTTTCAGTGCTTCTTATCACAGGAGGTTGACTAGGTTCGCTGCCCCCACTATTTCTCGATTTGAAAGGGAATTTATTTTCATAGAAGTCAACATCATTTGATTCTATGATCACTTTCGCATTTAGGTCGTAAAACCTATACGCTTTACTGTTTACCGCATACCCAATGAATACACATTCATAGGCTCTACTAGCGAGTTTAATTCGCTTGGGATCAGGGATTCTGACATAAGCCAGACAACCCCAAGTTCGAAGATAAGACAAGTTGGGCTGTCTTTTCTTCATTATCTCATAAGGAGATGTTTTGTTCTTAGATTTAGGAAATTTATTCAATACATAGCAAACAGTCAAAATAATTTCCTCCCACCAGTGAGATGCAGCACCAGAATTAAGCATTATTGCAACAACAAGTTCAGTAAGAGTTCTATTCTTTCTTTCAGCTTTACCATTCATTTCAGGTGAATATGGTGCAGTAGTTTCATGTATAATTCCTTGGGTTTTATAAAACTCATTAAATAAAGTAGAAACATACTATGTTCCTCTATCACTACGAAATCTCTTAATCTTCTTACAATGTTGATTTTCAATTTCAGTTACAAAGATCTTAAACATGTGAAGCGCTTCACTTTTATTTTTCATAAGATATACAAAAGTATAGTCGGAACAATCGTCAATAAAAGTAATAAAATAACGCTTTCCATTTCTAGTTAAAGTCCCATCAAGTTCACATATATTAGAGTGTATTAATTCTAAGGGTTCAGATTCTCTAACTACTGATTTATGTGAACTCTTTGTTATTTTAGCTTGACTGCAAAAATCTCATTTTTCAAAATCATTTATAGACAATTTTGGAATTAAGCCTAAGTTATTTAAGTTCGAAATCACACGTTTGTTCATATGACAGAGTCTAGCATGCCAAATATTAAAATCACACAACATGTAAGCAGAAGGAAACATTTTATTGATTTCAACATTCAAGTTAAACATGCCATCAGTGGCGTACCTTTTCCCAACAAAAATACTATTTTTAGAAATAGTGTACAAATCTGCCCCTCTAGTCTGAGTAAACCCTGCCTTATTGAGAAGAAACCCAGAAACCAGATTCTTCCTTATTTCTGGAGTGTGCATGACATCCTTCAGAATTAAGGTCTTTCCAGAGGTGAATGTTAGTTCCACATCTCCAATACCAGCAACATTAGTGGTGTGGGAATCTCCGAACAACACTTTCTTATCTTCAGCAGCAGTGTATGTTTTAAACATAGCACGATCATAACAGACATGGCGGGAGGCACCATTGTCTATCCACCATCCATCTGATCCACCAACAAGGTTGATCTCAGTTATCATAGCAGCAAATTGCTTTTCTGTCAAGTTAGCCTGATTAGCAGGGCCTGGCTTGTTCCTACACTTGCGTGCTATATGACCCTCTTTCCCACAGTGAAAACAGAGATATGGGGAAGGGCCATTTCTAGGAGGTGGTTGCTGCTTTGCAATTGGGGCATTTGGAGGGTTCCCATTCTTGTTGCTGTTCTTTGAAGAGTGATTCTGAATCTTTAGTTGTTTGCTGTTTGGCTTTAGAACTGCTCCGATGAATTTCCTTTTCTTGTTATTTGCCACAAGAAGAACTTCATCTTTCTGGTCTTGCTTACGGGATTCTTCCTCAATTCTAAGGCGAGTTATCAGACTTTCTAGAGAGAATTCTTTTGTTTTATGCCTGAGAGAATTTTTAAAATCTTTCCAAGCAGGGGGCAGTTTGTCAATAATAACAACAATTTCAAACTGTTCATCAAGGGGCATACCTTCCGTAATGATTTCGTGAGCATCCATGGATCTGTCATCTGATATTTGAGGTAGCGGCTAACATCATACTTTTTGGCTCCAGCTTCCTCAGTATCATATTTCTTCTTCAGAGCATCCCAAACCTGTCTAGCAGTATTGCTGTTGGAACTGTAGAAATCATACAGATCATCAGCAAGTCCACTCATAATATAATTCTTACATAAGTAATCATTATGTTCCCATTGGGTTAATTCAGCAGCTTTTTAATCCTTTTCTGTTTGTTCAACATTTTCCAGAACAACAGGAATGTCATCCTTTAGAACGTTGGTGTAACATCCTCTAAATTATTATTTAAAAATAATTAGAACCTATCAATATTATTCAATATTAAATTATTTGTGATAATTATTTGCCTTGTTCGATTTTTGTAGTTGATAAAGTTATTAGTAAGAATTATTTAATCAATGGGGAGTTTAAATATATATATATATATATATATATATATATATATATTTAAGGGTTTGAGGCTAGTGTGATCCGACCCACTTGAATGAGTATAAATTTGGGCTATGTGTTTGTGGCTTGGTTTTTATGATCAAGGTTAAAAAAAAAAAGTGACACTTTATCTAACCAACAATTTCCACTTTAAATTTCCCTAAGTCCACCATTTCTGGATACTCACTAATAACAAACAAAAAAGAATTCTGAAACCCTAGCCACCATCACCTTCACACCTCCTTTCCTTCGTGTATCCAAAGTTTGGAACTTCTTCTCCTTGTGTACAACTTCGTGGGGCTTAAAGCTTTGTACTAGGAAGAAAAGCGGCCAAGGTAAGGGCTTTTCCCCACACAAATTAGAGTTAGGCCTTTGGTTGGATGACATGAAATAAATAATCGTGATTACTTCTATTTTAAAATGAATAAATGTAGACTAATGGATTAAAATAATAAAACCCCAATTTTTGTTGAGATGGAATTGTAATATATGACTCCTATGGAGTAAAGTATGAAATTTTATGCTATGTGTGATAAAATTGTATGTTTTACGATGAATATGAAATAAAGTTTGAATTTTTACCTTATATGTGATAAAGTTTTAACTTTTATTATGTATATGAGTTGGAGTTTGAATTTTCTTGTTATATATGTGAAAGTGTAATTTTTATGGCCTATATGATATAAAGTTTCTATTTTTATGTGTATGTGGTGAAAGTCATAATTTTTATGATAATTTGTCTATGAATATGTGATAATCACGATAAGGATGTGTTGTATGTGTTCTTAGTGATATGTGAATAAGAGATGATTTTAAAAAGTAATTTTGAATGCATATGACATGATTCTTAGTGGGTTGTGTGGGAATATATCTGTTTGATACTATATCATCATGTCATGGCATATGCCTCTTCGTGGGAGTTGCGTTAGTGGCAGGTTTGATTTCCCCATTGGTATGGGTGACCTTTCTGTGTGGAAGTTGTCTTAGTGGCAGGTTTATATCCGGATCATATAGTTTTAGGAGCATGCATTGTGCATATGTTTTGATATACAATTTACCGGTTTGCGCATTTTTTCTTTTAAATTGAAAGTTTTTACTTTTATATGTTTTGTGTTGTTCTTCTATATGTTTAGATTTGGTTTGATGTGGATGATGGAATAAAACTGACCCTTACAACAACATTTTAGGTACTAATGAGTTCAAGGAGATTCAAAATTAGTCAATGAGTATTGACGTGTGGCGAACGTGGGGTAAACATGGGTTTTTCAAGACAATTTTGTAATAATAGAATTGTCCAATATTTCTAATTTCTTTTTAATCGTTTGTCACAAACTTTTAATATGTACTAGAATTGTAGAAATACGGAAGTGGTTCCCTTCCGTTAGGAATAATTGCCTTTACTTTGTTTTAAATTTTGAATAAATATTTTCTTAATGATATTAAATAACGTGCTTGTTACTAATTATTTAAATGAATAAATGCTAAGTATTCAAAAAAAAATTTCGTAAACTTTTCTAAACAATAAGTATTTTTTTTTTAAGTAATGTTTTTGATTAAAAATCTAGGGCGTTACAGTTGGCAAGCTTTTTCGTGGTTAGAAAAAATAACATCTTTTGTTGCCATCGTTTGAAGTGATTTCCTTTAAACAGAAACGGTTTGTTGTATTCAGAAGCAGAAGAACCTGTCCCAGTAATTTCGTCGGTAGACATGACAGTTTGAATAATTGAAGTGTTACATAATCATAAATTATGTTATATTTTAAATTTTTTAAAAAATTTAAATATATATTAAAATATAGATTCCTCCAAATTTTTCTCTTCTAAAACCTTCAAAATTCGTCTCTCAAACCAGACCAATATATTTTTATGCAAAAAAATACTTATTGAGTGCATAATAGAAAAGTTTCATTTGGGTTGACTTGATATAATTTTTTTTAACGAAAAAATGCTATTAATTAGTCTAATTGTTCAAGTATGTGAATGTCTTAATTGCTTAAGTGTGTGAATGTATAAAACTAGTTTAACTATCTAATATTCCTTTGTGATTTTACATATTGAAAATTACAAGATTGTCAAAAATTTCAAAGATTTTGTCAGATTTTCCAAGTTTACTTCATTTTTCTTCAATCGATTAATCATATAATGAAATCAATCTACACCTAGAATTTCCAATTTATATTTACCCCATCCAAACACAAGATAAGGTTATGATCTAAACAAAATGTATAAGAACAATATTTTCAGAATAAGAATCAAAAGTGCAACTGTCTCGTAACTCGAGATAAAAGAAACACAAAACACTACTTCTTACGAAAATAATAAGTTAAAAAAAAATAAAGAGAGAAGTTATTACTAATAAGAATTAATATATATCTGTTATAAGCCAAAATATAATGTGTCAATTCTAACACTTCAAAATTTATAATAAACTATTTTATTAATTAAATAGGATTTTAGATAATTAATATGATGGTAAAATTATTTTAAAATATAAGTTGATTATTTTTATGATTAATTTTCTTTATATGTGTATTTTCTATGATTCTAATCTTGTACATATTAGACTAAACGAGTGATATAAATAACAAATATTATATTTTATTATTTTATATATTTTTTTTAAAAATAATAGTATTTTAGTGAAATATTCTAAAAATAATAGTATCTGTCCGTGAGTAATTAATGTGATGTTTTCATGTGCGTTTGACTGATGTTAAGTGTGCACGTAGTTATGTTTTAATTATTTTAAAATATTTTCTATTTTTAGTTATTTATTTTATAAAAAATTATCTTGAGATAGTAGTAATATTGAATTTGATTTTCTTGATTTTTATATACATGTTATGACATTGGATTTTATATATATTTATTTTGAATTAGTAATTAATATAAAGTGTTGATGTTATAAAATAATGTTAGTTTTGGAATATTAGTAATGTTTTATTAATGAAATTGTGTTTTTAAAGAATAAAATAAAATAAAAATAGTAATAGTAAAACATAAAATAAATGAGGAGACTAATGGGCTTGGCCTATGTGTGTAAAGGATTTAAATCCCTAATTGTGTTAATAAAATAAAAGAATAAGAAAGGGAGCTTCAGCCGCAGCCACCGCAAAAGCGAGGAAACCAACAACAAGCCTATCGTTTGGCATCGGTGATCGATAACTGTTCCACAAAACTTTCTCCGTTTTCATCAGAATTTTAGTATGTTGTTTCACTCAATTAGTTAGTCAATTAAACACATTTTCCCAGATTTTTAACCATCTCAATTTCTCTATAACATACCCTACTTCTCCGTTTGTCGAATTTGTTATTTTGCACCGTTCTTTTTCACTATAAATCCGATTTGAGTGAAACCAACGCCAAAACAATTGTGTGAAAAGTGGCTATATTATCCACTGATTGGTTTTCTGATTTATGGTAAGTTTCCTTGACCAAATTTCGAAATTAGTTTTTAGAATGTCTTCTCATAATTTATTTTTGACGTTTACCCATAAACTGTCGAGTTAGATTGACTGAAGGACAAAGAGTCAAAGAACAAAAGTTGTTTGCTCGTTGAATCGTATTCGTGTGTGAAAGCATCGAAATAAAGTAAGGGGTGAGAGAGCGTTTGAATTCATGAGTATAGTATAATGTGATATGAACGAGAAAATCGTATTTCCCAATGATTCATCCAGGGCTCACTACGTACAGCAATAGCCATTTGAGTGATAAATTAATTAATGTGCAAATATGAAAATTGTGAGATTAAAATATAGAATAGAAATATTTATAAGGTGTTGATTGATTTAATTTCTTTAAATGTGTGGTATTTGATATTATAGTGATATTGGGTGTCGAATTAATTTTATGTATATGTTTGATTAGATGAGTTTATGTGATGTGATCATAAAAGATGGATGCGTTGTGATAATTTTATGTGATGATGATGATGTATGATTGATAATTGTGATGTTATAAATTTGTGATAAGTTTATGTGATGATGTATGACTGATGATAGTAATGCTATACAATTGTGACGAGTTTATGTGATGATTATGATGTGTGATAAATGATAGTGATGTTATAAATTTGTGATGAGAATATTGAAGCAACCCCATTGCTGACGAAATAATGGTGATTTCAATTTGTGTTTGAGATGACGGTCTTAATGGAGTATCATAGGCCAACGAGGGGAGAAAATAAATATTGAGAATTTGTGAAGTGGAGATTATTTTGTCATCGTATAGGTAAGGCCTGAAAAGCTTAGTGATTCCGGAGAAGTATAACTGAATGAGCATGGCGGTCTGCTGTTGAGCCTTAAGGCAAGATTGCTAGACCTTAGAGGTATTCAGGTGGGGAATTCCTAGGTGACTTGGAGTTAGCATTCCAAATGTCGGGAGCTACCATGCAACATACGTTTACCTCGACTGTCGCTTATATGTGTCTCGGGTTGAGTTGAGGGGATCTATGAGGACATGGCCAATTTGAATTGTCCTTCCACCGGGTTGGTGGCATAGTATCAAGCCTCCTATCCAAGTACTTCATAGTTAGAATGGTACTGCATTGTGAAGTAGAGTCTAAGCTCATGCATAGCATTGTATTTTCTTGTGATTGTTTTGTTGTGATTAATATGTGTCGTGTGCGATAATAATTTTTCTTAATGATTTGATGCTCTAGTAAATGTATTGATTTTCCTTGAGTGATTTTGACTTTATAATGTTATGTTTCTCTTTGAAGAATGTTTGTGTAATAATATGGTTTATTTATGATTAATTGCGTGTTCTCCTTACTTATATTATACTATTAACATGATTTTAAAACTCACCTCCTTCGTTGTTTGTGTTTGATTGACTTGGTCCTTTGTTTGCGAAATCGCAGTTATTACAGGTTAATGAGTCTTGAAGTTCAAATTTGGGAGAAACCCCGCTCTGATAGGTGATACCGGGAATGAGAGTCATAAGTTGTATTTTTATTTATTTAATTAGAAGCAACTTTTTGTATGAAAACCTTATAAGTACTAGTAAAGTTTTGGAATTAAGAAATTATAGTTAAATCAAGTTTATGTAGATTGTATTGTTTTATAAGGGAAAAAGTTTAAAGTGTTCCTTTTGAATTTTGAGAAATGTGATATCCTAAATTAGTTATAAAAGTTTTATTTCCTTGAAAACATATTTTCTTCATCCGCTGTAAATTAAAGTTTAAAAATTTCTTGTATAAATTATTATATATTATTTTCGGGTTTAGGGTGTCACATTAGTAGTATCAGAACAGGTCTGTCCAATTAGGCCGAGTGGGTCGAATGTCGATTCAGTGTTAGTTGAATGTCAGTTGTGTCAGTTGTGTTTTCTTGTGTATTAATTATTTTCAATATCTTGTTTTTTCTCTCGTTATATTATTGTGTTGTGTGCTATATTCTTTTGTATAATTATACATATTTTTGAAGTTACTAATGAACTATTTATTGTTTGTTTTTGATTGTATTATTGTGCATTCTTAATTTCTACCTAAATGACTAAATAAATCATGAAATTATTTGTTAAAATTTAAGTTAATTTGAATTGTTGACACGATTGTTAAATATAATTCAAAGTGTTTTGTAAATAGTTAGTTAGAAGACAGTTAGATACTGTTAGAAGTTAGTTAAGGAGGTTATGAACTTGTATAGTAGAGAACTGCTCCTATAAAAGGGAGTAGAACCAAGAGCATGTGTAAGAATTCATTTTTTTCGAATCCAAGATTGATCTAAGATTAATCAGTCCCCGTTTCAAGACTGATCATCAATCTTCGTTTTTTTGAACATTCTTATTTCTGCTTTCTTCTTCTCAATTCAATTCCTATCAAATATATAATCTGTTCCAACAATTGGTATCAAGAGTGTGGGTTATAATTCTTGGGAAACACGAGTGCAAGTGTGAGGGGTAATCAAAATTGGGAAACACAAGTGTGAGTGAAAGAAAGAAAGAAAACATGAATGAAGGAGGATTTCCAGCGAATTTGTCAATTCTTGATGGGAAGAATTGGGAGAGGTGGTCTGCATCAATGAGATCGTTGCTGGGGGCTCAAGAAGTATTTGAAATTGTTCAAGATGGCTATGAACAATGTAACACCCAAATTTCTCATTATTTTATTTTAATAGTATAATGATACACTATTATTATTATATGAGGGTTATTATGTGTTCTAATTTCTTTATGAGTGTCTTGTGTGTTTGCCTTAGTAATTGTTTTAAATTATTAATATTAACTATATTTAACTTACAAAAATAAAATAAAGTAAAATATATATATATATATATATATATATATAAATTAATACAAAGAGTGAATTTGTGTTGTTACACTAATTGTTAACTTTAGCACTATTAGAATGAGTTAATATTAATAATAAGAATAATAATAATAATAATGCTAATAATAATAATAATAATAACATGAATAAGAGGAAACCTAGCTAACTGTCTATTAGAAGCCTGGCAGAAGAAGGTAAAAAAAAAAAAAAAAAAGAAAGGATTGGCGCACGTATAGCTGCTCAGAGCCGCAATATCCATTCCTATTTCCAATTTAAATTCCAAATTCCAAATTTCAATTGCAAACCACAATCAGGTATGTGAACTAGTTTTATATTAATTTAGGATTAGGATTGTTCTTAACATCACGCACTGAATCTCGATGCTTGGTTTTCTGTATGCCATATTCCCTTGGTTTTAATTTTTACCGATTCTCAAAATCATACTTTGATATTCACTTATTATTGTATGTTGTACCTTTTGTTCTATATCCTCGGTAGACAACTTGCAAAAAAAAAAAAAAAAACTTTTTTCTGATAATGTAGTAATTCAGGTTAAATTTTAACTAATTAGTGGGGTACTCATCATAAAATCATGCATGAAAAAGTGGAACAGTAGATATGGTTATGAGAAGATAATGCAGATATTGGGTTGGGTGAGAAATGTGTCAAAGATTTAGAATGAAATATCGGGGATAGTTATATGAAAAAAATAATGTTTTTATTTTTAACACATTTATAATTTATAACATCATACTTTAGTTGTTTTTTTAAATTGAGTGTGTCAACTAGGATATTTAATGGGTTTATGAATGGAGTGAGGTGCCCTTTTAAACATTTGGTATTGGAAGTACAAATGAAAGACTACTGGTAGGTATCTCTTGCTTATAACGGAGATGGTTTATATTTTGAGATTACTCCTTCTCTTTCTAGATTGACAAGAAAGGGATTGATTAACTACACTCTATTCATTTTTTATTTTCTTTCTTCATATTCTCCAATTTTCTAGCACCAATGAAATCTCTTATTTAGATTTAAGCATGTTATACTTAGCTGAAAATGTACTCTTATGCAAAATACTCTATGCATTTTTTTAACTCAATTTTATTTTCAATGTTAATCTCCAAAATGCTTGCCGAGAATATAACTGCTAATTAGAAATTGCCAAAGTTGTAGAATCCCATATGTTAATCTCCAGATGGAAGAAGATCAAGCTGTGATTGATTACTTCAATTGTGTGCAGGTTGTTGTTAATCAGATTAGAACAAATGGTGAATCGTTAACTTAAGTGGTGGTTATTGAAAAAATCCTTAGAACATTAACACAAATGTATGATCATATTGTGGTGGCCATTGAAGAATCAAAGGATCTTGATAAGATGAAGATAGAAGATTTGCAAGGCTCCCTTGAAGCCCATGAACTGAGAGTAAGAGAAAGATGTGCAGCAACCCCAGCATCTCAAGTACAGGCCTTGCAGGCCAAAGTTAGCAAAAGGACCAACCAAAGTGATAACAGCAGCAAGAATTCGAATGGCAAGCAGAAATTCAACAAGAAAGGAATCCAATGCTACAATTGTCAAAAATGGGGGCACTTCGCAAATGAATGCAAATCCAAGAAGGTTCAAAGAGAGGATGATGAAGCCCAAATGGCATGTGAGGATTCAGATTCAGAGGAGGTGTTGTTAATAGCTACAACAAAATCAGATGATGACTGCCCAAAGCAGTGGTACCTTGACACAGGCTGTTCAAATCACATGACTGGCCATAAAGAGTGGTTTGTAAGTATTGATGAGAAGGTAAAAAGGGAAATCAGATTTGTAGACAACAGCACAGTCACAACAGAAGGAGTAGGAAAAGTATTAATTCAAAGGAGAGATGGCAAACAATCATTCATATGTGATGTGTTGTATGTGCCAAACATGAAGAACAATCTGCTAAGTCTTGGACAGTTGCTTGAAAAGGGGTATTCTATGAAGATGGAGTATGGTGAAATAAGGATATTTGATAGTTCAAGAAGATTGATCTTGAAGGCACCACTGTCCAAGAACAGAATCTTCAAGATTGATATACAGGTCAATGAGAACAAGTGCCTAGCTGCTGAAGTCAGGAATGAAGATTGGCTCTGGCATATGAGGTTTGGACATTTAAATTTCAGAAGTCTTCAAATGTTGCATGATAAGAAAATGGTGCAAGGAATTCCAGAAATTAAAATTCCAAAGGAACTATGTGAGGAATGTTGCCAAGGCAAACAACACAGAAACTCATTCAAGACTGAAGTACCAACTCGATCCTCAAGAATGAAGGAGATAATCTACTATGATGTTTGTGGCCCATTTGAAGAAGTATCAATAGGAGGTAATCATTACTTTTTTTCATTCATTGATGATTTCACAAGGAAAATTTGGATATATCTAATCAAGAGAAAGAATGAAGTGCTTGAGATACTTAAAAAATTCAAGATAATGGCTGAAAAACAAAGTGAATTCAGTATGAAAATCATCAGGACACATGGAGGAGGAGAATATAATTCTCATGAATTCCATGATTTTTGTGAAAGGGAAGGGATATTGCATGAAGTGACTGCACCATACACTCCTCAGCATAATGGCACGGCTGAAAGGAGAAACAGAATGATAGTGAACATGGCCAGGAGTATGTCAAAGGGGAAGAAAGTGCCTCATAAATTCCTGGGGGGAAAGCAGTGTCAACTACAGTTTATATTTTGAACAGATGTCCAACCAAGAGACTAGGCACAAGGACACCTGAAGAAGCTTGGACTGGAAGAAAGCCAGATGTGAATCATTTGAGAGTGTTTGGCTCATTATGCTTCAGACATGTGCCAGCTCAAAATAGAAAAAAAAAACTTGATGATAGGGCTGAACAAATGGTGCTGCTAGGATATGATGCTACTGGAGCTTACAAGTTATATGATCCAGACAAGAATAAGGTGGTGATCAGTAGAGACATATTGATAGATGAATCAAGAGGATGGGACTGGAAAATGAGTGAAGCCAGCTCAAGCAGTGCAGCCAGTCCAGACATACCAGCCAGTTCCATCAGTACAACCAGCAGTGCAGAAGAAGTGAGACTTGATAAAGACCAGCCTGCAAGAACAACAGGTCAGCCAGTCCTTGAGCCTATGAGTCAGCCTTCAGTCAGATTGTAATCATATGAAGTGACATCTGACTCAGCCATCAATGCAGATGGAGAATTAACACATTTTGCTTTGTTGCCTGAATCAGAACCAGTAAGTGATGAAGAAGCCTTGAGTGATCCTAGATGGAGAGCAGCAATGGATGAGGAGCTAAAAGCCATAGAGAAGAACAAGACATGGGAGTTGATGAACCTGCCAGTGAACAAGAGACCAATTAATGTGAAATGAGTCTATAAACTGAAATTGAAACCTGATGAACAAGTTGCCAAGTACAAGGCCAGACTTGTAGCAAAGGGATTTTCGCAAAAACATGGCATGGACTATGATGAGGTATTTTCCCCAATAGCTAGAATTGAAACAGTAAGAATGGTAGTCTCAATTGCCAACTACAAAGGTTGGTCCACGCATCAACTTGATGTCAAATCTGCATTTCTCAATGGATCGTTCGAGGAAGAAGTATATGTGAAGCAGCCACCAGGATATGAAGTAAGAGGCAAGGAGGAGAGTGTATATAAGCTGAAGAAAGCTCTATATGGTCTGAAGCAAGCTCCTAGGGCCTGGAACAAGAGGATTGATAGATACCTCATTGAGCAGCAATTTATAAAATGTGTCAATGAGCATGGAGTTTATGTTAAAATGAGAGCAGCAGCACCTGCACTGTTGATATGCCTATATGTAGATGATTTATTGCTGACTGGCAGCAATGAAGCAGAAATTCATGACTTTAAAATCAGGATGGAGAAGGAATTTGAGATAACTGCTCTAGGCATGCTATCATATTTCCTTGGTATTGAGTTTGTAATCAAAGAAAATGGAACTTTTATGCACCAAAAGAAGTATGCTAACGATGTACTAAGGAGATTCAAAATGCAAGACTGTAATGGGGCTGATACTCTATCAGAAGCAGGTATGATTCTATCAAAAGAAGGCAATGAGGAGCTGGTTGACCCTACCATATCCAAGCAATTGGTAGGTTCATTGAGATATTTGTGCAACACACGGCCAGACATAGCTCACAGTGTTGGAATGGTTAGCAGGTACATGGAAAAGCCTAGAACATCTCACAATTTGGCAGCCAAAAGAATTTTGAGGTACATCAAGGACACAAGCGAGCTGGGACTACACTATGCTAAGAAGCAGGCTGGAATTGAAGCTGGTTTGATTGGGTTCACTGATGCAGATTGGTGTGGAGATAAAGATGATAGGAAGAGCACCTCTGGCTATGTCTTCATGATAAATGAGTCACCAATCTCATGGTGCTCAAAGAAGTAAAGCATAGTCGCATCATTTTTAACAAAATCAACTCATTCTGTCTGCTTACGTTCTCACACCAAAGCAAAGTTAGATAGACCGCTTCATCTTTTTCTATTTTATGCCAATTGGTGTTCCAAAGGTACCTTTTCGAGTTCCTGGAGATGATGAGGCATCTTGGATTGACTTATACAATCGACTTTTTCAAGAAAGACTACTTTTTTTAGGTCAAGAGGTAAACAGTGAAATATCAAATCAACTTGTTGGTCTAATGGTATATCTAAGTTTAGAGGACAAGAACAAAGATTTGTATCTGTTTATAAATTCTCCTGGCGGAGAGGTAATATCTGGAATGGCTATTTTTGATACTATGCAATTTGTAGAAGCAGAAGTACAGACAGTATGCGTAGGATTAGCCGCTTCAATGGGATCGCTTATTTTGGTAGGAGGAGAAATTACCAAACGTCTAGCATTCCCTCACGCTTGGCGCCAATGATTCTTATTTGTAAAAAAAAAAAAAAAGAATACTATGCCTACGCCAATATTAAGTAAAAAAAGCATGGCACTTCGAGTTCGATATGCAAAAATAATTTTTTTATTCAAAACCATTAGATTATATATCGAAAGAGTAGTATGAAAAAGGGGTATTTACGATTTTATTGCACTATGTGGCTGCATCCATGGGAGCATGCCGAGCTGTGTGGCTGGCTGAGCTAATGACAGAACTGGGACTAAGAGAAAATGAGGCTATGAAGATAAAGATTGATAACAAATCAGCAATAAACCTAGCAAAACACCCAAGTGTTCATGGTAAGAGCAAGCATATAGAAACTAGATACCACTTCTTAAGGGATCAAGTAATGAACGGCAAGATAAAGCTGGAGCACTGCAAAACAAATGATCAAAAGGCTGACATCTTAACCAAAAGCTTGAAGAGGGTAAAATTCCAAGAGATGAGGAACAAACTTGGAGTAACATCAAGTTGAATCACTTTGAATTAGGGAGCATGTTAAATATAATTCAAAGTGTTTTGTAAATAGTTAGTTAGAAGACAGTTAGATACTGTTAGAAGTTAGTTAGTTAAGGAGGTTATGAACTTGTATAGTAGAGAACTGCTCCTATAAAAGGGAGTAGAACCAAGAGCATGTGTAAGAATTCATTTTTTTCGAATCCAAGATTGATCTAAGATTAATGAGTCCCCGTTTCAGGACTGATCATCAATCTTCATTTTTCTTAACATTCTAATTTCTGCTTTCTTCTTCTCAATTCAATTCCTCTCAAATATATAATCTGTTCCAACAATGATTAAGTTAATTACCTTTGGATTGGACTTATTACTTGTGTTTCTAACATTGATTATTTGGTCTTTTGTTATAGTGGATAGTTAGAAGTAATTTTGTTTTTATTGACCAGATATATGTTTGAAATTATTAATTTAATCGAGGTAATACTAATTATCGATTGATAGACCTTGCCTTTTGGGGTTGTAAGATGATTATTAATGTTTTGATTTTGCTAATGAAATCAATTTAGAACGTTAGTAGTAGTTTTGAAACAATAGGAAATTCATATTAATAATAATAATAATAATAATAATAATAATAATAATAATAATAATAATTCTTGAATATTAGAGTTTGGTAGAACTTGAATTTTTTGAGTAGAATTGTTATTTTTGAGTAGAATTGTAGTTGTTGTGTTATTATTGTCGAAATGTATATTTGAGTTTAATACGGGAAGATGACATGTTATATGTACATCTTTTCTAGTTACATGAATTAACCTAACAAAATGGTATGCATCATGTAGATTGGTATATGTAGAGTGCATCATGTAGATTAGGACGTGTACAGATACTAAAATTTATTTTACCAATTTTTTTAATTATAAAATTGCATTTTTTTATTAGGGACCCAATTTTTAAGATTAGAACATGCCTCCAAAATCTTTAAAATTAAAGGTGTGTTATGCTTTATACTAATTTTGTGCCTTGATGGAAACTGGGGATGTATCTATAAGCCTATTGAGTAGTTGGTGTGAGAGAAAGTTGTTATTTTGTATATTTATCAATTAATGTAATTCATTATCATAACCAAGTATGTCTTATGTTTTGTGTCATGTGCACTACGTTAATGTATATAAATATACAATTTTTTTTTTGTGAGTTTTAAGAAAATAAGAAAATAAATTGGAACTATTTTGGAAGTGTTAATTAATTGGAAAATTTCCTATCTATTTATATAAATAGTTTAAATTCTCTTTCAAAATATAAGTTGAAAATAATAACTTTTATAGTGCTTAGTTATTTAAAAATGTGTTTTGATGATTAAAGTATAAGTGAAATTTTAGGAATCTTATAAATTTTAAAATACACATTATTTATTTTATTTTTAGATTTAGAAATGTGATTTATTTTATTTATTTTTATTTAGACATGTGATTTACTGAAAAGTAATTTAATTTTTTTTTTTTTTGAATTTTTATCAATTGATTTTTTTTATGATGCTAAATGATTTGTGACACTTTTTGATAATTTAAGTCTAGAAATCAATTTTTAGAATGATGTGTAACCTTGAAAGTGGCTTATGCAGTGTCTGATTCAGTTTGGTTTGGTAACGTGTTGTATCTTCTAGTAGATTTTATTTATCTTATCTACTACTTGGAAAATATTTGCTTTAGTTTGTTGTAACTTTTAAGTGATGAAGGTTAATACAAAATAAAATTTAATCCTGATCCATTTGGAGCAATTAGACTTCTATAAGAATATGTTACATGTTTAGAATCATCATTTGAGCTTTGAGATGAATGTAAAATCTTGATGCTAATTTTTGGATTAGTTATGTTAATGTGTATGTGAGTATGTGAATTTGAAAGTGTTTGTGTTTCAGATACTCTAACTGTTGGAAATTTGTGTATAGTGATTACAGTAGTTGAGAGTGTTTATAAGTGAGATAATTATTTTTCTTTAAAAAAAAAAAACTTAAGTGACTGCATCTCATTGAGTTGTTATATGCGTTTTTGTTTGTAATTCTTGAATGTGTGAAATATTTTAAATGTTTTTTTTATATGTTTAACTTTTGTGAAACCTGAAGAGTAATTATTGTTTGGATTTAAACACCCTTTAAGGAGAGTAAATAATAGAATATTGTTTGAGAAGTTAGCTGAACTTAAAAGCATATTTGATATATGTGTTATTTGATGCAACTGAATGTAGTAAGTTGTTCTTGACTAAATTCACATGCTTAGTTTTATATATAAATGATACTGAGTAATCGTGATATCTGCTTCATAATTGAATTGTAGAATATGATGTGTTTAATTAATTCGTTGTGTCATGTTAGCCTATCATGCTAAGCTAATTGATTTTTGACATCTTGTGCTTAATTGAATAGTAAATGTCTTAAATATGTTTATAGACTAAGTTGGAATCTTGAGGGTGGTAAGTTATTTATTAGTTCCCTCACCACAAATTTCGAGGACGAAATTTCTTTTACGAGGAGAGAATTGTAACACCCCAAAATTTATAATAAACTATTTTATTAATTAAATAGGATTTTAGATAATTAATTTGGTGCTAAAATATTATATTTTATTATTTTATATATTTTTCTAAAAATAATAGTATTTTAGTAAAATATTGTAAAAATAATAGTATCTGCCCGTGAGTAATTAATGTAATGTTTTCAGGTGCGTTTGACTAAGGTTAAGTGTGCACATAGTTATGTTTTAATTATTTTAAACTATTTTCTATTTTTAGTTATTTATTTTATAAAAAATTATCTTGAGATAGTAGTAATATTGAATTTGATTTTCTTGATTTTTATATATTTGTTATGACATTAGATTTTATATATATTCATTTTGAATTAGTAATTAATATAAAGTGTTGATGTTATATTTAACTATTTTATAATTTCAAATATATTCTAACGATGGTAGTAATTTAGTGTGAGTAATTGGAAAAATAAGTATAATTATAGCGATCAATTTGGATATGAGAATTTTTGTTATTAATGTATTTTAAAAGATTAATTTTTTTATTTTAGAAAATATTAGTTTTGAAATATTAGTAATGTTTTATTAATAAAATTGTGTATTTAAAAAATAAAATAAAATAAAAATAGTAATAATAAAACATAAAATAAATGAGGAGACTAATAGGCTTAGCCCATGTGTGTAAAGTATTTAAATCCCTAATTCTGTTAATAAAATAAAATAAAATAAAAGAATAAGAAAGAGAACTTCGGCCTCAGCCGCTGTAAAAGCAAGAGGAAACCAACAACAAGTCTATTGTTTGGCACCGGTGATCCATAACTGTTTCAGAAAACTTTCTCCGTTTTCGTCCAAATTTTAGTATGTTGTTTCACTCAATTAGTTAGTCAATTAAACACACTTACCCATATTTTTAACCATCTCAATTTCTCTCTAAAATACCCGACTTCTCTGTTTGTGGAATTTGTTATTTTGCACCATTCTTCTTCACCGTAAGTCAGATTTAAGGGAAACCAACGCCAAAACGATTGTGTGAAAAGTGGCTATATTCTTATATTAGTTTTTAGAGTGTCTTCTCATAATTTATTTTTGTTGTTTACCCATAAATTGTCGAGTTAGATTGACTGAAGGACAAAGAGTCAAATAACAAAAGTTGTTTGCTTGTTGAATCGTATTCGTGTGTGAAAGCGTCGAAATAAGGTAAAGGGTGAGAGAACGTTTTAACTCATGAGTATTATATATTGTGAGATGAACGGGAAAACTATATTTCCCAACGATTCATCCGGGACTCGATACGTATGGCAATAGTCATTTGAGTGATAAATTAATTAATGTGCAAATATGAAAATTGTGAGATTAAAATATAGAATAGAAATATTTGTAATGTGTTGATTGATTTAATTTCTTTAAATGTGTGGTATTTGCTATTATTGTGATATTGGGTGTCGAATTAATTTTATGTATATGTTTGATTATATGAGTTTTTGTGATGTGATAATAAAAGATGGATGCGTTGTGATAATTTTATGTGATGATGATGATGTATGATTAATAATTGTGATGTTATAAATTTGTGATAAGTTTATGTGATGATGTATGATTATTGATAGTGATGCTATAAAATCGTGATGAGTTTATGTGATGATGATGATGTGTGATTAATGATAGTGATGTTATAAATTTGTGATGAGAATATTGAAGTAATCCCATAGTTGATGAAATAATGGTGATTTCAATTTGTGTTTGAGATGACGGTCTTAATGATGTATAATAGGCCAACGAGGGGAGAAAATAAATATTCAGAATTTTTGAAGTGGAGATTATTTTGTCATCATATAGGTAAGGCCTAACAAGCCTAGTGATTCCGGAGAAGTACAACTGAATGAGTCTGATCGTGGCGGTCTGCTGTTGAGCCTTAAGGCAAGATTGCTAAACCTTAGAGGTATTCAGGTGGGGAATTCCTAGGTAACTTGGAGTTTGCATTCCAAATGCCGGAAGCTACCATGCAACACACGTTTACCTCGATTGTCGCGTATATGTGTCTCGAGTTGAGTTGAGGGGATCTATGAGGACATGGCCAATTTGAATTGTTCGTCCACCGGGATGGTGACATAGTATCAAGCCTCCTAACCAAATACTTAAGAGTTAGAATGGTACCACATTGTGAAGTAGAGTCTAAGCTCATGTATATCATTGCTTTTTCTTGTGATTGTTTTGTTGTGATTAATATGTGTTATGTGCGATAATAATTTTTCTTAGATGATTTGATGTTATAGTGAAATGTATTGATTTTCCTTCAGTGGTTTTGACTTTATAATGTTATGTTTTTCCTTGAAAAATGTTTGTGTAATATTATGGTTTATTTATGATTAATTGCGTGTTCTCCTTATTTATATTATACTATTAACATGATTTCAAAACTCACCTCCTTCGTTGTTTGTGTTTGATTGGTTTGGCCCTGCGTTTGCGAAATTGTAGTTATTACAGGTTAATGAGTCTTGAAGTTCAAATTTGGGAGAAACCCCGCTCTGATAGTTAATATCGGGAATGAGAGCCATAAGTTGTATTTTTATTTATTTAATTAGAAACAACTTTTTGTATGAAAACCTTATAAGTACTAGTAAAGTTTTGGAATTAAGAAATTATAGTTAAATCAAGTTTATGGAGATTGCATTTTATAAGAGGAAAAAGTTTAAAGTGTTTCTTTTAAATTTTGATAAATGTGATATCCTAAATTATTTATAAAAGTTTTATTTCCTTGAAAACAGATTTTCTTTATCTGCTGCGAATTGTAGTTGAAAAATTTCTTTTATAAATTATTATATATTATTTTGGGGTTTATGGTGTCACATCAATCTTCTTATTCTACCTTTTATTCTCCACCTTCAAACGTATCTATTATCTTATAACAACGTCTTCTGATCCTTTTCCAAATTTCACATTACAACCCAGTAAGTTTCTCTTTCGAAAAATTTATTTTTCTTTTATGAATACAGGGAAATTTGATGATGACATCTTGTGGTTACATTTTCAAGGGATGAAAACTGTGCCTCAACATTTGATCTAATTTATACCTAATGTTTTCTTCCTACAACTTTCACCTAAACAATTTCTAAAAATATTGATTCATTTTATCTATGATAATTTCAAACCTTTAATCTATATTTTTAACTTTATGTTCTCTGATTTTATGTCCTCCGATGGTGGAAATTAAATCAAAAAACCACCGGAAGATTAGAGAAGCACGCATGCTCACATTCTAAGTTACTAAGGAAATATATGATTGGACCAAATCAAATCCATGGCACCATTCTTTTGTCTTTGATTTTTCCTTAGCTATTAAAATGCTTAACTATTGAGATGTTTTGCTTAGCTAATAAAGTCTAGTAAAGGCTAGTATGACGACAACAACAACAACGGATTAGATTGTTGCACCGTTTTGTTGTTTTGCTTAAAAAAACACTAAGTTTTCTTTGCTTAGTAACTAAGTGTTACAAGTCTATAAAAGGCCATGCATCATTCTTCGTTTGTATTATTTGTATAAAATCAAATATAGTATTAGAGAAAATTATCTTCGTCTCCGCTCTCTCTATTTTTGAACGTGTGAGTTTGTATAACAATTATATGTCCCATTGATATCAAAATCAAATTTACTTATTTTCTTTTGTGTTATAATTGTATCACGAGTGATATTATATTTGTTGTTTTTGGTTCATATGGTACAAATTAGATTTTAATTATATATTTTAAATTTGTCACACATTTGTTAATTACTATTTCATTATATGCTACTAAACTACAAGGTTAATAAGAATGTTGGTTCGGGAAAAAATGAAAAATGAGACTTATCTATTATCTATCTATATCCATATCTATAATATATTAAAATAGACTCCTAAGTCAATTGAATGACACTTCACGCCCTAATGTGCCACATCATAGCATTTGTGTCACATCGTTTATATTCTTATGTGACACCCTTCATAAGCTTCTACAATTTATCTTACATCTTCAATTTCTCAATTTAGCTTTTGCATCTCACACATCATATACATATGTTGAAAATCCACACACAAAAGCTCCTCATGAAAATAAACCTACCATCTTCTCACTATAATCAACTTTCCCTTTTCCTCTATTTCTAACTTTACATATCCATGCATATTTGTTGGTAATAAAATATGTCCTAAGAATTATCTCATCCTAAATATATTAGTTATCATTTGTAAATACGAAACTGATCTCATGAAATCATCTCTGCTCATTTCTTAAAAAATTTGTGACACAATCAGTAAATTTCTCAACGCCTATGGAATTAACTATAAATTATCACAACAACTAGACAAAACACCTCTATATATGTGTGTGTATTGTTTTGCGTTTTAAACATTTTATCGGGTATCAAAGACAAAAAAGAATTGGAACCGAGGCATCTCAAAACATTTCAAAGACACATACTTTGACTTTAAAAAATTGAATTTATATCTAAGAAAGAACTCAGGTATTTACATTTCTCTTTCATTCTATTAGATTTTCATCACACATTTAGTATTCTTTATATTAATTTGTAGCTTTTGTCGTTCAAAAAAATTGTAGCTTTTGTTGTAAAATAAATGAAAAATCTATTTTCATTTACATATTTGATACGACCTTCAAACATAACCCCTTTTATGTTTAACCGATTCAATATTAGAAGGTCCAAATCCATCTAGCATCTCACTCAACCATGATAAAATATACCAAAGATTGCAATTTTGATTTTTATAATAGTTAATAAACAATTTTTTATAAATTTATTTGATAAATGATTGAAATTTACTTTAAACAAAATGTTTCAAGATCCACAAATAAATATATATCATACTAAATTTAATTTGAAAATTCGGTTATCCTTAAATCTATTGTTTTCCTTTTAATCTTCCTTCACAAATTTATAATGAAATATTCAATATCACTATTAATAGCTAAAACAAATTAGTGTTTACATTAGTTTTATCATGTTACCAAAAAATAGTTTTATCAGACTTTAGACCCGAAACCTTCTTTTTAAAACTCTACGATGTTCCTCACTAACCAAGCTATATATACCTTAATTTAAAGTGATTGTGAAGGATTTAATCTTCCTTCACAAATTAATAATGACATATTCAATATCATTATTAATAGTTGAACTATATTTTATTTATAAGTAAATGCTACTAAATTAATGGTTATATTAGTTTTATCATGTTACCCAAAAATATATTAGTTTTATCGGATATTGGACCCAAAAAATTCTTCTTAAAACTCTTCACTAACCAAATTATACTTTAATTCAAATATGTATTCATTGTAATTCGTTATCTATAAATGCAAATAAAGTGTTATTTAATTTGCACTAACAAAAAATAATATACTTTCAACAAAATAAAGTTAACAAATTAATGTTATATCTCTAAAAAAAGGAATTCCAAAAGTCATTACAAAGTGATTGTGTAGGATTAGTTAAGAAATCATACACTTATCAATCAAAAGCAATATATTATAACACATTTCCATTTTCATAATTTAAAATAACTATATTACTGATTTTATTTTTTTATATGTTAATGATGGTGTGATAAAATATGTTGAAAAGAAATGAATACAAATTAATTAGTTGTATTTACAAAAGTGTTACTATAATGATTTAATCTCTTGCTATTTAAAAAATAACCTCATTTTATCAATATAAATAAATAGATTATTCTATCTTAGAGGATTTCAGTTCTTTTTCTCTATTTTTTGTTATTGATCTTTTCATTTTATAATAATATTTTTAGGGTGCTGCAAAAAACTTATACAATTGAAATGTCAATTTATTGCGATGGTTTCTTTGCATTTTCAATTTTGCTTTAAAAAATGTTATTCGATTTCACCTCTCCAATTTCAAGTTCAAAATATATTTGATTGTATCCCATTAATTAACAAACACTATAACACTATTAGTTACAAATGCTCAAAGGTTTTTCAACAAAAACAATTATAGCTAATTTTTCAACTAAAAACAGTTGAGGAGTAACAATGGTGCAAACAAATCAAAATATAACGTGGAAACAAATAAATAAATGATGTTTGTAAAATAAAATAATTTTCATTTCGCATTGGCATATTTAACATTATTAGTTACATATATAATAATTTGGCATATATAATATTATTAATTACAAATGTTCAAAGGTTATTCACCAAAAACAATTATGGTTAAGTTTTCAATTAAAACAGTTGAGGAACAATAATGATGAAAACGCACCAAAATTTAACGCGTGAACAAATAATTAAATGATGTTCATGAAAAAAAACTCATTTTAATTTCACTTTGGGTTATTTAAAATTTTAATATTCTCTTAAATTTTGAAGTTGGCAATTAATTATATTGTTAGTTATACTAGACCTTTATATTTTTATTTTATCTATTTTTGTAGTGAAAAATAATTATATATTAATAATGAAAAAATTACATATATACATATAAAAATATATCAACACACATGCAATGCGGGGGTCACAATCTAGTTTGATTTATTATTCAATAGTTGATATTACTCGTTATACTCTCTAAAGTGAATTTTTCACTTTTAAATGACCCAAATACATAATATAATCTCTTGATTTACTCAATTTACTAATTTTTAAGTTTAAAAGAGCAAAATCTATAACAATATTTAAATAGATAAAATTGTTTGTTAAATAGAGATAATATTGTATTGAAATGCCAATAATATAAGATCTAGCATATAGGATGTGTTTTTCGTCTTAAAAAAAGCATATAGAATTTTACACATGAATTTGTTGATAGGAAGGATCAATATTTATATATTTGTCACTCCATACAGTGCACTGAATTTTTATGCCCCTAGAATATAACAAATAAAAGTTAGTAACAAAAACTTGGCTAACTCTACATCCAAATTGTCGAAAAACAATAATAAAATACAACAAATGAAAATTATATAAAGTTCAACCTAGAGAAACAATATTAAACTAGCGGTGTATGTGTTAGGAGGTGTTCAATGATGGACAATTGTAGAAGAAATAACACATCGTCTAGAGTTACTGTTATCTCACGAATATATGATCTAGTCTCCCTGTGCCACCTCTTACCAAATGTGGACAACTGCCCGACATCTATTAACTTGTAGTTTTTGCGTCCATGATCAGCTAAGCCGAAGGCTTTGATTGGATTCCAAAACCAAGTCATGGTAGAAATTGAAACCTGTAGATGACATATCTTTCTACTATTATTGACGCATTTAAGAGGAACACGTTCCTAAAAAAATCAATTCATAACAAATAAATTTAGAATTAAAACTTATATCTCCAACTCATATGAGGTCTACCATGTGGTCTTCAAAATGTGGTAGCGTAGACATAACAACAGGACCCTACAGAACCCCCTGAAATGGGGCAAGTGGTGATAGTGGCAGCGGCGGCGGTGCATGCATCTCGTCCTGTACATGAGCGTCAACATGTGCCTGAGAGCACAAGCTTTCACCTCTAACTTGTTGTCGTTTGACGGTAGCTTTAGCCTGATGCTCTCTATGTACAGACCCTTGTTGTTGTTGGGTTTCCTTACCGTGTCGAAATCGAGTAATATAACCATCACCTTCCATCTTTGAAAGCAAAAATCAACACTTTGTCACATTTCAACATTTTGACTATATCAAATTTGAACAACATAAATTAATTATATCTTACTACAAATTTATTACAAATCAAAAACATTTTGTCAAACATTTGACATACAACAACTATAACAACTTATTCAACATTTTGTCATATTTCAACAATAAATTGACATAACAACAACAACAACAAAAACACTACCGATCGCAAACATAAACTACTTTAAACTACAACAACAATATAAACTAATTATATCTCACTACAAACTCATTACAAATCAAAAACATTTTGTCAAACACTTGACATACAACAACTATAACAACTTCCAAAACATAAAATCAATTGTAACAACAACAATCAATTGACATAACAATAACAACGTCAAAGTTCATCCCTAACTACCTATTGAAACTACAACAATAACTATAAACTAATTAAAAACAAAAAGCTTACAAATCAAAAACATACACACTAAAATAAAAAAATATAAAAACAAAAAACTTACCTTTTGAAGATTAAGAGATGATGAATCAAAAAGTGATGTTTTAGTATGGATTTGAGGTAAGAAAATGAGATTGAGTTGAATTTGAGAGAAATGGAGGTTAAAGAGATTTTGATTTGAAAAATAGAGTAAATGGGGGAAAATGACTGCCCTATATTAAGGTACCATGTCAGATAACTTAATTTATCGGAGGGGTAAATCCAAAAAATTACCCAACCAAATCCAACAATCCAATAAGAGGTATTTTGAATGTTTTGGAGGACTTATCACACTACTGTGGGATAAACAATTTTCATTCACTTTATCACAATGTGTTGGGTCTGTTGGTGCGTGGTGGGCCTAGTAATGATGTTGTTTTCAATTGTACAATTTGAAATAATTGATTTACGACAAACTTCATCAACTCCAACTCCTTTGTGCAACTTCTTGCTAGTCAACCTACCTCTTCTATTATGAGAAAAGTCATATGGCCTCCTCTCTTATTGGTATTCTAAAGGTGAATGCATATGGAAGCTCTTTTGGTAACTTGAAAAATAAGATGGCGATTAGATTCATATCTATAGGGTACCAGCAAAACATACCCATAATGTAACACCCCAATATTTTCATATATATTATATATATGTCTTTTTAGTAATTGTTATGATTTATTATTTAATTAATAATTATTCTATTATAAATAAATTAAATTAAATTTTATCACACTCAATTTTACCGGAATAATTATAACCTTTATTTTTATTTAATTGTTTTGGCGTGACAATTACATGGGGACGGTTTAAGACGTGATTATTTCTTAAATGGATTATTGTGTATTTTTTTTTATTTGATTAGTTTCGATAATCATGGAATTGATGTGTTAGATATGTTTGTTTTATTTTGTTATGTGTGACCTACGGTGATCTTCTTGTCTTGCTTGATTTATTTTAGTTGATAAAATATTAGTCGAATTATTTAATTAAATTAAAATTTAGGCTAAATACCACCCGTGGTCCCTTAACTTAATTTCGGTTAACGATTTAGTCATTTATCTCTTTTTTTTCCGATTTGGTCATTTATCTTTTTAAATAATTTCAGCATTACCCTTTAAGTGGGGTTTCGTTAAGAAAAAGTTAAAAAATCTCTCCTCTGGATCATTGCATATATTCATCAAACCTCTAAGAATGATTGTCACTAATCTGAAGTGATGTCTATGGAGTATAAATACCCCATAGTTTCAGTTTTAACGAATCAATTAAGAGAGGAGATAATGTGCATTCCTTCATTCTTGTTAGAGGCACCCACTTCTCTCTCCTCCTTATCACCTTTAATTTATTTTTGAAATGAAGATTATAAATTTAATTATGAGTTTTTTGTGCAATTAAGAGAGGACAACAAAAAGACTACTCTCCTTTTTTATATCTCATGCATTCCTCTCTTTTAAACCAAAATTATGATTTTATTTTAATTCTCTACAAAAATAATTCTAAGCAATTTTTAGTTTCGTAACTATTGGATAAAAAATTAAAAAGGTGATGTGACACTCTCTAATTTATTTATTTAATTAAAAGGGATGGTGCAATATATGGTGAACTCTACTAGTTAATCTTAATTAACACATACACATAAATACACATGATTTCAATTGGCTTTGTAACAACATAATAAAGTTAAAGAAATAGTAACCATTGGTAGCATAATTTTGGAATTAAGTGCACTTCAATTTTAGACAAGAAATCAATGGTAATATTGCAAATAGCTATTGAAACCCCCTTATTTTAACAATCTCACCTCTGCTTCTTCTATTCATACATTTCAATTAGACCCTCTTGCTGTCACACCTACTTGTCATTCGTACACTCACAAAATAATTTTATAAGTCGTAAATCCCAATATCTATTCAGGTTGAATTCATCATTGCCTCATTAGCTATTTCTTCTGCGAATTTAGAGGTGTTAAGAAAAGAAAGCGCCTAAGGTAAGGGCTTTTCCCCATGCAAGGTTAGGCTAGATATTAAATTAATAGTTTGTAAGATATTGATATAAGTCTTGATGCCTTAAAAAAAATATTGGTTTTTTGTTTGAGAATTTAACTATAATGTTTTGTTTTTATGAGTAATATGTTTGTAGTCATATATTTGACGTAAAGTTGCTATTTTTGTGTTGTCTAGGTATATTTAATTATAAAACTATGATTTTTATTATGATCTCATGAGTAATATCTTTGTTAGGATGTTTTTAATTTAAAGTTTCGATTTTTGTGTTATTTCATTTCAAAGTTTTTGATTTTTATGATATTTATATGAGTCTTGAGGGAATTGATGAAAAAATTTAATTTTTAATTGTGATAACATGATTAAGTTGATTTTTGTGATGTGTTTAGTGGTAAACCTCGATTTGTATGCCTAAATGAATAATAATGGGATACATTTTTATATTTAGAAGAAATAAAGTTTATATTTGTATGTGTTCTTCGTTATTTGAGTTTGATGACTATCAATAACACATCGCTAAATCCAAATTTTATAGTTTATAAAAGAAAAGTTATGACTCTAAGACATTTATTCACGCGTTTAGCAAAAGTATTGATTCTTGATTTTAAGCACCCCTGAGAATAAAACTTTGATGTCATATGTGATTAAAATTTAATCTTGAATATTTTATCTTTGTGCTTGCCTAAGTGGCTGGTGATTTATGTTTGAAATATTGTTATCTTTGTGGTTGCCTAAGTGACTGATGATTTGTGTTTGAAATATTGTTATCTTTGTGGTTGCCTAAGTGACTGGTGATTTGTGTTTGAAATATTGTTATCTTTGTGGTTGCCTAAGTGGCTGGTGATTTGTGTTTTGAATATTGTTATCTTGTGGTTGCCTAAGTGGCTGGTGATTTGTGTGTTGGACATTGTTCTCTTTGTGATTATCTAAGAGGGTGGGGGGTGGTGACATGTATCTTTTGAGCATCATTATCATTTCATGACATATCATATGCATTTTTGTGGACGCCTGTGTGGCTGGTTTAATTTTCTCCATTGGTATGGGTGACTTCTGTGTGGACGCCTGTGTGGCTGATTATATCCGGATCATATACATTTAGGAGCATGCATAACTTGCATACATTTTATTGTCATTTTTATTTTGATCTAATTATTTGTTCTACGGTGAGTTGCTACTTGATTTATTTAGATACATTTTATGAATCTTGGTACATCCTTGGGAACTATTAAAGAATCAATTTCTTTAAATCTTTTATTACGAAAAGATTTTATATTCATATTTTATGACTGTTAACTTATTATTTGGTTTAATTTTTGTTGTGGGATGAACTGACATTAAATAATTGAATTTCGCTAGTAAATAATTGAATCGTCTCAGTCAATCTTATTTCTTTTGAATTTCACCTAAAAAGAATTTATTTTATTTTGGAGCGTAAATGAATATCGATCTAACAACTGGAAAATTAAATTTGCAAATAAGTAAATAAATAAATAATATTTTAGTAAATTGCATTACATTCTTTTACAAAAAAAAAAAAATATATCAAGTCATTTTCTGACGCTTCTTCCATTTATTACATGATGAACTACTCTTAAGAAATAAAAATTATAGTTGTTTCTAAAAGAAAACAAATATCTTTAAGTAATGTTTTGGATCAAAATCTGGGGCGTTACACATAACAGATAGGATAAAAATCGCTTTATGAATACGAGTGTGGACACATGTAATTACTGGTAAAGAGGTATGTGTGCGGGTATAGTACCTTACTAACCACCCCTCCCAGCATATCATATATTATTATTATTATTATTATTATTATTATTATTATTATTATTATTATTATTATTATTATTATTATTATTATTATTATTATTATTATTATTATTATATTATTATTATTATTATTATTATTATTATATACAATATATAGATTTTATCATGACTAATAATATTTAGGCTATCAATTTAAATATACAAATAAAATCACAACCATAGTTAGTCGAATTTCTATGTAATTTTTTGGGTGGAATAAAAATATTCCATAACTAAGACATATATAAAGTTAACAATTTATCTCATAAAATATGCTAATTGCTTTCTAAATTTTATTTTATTTTTACTCAAAAAAATTTGTTTAGTCTAGTAGTTAATTTTCTCTTTTGTTTTATTTTTACTAATATCACAAAATTAAAATATTTACATGATATTTCATGATTAAATATTAAAGAATTTTGAATATTTT
Source organism: Cicer yamashitae (assembly GCA_037974755.1). NCBI lineage: Eukaryota > Viridiplantae > Streptophyta > Magnoliopsida > Fabales > Fabaceae > Cicer > Cicer yamashitae. Next base: position 10,496,202 of record JBBPBQ010000001.1, on the reverse strand, counting down.
CTTAATTGTGTTAAAATTATATGATATTTTGTGATTTAACAATAGATTTTAGTTTAAAGGGAGATAACAGGTTGAGATAGAGGATTAACATTGATACCTATGTCGATATGAGTTCAGATACATGTATTTTTTCAAAATACAAATACGAAAACAGGTATTATAATACCTTAGCCAAACACTATCCATTGTCATCTCAACCGGAAAGGCTGAGTTTGAAGGCTTAAGTTGCAATTATCATAGAGAAAGGTATGAGGGGTTCTTTGGTTCATGTGGAGTTTCTTCTACATTGTGGAAAATTTATTTTCCATTCTTACGGATCTAAATATTGCTTGGAATGTTCATTACAATACATAACATTATTCATAAAATTATTCAGAATATGATTTTGAAAGTGTTTTAACTAATATTGTGAAGGAATATCACAACAGCAACATTATGCTACCTTCATCACTCCTCTGTAAGCTTATTGATCATATGTGGTATGTAGTGTTTCATCATACTTTGAAGGAGGAGAATGAATCAATGAATTGGTTGGAAAAATTTGGGGCTTCAAAGTATAAGATACAAGAATTTGCGATAAAATAAACTTTGGTCCTTGAACAAGGCAAATTCCATGGCACACCATCTTGATAGGTGGCTCATTGTAGACCAATGTTTAAAAGTCATCCAAAATTTTAAAGGCAATTGGCGATGAACTCTAGTCTCAACTCTCTATTTCCCAAGGGAAATGAACTCTAGCATTCAGGAGTTTGGTTGAAAAGTAAGTAAAGTTTCGCCTATCATTATTCTAGTAGGGATTCAAATTTGTGTTTCTTGAACAATTCATCATTTACTTAAGTTTTTAATTACTAATTTTCGTCTCTATTGTTAAGTCACTCGTGTGTACACTTTAAATTTTTGCATAGTATTTACGGATATATTTAAAACATTATAAACATCACCACAAAAATTTAAAACTTTTTAACAAATGATAAATGGACTATGAATTTTTAACCTCTAAAAGCTTAAGAAAAAAACTAATGAAATCTTATCCTAGATATAAAATTTTGAGCTCAATTTTTAAAGAGATTTCTACAATAACACATAATGTATTGGCAAAGTTTTATAGTATTCCACTAAAATCTCAAATTTCTTTTGATTTTATAGAGACTAAAACAACTGACGAAAATATTGTGGGACCAAAAATCGAAGAAATTTTTTTTAAGTACTAAAAATAAAAATCAAAGAAATTATTGAATAAAAAAAATGAAACAAGATGCTTCCATTATGTATATCTGTCGTGATTAATACTTACATTCTCCACAGCTTATCTTGCTAAGTTATGTGTCACGTATTTTGTTATCATTAGATTAAGAGTTAGTCTTTGATCTAAAATGCTTAGTGAGGTCGAAGAAAAACTATCAAGGTCAACAATTTTTTTTGAATCCAATGTAAATTAAAATACATACAAGAATTGAAGTATAAAACAGCAACAATTCACAAATAGTGTCTTAATTCAAAAATAAGTAAAAGAAGAAAGGATTAAAAACAGCAAATGACACTAATTGTACTCCAACAGCAAATAATATCTGCTTTTTATCTTTAAGAGAAATGAACCAAATCTCTGTATATGCACTTTCCATGTCTTACCAATGACACACCTGTTAACAACAAAAGAATCAAAATGAACAATGGCTTCTAACATTCATGTCTCAGAACCAAATCTCTACTAGGATCAATAATATGTATTTAAAAAATTGAGGGAGCATCAAATCTGATACAGAGGGCAAGTTACATAAAATAGAAATTGAAGATATTACCTAAGAATAAATATAGTTTACTCAAACACAAGTTACCATTATTTAGAACCAAGAATCAATGTGGATTCTTAATTATCTACTTCTACTTGTTGCATTTATTTATGCTTCATATTGCACAAACTAACAAAGCAGTGAACCTTTTAGTTTTCATTTACTTGTTCAGAATTGTGGAACAAAGTCTTAGACTTCAAATTGAGGACCACTTCATGTGATGCGGCCGCAATATTTCAATGGTACGGTAGTGTCCGCAACTGCATCAGTATGCAATTGCACTATGATTTTAAATCACAGATAGTCCTCACACAAAATATTTGTCTATCTTCCTTTGTGTTTATATCATAGATTTAGAGGGTATTTTAAAGGATTAAAGATAGATAATAAGATAGATATGAGATTTTAAAGAAGAAATAGGAGATATGTGTATTATAAAATAAGTAATAAATTAGAACTTTTTATGCTAATAAAAAGTATCACGCCACAACGATTGTAATACACATCGCAACAGTCGTAATCGCAACGGCCACAATTTAAACTCTGGCTTGATTTGTGCTAGTGAGGCATGTAGTATGTAGAATTAATCTAATGGTTTTATTCATCCAGGAGATCTAATTAATCAAGTTCTTCTAAAAAATTCTTCTAATACAAGGAATGTTGAACGCTTGTTTTTTATCAGAAATGTATTAAAACATAAGTATATGCAAATAATTAAGGGCGCTACAATGATTACATCAAATAATTAAGTGTATTAACACAATTTGTTAGTTATTATTATATCAACAATATACAAATCTCACCTAAAGTAAACAATATATAAATCTCAGTAGTTCCTGTAAACTTGACTATTTTATAAATCTACTAACTTATACAAACAATCACACAAATAAAATCATACCTGAAATTTGATGGCAATTTTTCCTATCTCTTCCCATGGCTCATATTATCACTTCATCATTTATTTTTAAGACTGGGATGGACATATGCTCCCACCTCTGACTTTTATATCTTGCTTCTAATAGAGGGCACTTCCTGATTTCTAGTATCTTAAGAGAGGAAGGCAATGAGTCTTCTGACAAATACTCAAGCCTTGGACAATCATAAAAGCAAAGTGTTTCTAAAGAGGAAAGGTGTCGAAGTCCATTTCCTTCAAAAGATTTCATTTCAAAGAGATTTAAGATATATAGCGAATCAAGGGAAATAGGCAACAATCGCTTCTTCAACAAGGTGTTAACAATATCGTCATCACCTCCAATAAACAACAGTGAAAGAGTATTAAGGCGTTGGAGACCCCATTCAAATATAGGTGTTGTTATTATCACTAAGTCAATACAAATAGTTCGTAATTTGGGAGGTAGGCAAGCTCCTTCACACAATGGTAAAGATAGTTTTGGAAGATTTGAGAGACACAGAAATTCAAGAGAGGTCAGAGTTTCCATCCGTAGAGTCACTGATCTAAGTGCGTCACATTTATATACCACAAATGATTGGAGGGCTGACGGAAGAAGCAAAGATGTTTTTGAAATAAAAATGGATTCCAAATTTGTACAGCCATTAATTGAAAGATGTTGGAGTGTTGGGAAACCATCCAATGCGAAGGAGGTAAGTGCATTACAACTATTCCATAAATGTAAACTCACAAGTGATGTGTAATTGCCCCATGTTTCAAGAGGCAAGAATGCTAAATTCTCACAATCATTAATTTTAAGTGATTGCAATGAAGTGGGTAGACCATATGTTGGAAAAGCACCAAGAGACGGAACATCATAGAGTTCCAAGGATTGAAGACAATTGTTGTTCATAATCATTTTAGGTAATGAAAATAGTGTATCATAGCAACGAATGGATAAACTCTGTAGTAGACATGGAGAGTCATTCTCAAGTAACAACCATTGGGTCATTTCCCTCACAGGTAACAACAATTGGGTCCATTCAGAAAAATTTTCAAAATTTACATCTTTTTCAATACTTATTTTTTTTAATGAGGAGACCCAATGTAAAGTAGTATGCGGTGTTGTCAAGAGACTATCACAACTACTTATGCTAATTTCATCTATTGAAGAAAGATGGTTAGGCAAATGTCCCATTAGTTTAGGACATTTCCTTAACGACAAAGTTCTAAGACGAGGGAAAGCAAGTTCACCACTTTCATAGTGTATCCATTCCTTCCAATTCGGCATGCAAGAAAATTCCAATGTTTCGAGAGATTGAAATGGTTGGAATGAAGAAATGGAAGGTTCTAGTGTCATCCCATAGAATTCTATTCCAATTGTTTCTATATTCATAAATTCAAGGTTTGCAAATTGTAAAGCTTACAAATTGCATCAGGCAAGCTTTTGATTCCAGTGAATGAGAGATCTAGATATTGCAACTGCACCATACTGCCAATTGATTCTGGTAGCGTGGTTATATTTTGATAATTATTTAAGGATAGCACACGTAACCTTATGAGTTTGGGTAGCAAATCTTCAACAACCTTTCTAGATAAGTTATAACCTCCACCGTAAACAAGGTTAATGGATAGGAAGCTTCGCAAGCATTTGAAATTGTTGAGAACTTCAAACTTTTTGAAAAAGTCGTACAATTCTTGATTATATGACAAATGACGAACATTTTTGGAGATGTTACCATCACATTCAAGCCTGAAACAACTTTTTCCAGATACCACTAAGGCTAAATCATTGACAAGGTCGTGCATAACAAACTTTTGTCTTCCAAAATCTGATTGTTGTACTTGAATTAAGGATCTGGACAACAATTCAATAATATAGTCGTCACCTACTTCTTCAAGTGCTTTATTTTCTTGAGAATGCTCTAGGAAGCCTTTTGCCATCCACAACCAATTGCTTCCTATCAATTGGAAAATCCTTCGGAAAAATTGAGCAATAGGCAAAACATCTTTTCAAATGAGAGGGGAGATCTTGATAACTCAGAAGCAAAGCAGGCAAAATATTATCATTTGGTAAGTTCCATATGTCACTGTTTAGAATTGTAGCCCAATCTTTTGCATCTACCTTTGAACGCAAAAGTCCTCCGAGTGTTTTAGCAGCTATGGGCAATCCACCGCACTTTTTTGCAATCTTCTTGCCAATTGCTTCTAGATTTGGGCATTTGTTGCCTTGACAGTCTTCACTTCTGAATGCATGCTTTGAGAGTAAAGACCAACAATCATCATCTGATAGCGTCTCTACTTTATGAATGGGAAATGTGTGTGTAACCTCAGCAACTTTTTGTTGGCGTGTTGTGATGATGACCCTACTTCCAATTTTTCCGTTAATCAAAGGAGTTACTAGTTCATCCCAATCATAATAATTGTCATTCCAAAGGTCGTCCAACACTAACAAAAATCTTTTATCCCTCAAGTTTTTATTTAATTCAACTCGAAGAAAATCAAGATTATTGTTTTCACCACGTCCTGAAGTGATAGATTCTAGAAGGGATTTAGTTACTCTCAAAATATTGAAATCCTCCGACACACAAACCCAGACTTTCAAATCAAAATGTTCTTGTACTTTTTTATCATTGTTGGAGGGTTGTTTTGCCAACACCCCCCATGCCCCAGGGTTGTTTTGCCAACACCCCCCATGCCCCAAATTGCCACAACACCAATATTATTACTACTTGTATCACTGTCTGATAGCAACATACTAATTAGTTTCTCTTTATCATCCTTCCTACCAACCATAACAGATTCATTTACCATTGAACTCGAAGGAGTTCTACGAGAAACTCTCCCGCTCACAGTTTGCAAGCCAAGGATGTCTCTCTGCTGTGTAAAATGTTGCAGCCTTTGACACATAATCTTCATTTGTGAATTGATCTTTCCATAGATGTTTTTAAATGGAGATTTAAGGCGGTTCCATACCTGATTAGTAATGTTTTCAGCTTGTCTGCCCTCCATCTTGCACCGCAGGGCGTCATAATTGATTTGGTTGAGCAAATCCTCAGCATCAAAGATCTCATCTTTCAATTGATCTAACCATTTTTTGACAGTAGGGTTGATGATCTGCTTCATCTCTGCATCATCCAGCACAGCTTGAAGAGCGAGCAGAGTTGTTTCCAACTCTGCCAACAGTGAGTCATTGAGCTTGGTGTTTTTTATGTAATCACGAAATTCAGTTGAGGCAAGTTTATCAACTAAGGTTTGAACAGATGCAGAGAGAAAAGCCCCTCCAACCAAAGTTGCAGCCATCTTGTATTGTTACTGTGAATGTAAAATAGCAAAAGGAAGGAAGTTGTAACTAAATTGAGAGCTATGAAGATTTAATTGAAGGATAGTTTGGAGTTCATATAGTAAAGAGATAAGGCTCAAGAACAAGACATTGTTATGTTGTGAATGAATAATTGAAGTTTTACTTTTAGGAGTATTGGAAAACAGAATAATTAAGAAAGGATTCGACAAAAGAATTGATTGAAAGAAAAGAAAAAGTTGCATAATCACTTTTGCGTCTTTATAAATAACTTTAGATTTATAAGGCATGTAAAAGTCGTTCCACTTAAATAATAAAGCAAATGAGAGGATTCCAATATAGGATAGATTTCTAACAGATCACCACACAATTTTTAAACTTTTGTTTTTATTATTTTGTTAATGTGAAAAAGTCATGCTGCGAAGAATGCGTACCACTAAGCAAAAGCTACTTTAAGAATATTGAAAAAGTGATTCGATAATTGCCGTGTGTGACAAATCACTTCTTTTATTTATTAATATTAATACTATTTTTTAATATATTTTAAAATAAAATATACTAGTGTAGATGTACATTTCAAAAGAGTAGTGGAAGGATAATTGACGTGTGTGACAAATCACTTCTTTTATTTATTAATATTAAGACTATTTTTTTAATATATTTTAAAATAAAATATAATAGTGTAGGTGTACATTTCAAAAGAGTAATGGAAGAAGATTTTATTTTACTGGTAGATCAATCTATGCATGTTGCTGAGTCAATTAGTGTTGGATGTTGTTAAACTCATTTTGTTCTGAATATGACTCGTTAATTAATTAACAGAAAAATGAAGAATGGCTAGCAAACATGTAACCTTCATCAAGGCTGAAAATATCATAAAGTTTATACTTAAATAGAAGGATTTCTAAATTTATTGTATCCTAGATGTTAAAAGTAATGTTTTTGTTTTAGAGTAGAATATACTAAAACATTTATATTTTAAGAGGTAAATATATGTTTGAATAACTATACATAGGCTAATTTTGTTTTATTTCAAAGGAATATGTAAAACCTTGTTGATTAATACAATTCACGCAACATATATTAAAATATGATATCATTGATAAGATTTTGTTAAAATATGATATCATTGATAAGATTTTGACTCGTGCGTTGCGTGATAGGTGTTGATATATTTTTATGTGTATATATAAATTTTTTGTTAAAATATATAATTATTTTTCACTACAAAAATAGATAAAATAAAGATATAATAAAAGTTTTGTATACAATTATTTGTAATCTTAAAAATTTAGGAGAATGTTAAAATTTTAAATATGTCACCATGAAATGAAAATGACTTTTTTTTCATAGACATCATTTATTTATTTATTTACATACTTTAAATTTTGGTTTACTTGCACCATTGTTGTTCCTCAACGGTTTTAGATGAAGAACTAACCATAATTATTTTTGTTGAAGAATCTTTAAACATTTGTAACTAATAATGTTATATTGTTTCTTAATGTGATATAATCAAATGTATTGTAAACTTGAAATTTGAGGTCGGGATCGAATCACATTTTTTAAAGCAAATATGAAAGTATAAAGACACCATCTTGATTAATTGACATCTCAACTGTATTGACACCTCTATTTATCTATAAATATTTAGGCACCCTAAAAATATTATTAATAAAATGAAAAGACCGATAACAAAAAAATAGATAGAGAAAAGAACTAAAATCATCTAATATCGAATAATCTATTTATTTATATTGTTAAAATGAAGTTAATTTTTAAATAGTAAAAGATTGAATCATTATAATAACACTTTTTAAAATATAATTAATTAAGTTGTAAGCTTTTCTTTGCCAACATATGTTAGCATTGACACATCAAAAAACTAAAATCGATTATATAATTTAGGCTAAATAGCACCTGTGGTCCCTTAACTTAATTTCAGTTAACGTTTTAGACCTTTATCTTTTTTTTTCTTTCCGATTTGGTCCTTTATTTTAATTTTAAGTGACAATTTGATCTTTTATGTTTTAAAATGTCAACAATGTTATCCTTTTTTTTACAAAAATTCATCAAAAATATCAAATAAAACCCATAAAATAAATTATATTCTTCAATATAATACAAATTTCATCAAATTTGTAACTCAAATCTTCAAAAAACTCATATTTTCATTCTTCATTTGATGTTGTTATAGATGAAAATATGAGTTTATTTACAGATTTAAGTTATGAATTTGATGAAATTTGCATTATATTGAGGATGATAATTAATTTTATGGGTTTTGTTTGAAATTTTTGTTGAATTTTTTTAATTTTTGCAAAAACAAAAGGATAACATTGTTGACATTTTAAAACATAAAAGATCAAATTGTCACTTAAAATTAAAATAAAGATCAAATTATCACTTAAAATTAAAATAAAGGACCAAATCAGAAGGAAAAAAAAAGATAAAGGACTAAAACGTTAATTGAAATTAAGTTAAGGGACCACGGATGCTATTTAGCCTATAATTTATTTAAATTGTAAATATGGAAATGTGTTATAGTATATATTTCTTGTTATGGGAATACAATAATGTTAAATCTTTTAAGGGAGACCATGAGTTATTATGAACTCTTAGAGTATATAAAGAAAACTTTGAGGGACATGTGAAGTTGTTCATTTTTTACTGCCAAGCTGAGCAATTCACTTTCGGGTTAGTGTATACATAACTATACTGTATTGCCAATTACTTTGAGTAAGACGACATTAACTATTACTTGACTAAAACTTTGGGAGTGTAATCTTTATCTTAATAAGTCTTTGGTATACACTCAGATTTAACTACTGATCAAAGCTATATACCTCTTTGTGAATCTTTATGAATATGTATTCACATCTATTATAATATATTAAAACATAATTCCAACTCTATTGAATGACACGTCATACACTTATGTGCCACATCATAGCATTTGTGTCACATCGTTTATATTCTTATGTGGCACCCTTCATATATCTCTACTATTCATCTCAGATCTTCTATTCCTCACTTTAGCTTTTGCATCTCACACATCATATACATAAGTTAAAAAACCTTTCAAAAAAGTTCATCATAAAAGTAATTCTACCATCTTCTCACTCCAATCAACATTTGCGGCTCCTCCAATTATAACTTTACATTTCTTGTAGATTAATTGGCAACAAAATACGTCATATTGACGTTATGTCATCTCAAATGTTCCAGTAATCATTTGCAAGTATGAATCCGATCTCATGAAACCATATCTAGATCCAATCTCACAAAGTCATATTAGAATTCGATCTCACAAAGCCATCTCTGTTCATTTCTTGGAAAATTTGTGTCATCGATACACTTATATTCGCCTATGTAACTAACTATAAATTATCTGTTCATGTCTTTTGTTATGTATACACCATGAAATAAGTATGAATTTGTTGCATTTTATAATATCTTTATCTATTGGTATGCAAGAGGGTGGTTGAAAATCAACGGATGGATCTTTATGTGTGATGAACAATGTATTGAAGATAGTGAGTAAATTGTTCTTTTTTGTATGAGTTATTGAAATAAAAGGTTTGATAAGTGATTAAAGCCTTTAAGTGTATTGATTAGAGTTAAAGTTGCAAATGTATGAAATAATTGTATTTGAATGATCAAATAAAATGATTTGTTTTACCTTACATATTGGTGAAACAAAATATAATATAAGCAAAATATGAAACAAGTAGTGTGATTTTGGAGGTGCCACTTCAAAATTTTTGTGAGTTGACAAATTTTAGAATATGTAGCGTACATATAGATATATAGATGAGTTGTTGCCAATAAAATTCAAAATTCTGTTTTAATATATTATAATACATACTATAAAATAATATAAAATGAAACAATATTAAATCATCATAATCTATTCTTGGTGCTTATGCTTTTAATGGAATCACAAATTGTAGCCATTATTTCCAAAAGGAAATTGCCATGGAGGATGAAAAAGTGAATAAAAAGTGAATTGGTTCTGAAGTATTTAAAACTAAAGGCATTCCAAATATGTAGTATTTATATTTTGTGAAGATTAGCGAGTTAATTTTTTTTTTTTTTAAATAAATAAATTGGTGATTTAAATTTGTTAATAGCTAGGATATAGG
>JBBPBQ010000001.1:10349305-10485597 GCA_037974755.1 Cicer yamashitae | reverse complement strand
AAAATTTGCTTTGATATAGGAAATTTCATGTGAAAGTTTTGTTTTGATAAAAAACACAATTTCATAAATAAATAAAAATGAAATTCATTGAAAAAGTTTTGCTTTGATAATGGAAAATGTGTTTTATAAATAAATATAAAAATAGAATTATATTTTAAAATTCGAAATTAAATTTTAAAAATAAAATTATATTACTTTAAATTCGAAAATAAATATAAAAAATATTTTAAAATAAATAAATATTTTAAATATCTAGTGTAAAATATAATAATCTTAAGTAAAATAAGAAATTAGTAAAAAAAACCGCCAAAATATGTTAATAAAAAGAATTATTGAAAAATTTAATTTAAATATATGTTTGAAAATATAAAGTAAATAAATTAAAATTAATTTTAAAATAATCAAATGAAAATTTATTGAAAAACTAATGATTAAAAAAAATAAGAAATTTGTTATGGGTATAACCAATGGTGCTCTCAACCTTTAGAGTGCATTGACATCACGTGTGGTTAATTGTTTTCCTTTTTGTTTTAGTAGTTTAGTTTTGTGTTTTTAATTTATTTTGGTCATACGGCAGAAACATTGTAAAATTTCTTTTGTTCTTGTTCTAAGCACTTCTTGTGTTTAAAATGTTTCTTTAACATATTCATTTTTGGCTTGTTAAAAAAAATTGAAAAATATAATCAAAATAGATATAGATAGATCGCTGAGATATTCATGCTAGATAAATAAATAGTTTTTATAAATAAATAAGAAAGAAAAATAAAGTTGAGAATTAAATGTGGAAGCGACATGTGACATAAAAATATTTTATATATATATATACACCATTCATTAAGTATGAAAAACTCCTACTTAGTACATTAACCTTTGAGTTGAATTTTAACTATGATATATTCAAATATTAATGTTATCGAAAAGAATTCACATTCCAAAATTGTTAATGATTTGGAGATATTACAAGATTTTTTTTTAAATATAGATGATAGCGAAACAAATCATAAGAGTATCGGTGATAAAGAGAAGGCAATAGCTATTAGTTTGTAAAATTATTTTACTGAAATTAAAAAACTTTTTATATAAATGATTTTTACGACAAAAAAAAATATATATAGAAGAAAACTATATTATATAATTTTCGTCCAAAGGGCATAAAAACTACATGATTTAAGTAACTTTTTTTTGACAACTTTTTGTTTCTTTTTCATATTTTCTTTTTTTAGATTAGGTCTATATACCCTAATTTTTGTTTTTGTTTTCTTTCTAATAAACTTTTAGCTTAAACAAACGACTAAAGAAGATAAAAAAAAAATGCAAAACTAAATTTTACATATTAGAAACAGAAAACAGCTAGAAATTAATATTAAGACAAAACACATTAATTAATTAAAACTGATAAAAACACATACATCATACAAAACAACCAAAGTTGCTTAATGAATAATTGACATTAACACTACCATTAGTACCTAACTATCTCTAACTCTCTTGTAGTAGCCCAAAAGGCACATAATTATAAACCTACACCCTCTTTCAAAAGGACATTTTTAAGGATGAGAAACAGTAATATTATACTCAACAACAAAATGTTCAGGGGTAGAAATGGAATTAACACTATTTGCAATAGCAAAGCCTCTAGCAAATCTAAAAACACCAGTTCCACCAACAATAGGCATTTCTCTATTTTGTTCTGAAATTGGATTCCTACCCAACATACTAAGAGTACTCCCACTATACTTCCCTTCATTAAAAACAAAATTTGTTAACATAAACATTCCAAGATCTTGAAGTGAAGAAAGACCAAAAAGCCCTTGAGCTCTTCCAATGTGATTTGAACTTAACTCTGGCCCTTCAGTCATTACATCATCCATCATGAAAGTTGAACCAAATCCATTAGGAACATTTTTTGGTGTGTCTATGATTTGTACTATGGTGGGGTTATTGTTGTTTCTTATGTCATGGTAGTAGAAATGGATATTTGTTAGTTTCTCTGTTTTTTGTTGTTGTGAAGGTAACATGATGTTGGATTGTTGCGTCAAATCTCCATTTGTGGTTGGTAATTTAGTGGCAAAAATTAGTGTGATGAAGAAGAGAATGAAGAAACTATTTGAAAGAGTCATTGTTGTGAGACACTTTTTTTTTCTTCCTTAACGCTTTTTTTCTATTTAAAAACAAAGAGAGCATCGTTTTATAAGGGGTTTTTTGGAATTAAAAATATTTTTGTGCTGAATTTTTTATTGCCCACGTAGTTCGCGAGGAAAGTTCTAAGAGAAAGATTAATTGTTTATTTGAGCTAGGTTTTATTGCAATGCACACGAGGCAACACTTGAGACACGTGTCATTAGTAGAACCTAGGCAAATAGATTTTATATTTTTTTTTATAAACAGTACATTTAATATAGAATTTTATTTGTAAATACCTTATAAAAGTTTTATACAATTTCATTCGTCGGATTATGAATTTCTTTTTTTAACTTTTATCATAATTATATTAAAATTCACAACTATAAATAAATAATTGTGATATATTTAGGTATAAAATCTTTTACATTAAAAATATATAGTAATTAAACTCTTTAATATATATGTTATATATAGACCAAGCAAATGTAATCGTCTTGAACCAATAACTGCAGCATGTAAATTCATTTCTTAGTCAAACTACTAGAGTATTTAGAGACTTATTTCACACATATTAATAAATAATTATAAATAAAAGAAAGAAAGAATAATAATATTTTTAAACTATCTTTATTAATAATAATTGTTGTGTTTCTCACTATAACAATTGCTCAAAAGAATATAATTTTTTAGAAATAATATTGTATATAATTTGGAGAATTTTTGGTTTTAACTTTAGGTATTTTAAAGTTTTGGTGATGATATGTTGATTATTAGAAATGGGGTTGATGGAAATGAGATTGATTGATTGAGTCTTTCATTTTTCTAGATTGAATGTTGGAAGGGAAAGAAGATAAGGTATAAACAACTAAAAATATAAAATAATAAGATAAGGGAATAAAAAAACACAAATATTTTTAAATTAATTCACACCGGTTGTTGTCATATCTTTTCTTCCCTTTACATAGAGGTTAAACAATGTGTATATTATAACTCTCCTCTATGTGTTTCATATCGTTTGCCAAAGCTTCATTAGGCTCCCTGTATTATGATGCTTTAACAAACAAACAGAAGCATTATATCTTAATTCCTCAAGAATACTTGATTCACTTGTCTCTTTAGTTGAGTATTCTTTACACCATCCTTTTAGGCTAAGTATTATTTGGAGCCTCTCTTGACCTACCAAAAGTACAATATATGAATTCCTCATGAATAATGGCTTCACTTGCCTCTTTAGTTGAATATTCTTTACTCTGCCTCTCCAGATTTCCTACTAGGGACCTTCTAGTCTTCTCAACAATCCTAGAAACATGTGCTATTGAGAAACTAAGTGTTTATCTATGTCTTCATACTGACCTTTTACAAAGGTGATTGTCATTATTGGATGAGATTACAAATGTTTGAGTTTGTGTCTGACATGAACACAAAATATTATTATAGGATTCTAACTCCCACTTAAAGGATATTAATATATAAATCTTAATCAATTCAACTATCCAAGTAAAAAATGACTCGTTTAAGAATTCATTTTGAGCGTACTTAATTGATTTATAACAAGTTCTAATAAATTTCAAGAGAGAGAATACTTCATTTTCATATAACTTGTCCATGTCTTTTTCAAATGTGTATTCTTTTATTGAACATGTCTTTTCACTTTTCTTTCTTTTCTCTCTTAAAATGAATGTCTAACTAAACCCTATTCCCAATTTTGTTAAATCAGTCTCAGAAAAATATCGATTGCGCATTCGTTAACCGTTGGATCGGGTTGATTTTTGGACAGCACGTTCGCAACATTCAGGCCTTTGATTTCAATGGTCGGATCGGCGAAACGACGTATAGAGGGGGAGGAATCGTGCTCGCACAGCAGCAGGTTTTTGAGTGTTTTTTTTCTTGTTTTTCATTTGTAAGCTTTAGTGATTTTGTTATTTTGGCTGGTTGTAGGCACACTTTGTGCATCATTTTGAGACTCTCTTGTACCCTTATTTGATTATAGTGGAGTTATTTCTTTGGTCTGGACGACCCGTGATTTTTACCCTTACATTGAGGGGTTTTCCACGTTAAAATATCGATGTTCTTTACGTTCTTTTATTTTGATTAATTTGCTGCCATATATTTGTTGTTGCTCCTCACGGGTTCTTGCAAGTTGGGGGAATTTTATATCCGCTGCGTATTACCTGTTATCGTATTTTTGTGTATTCCCCATCAGAATGGCATCAGAGCTCTTGGTTAAAGGGTTATTTGACTTGCTTGAAGGATGGTGGCAAATATGAATATAAAGATGGTATGCTTGAATGGTACTAATTACCATTTGTGGAAGGGCAAGATGAAAGATTTGTTATTTGTGAAGAAAATGCATCTTCCTATTTTTAGTTCTAAAAGGCCGGATAATAAATCTAAGGAGGGCTGGAATTTTGAACATCAACAGGTATGTGGTTTTGTTAGGCAATATGTAGAAGATAATGTTTATAATCATATTTCTAATGAGACAAATGCAAAAACTATGTGGGATAAGATATAGACTTTGTTCGCCTCTAAATCAGGGAATAATAAATTATTCTTGCTTAATAGTTTCATAAGTTTGAAATATAAGGAGGGAACCTCTATTTCGCACAACTTGAGTGAATTTCAGGGGCTCCTTGATCAAATGTCTAGAATGGGTATCAAGTTTGATGATGAGCTATTGAGACTATTTTACTGTTATCTTTACCAGAATCTTGGGAGACATTTCGGGTTTCTATTACGAGTTCAGCTCCTAATGGTGTTGTTTTCTTGGATACGGCTAAGGGTGGTGTTTTGAATGAGGAGATGAGAAGGAAGACACACGGTTCTTCATCTCAATCTGAAGTTCTTGTCACTGAAAATAGGGGGAGAAGTGAGAAAAAAGAACCGAAGGGTGGTAGAGAAAACAGCAGAAGCAAGTCCAAGTCTAGATACAAAAATATGGAGTGTCATTATTGTCATAGAATAGGGCACATACAGAAGAATTGTTTTCTGTGGAAAAAGGAGAACAAAGGCAAGAAAGGTAAGCAGAAACAAAGGGGTCGTGATGATGATAGTGATGATGACCGTATTACTACTGCTACTAGTGATGATCTTGTTATTCTTCGTGACTATGAGTCAATTAATCTTGTATCTGATGAAAGCATGTGGATAATTGATAGTGGTGCTACACTACATGTTACACCGAGGAAGTAGTTCTTCACATCTTATACTTCAGGTGACTTTGGAGTTTTGAAGATGGGTAATGATGGTGTATCTAAGGTAATTGGTGTTGGTGATGTATGCTTGCAAACCAACATGGGAATGAAATTGTTGCTTAAAGGAGTCAAACATGCTCCAGATGTTCGCTTCAATTTGATCTCCGTGCATATGCTTCAATTTGATCTTATACTTCAGGTGACTTTGGAGTTTTGGTGCATTCTGACGTCTATGGCCCTTTAAAGGTAAAATCTTTTAGTGGTGCACTTTATTTTGTTACTTTTATTGATGACTGTTCCAGGAAACTATGGGTTTATGTTCTGAAGACAAAAGACCAAGTATTGGAGAAATTCAAACAATTTCATGCTTTGGTTGAGAGGCAGACAAGCAAGAAGCTGAAACGTGTTCGCACTGACAACGGTGTTGAATATTGTGGACCCTTTGATGTCTATTGCAAACAGCAGGGTATAGCACATGAAAAGACTCCTCCTAAAACTCCTCAGCTGAATGGTTTAGCAGAGAAGATGAATCGGACACTTGTTGAGAGAGTGAAGTGTATGCTCTCTAAAGCTAAGTTGCCTAAACATTATTGGGGTGAGGCACTGTACACGGCAGTGCATGTTATTAATCTTACTCTTACTGTCGCTTTGAATAGTGAGGTACCAAACAAGGTATGGTTTGGGAAGAATGTCAAGTATGATCACTTGAGAGTCTTTGGTTGCAAGGCTTTTGTGCATGTTCCGAAGGATGAAAGATCCAAGTTGGATGCAAAGTCAAAGCAATGTATCTTCATTGGTTATGGTGAGGATGAATTTGGCTACAAGTTGTACGATCCTATAAACAAAAAGGTTATTAGAAGTCGTGATGTAGTGTTCATGGAAGACCAAACTATTGAAGACATTGATAAGGTGGAGAAGACTACACCTGAGAGAGATAACGTTTTATCTGATGGGGATCCAGTTTGGTCACCTGTTCCTGATTTAGATACTACTGATGGTAATGTTCAGAATGATGAGCCACACGATTGTGTTGATGATCATCGACTTAGAGATGAGGTAAATATTCCAACTAGTGAAGATCATGAGTTGTCACACGATGAGAATCTTAGTGATGCTTCTGAATCATCTCTAACCCAACTCAAGAGGTCTAAGAGGCAGAGACAACCATCTACAAGGTATGTTTATGATGAGTATGTGAATTTGACTGATGAAGGGGAACTTGAGTGTTTTCAAGAGGCCATGGAGAGTGAAGAAAGTCAAAAGTGGTTGGGTGCAATGCATGATGAGATGAAATCCTTGCATTATCCTGTTATTACAAGACATGGGTGTAGACTAAGAAAGAGTCTATACGGTTTGAAGCAAGCTCCAAGACAGTGGTACAAAAAGTTTGAGTCTGTTATGTGTGACCAAGGATACATGAAGACTACTTCTGACCATTGTGTATTTGTTAGAAAATTTTCTAACGATGATTTCATTATCCTGTTATTACATGTCGATGACATACTTACAGTTGGACGAGTCCTTTGCCATGAAAGACATGGGAGCAGCTAAACAGATTCTTGGCATAAGAATCATGCGTGACAAAAAGGAGAAGAAACTTTGGATGTCACAAGAACACTATATTGAGAGAGTGTTTCAAAGGTTTCAAATGGAAAACTCTAAGGCTGTAAGTACTCCTTTTGCTGCTCATTTTAAGTTGAGTTCTAAACAAAATCCTTCTAGTGAAGATGAGAAAAGAGACATGGAATGAGTTCCTTATGCTTCTATTGTGGGTAGTTTGATGTATGCAATGGTGTGTACAAGACCAGATATTGCGCATGGTACAGTCAGTAGATTTTTGTCAAATCCAGGTAGAGAGCATTGGAATGCTGTAAAATGGATTTTGAGGTATCGTCGTGGTACTACACGTATGAGGCTTTGTTTTGGAGGTGACAAACCTATTTTGGTGGGGTACTCCGACTCAGATATGGCTGGAGATATTGACTCGAGAAAGTCAACTTCAGGCTACATGATTAAATTTGCAGATGGAGCTGTGGCTTGGCAGTCTAGATTACAGAAATGTGTAGCATTGTCTACAACTGAGGCATAATTTATTGCCATTACCGAAGCATGCAAAGAGTTGATTTCGTTGAAGAAATTCTTGCAGGAACTTGGGTTTATTCAGGACAAGTATGTATTATTTGTCGATAGTCAAAGTGCTATTCATCTTGGTAAGAATTCGACGTTTCATAGCAAGTCCAAACACATTGATGTGAGGTATCATTGGATACGTGATGTTTTAGAAGCTAAGTTGTTGGAGTTGGCTAAAGTTCATACTGATTATAATGGTTCTGATATGATGACTAAAGCATTACCAAGAGGGAAGTTTGAAACTTGTTGTGATATCGCCGGTTTGGCGATTATCTCCACATAGTTGTGAGGGAGAGATGTGTTGGGTATTGGGCTCCCTTCCTATGTGGAGAAAAACCCAAATATTGTAGTCCATGTGTCTCACTTATTTAAGTGGAGAGTGGTCTAATTAGGGTTGTAAGAGAGAGACTATTTTGAAAGGAAAGACAACCACCAAAAGAGAAAAGAGAAGAGTAAACCTTATTCCCAATTTTGTTAAATCAGTCTCCGAAAAACATCGACTGCGCATTCATTAACCGTTGGATCGGGTTTATTTTTGGACAGCAGGTTCACAACATTCAGGCCTTTGTTTTCAACGATCGGATCGGCGAAATGACATATGGACGGGGAGGAATCGTGCTCGCACAGCAGCAGGTTTTTGAGTGTTTTTCTTCTTCTTGTTTTTCATTTGTAAGCTTTAGTGCTTTTGTTATTTTGGCTGGTTGTAGGCACACTTTGTGCATCATTTTGAGACTCTCTTGTACCCTTATTTGATTATAGTGGAGCTATTTATTTGGTCTGAACGACCCGTGATTTTTACCCATACATTGAGGGGTTTTCCACGTTAAAATATCGGTGTTCTTTACGCTATTTTATTTTGATTAATTTGCTGCCATATATTTGTTGTTGCTCGTCACGGGTTCTTGCAAGTTGGGGGAATTTTATATCCGCTGCGTATTACTTGTTATCGTATTATATGATAGGATGTTTCACTTGACAATTTAGAAATATTTAGAGTTATTTACAACATCTTTCCTACATATAGTGAGATGTACTAGTATGCATGAGACCATGTTCTTACAAATATTCATTGAATAGGAGCATTTGAAGTTTTTAATTCTATTATTTAAAACACGTCATTCCTTTGATGCCTTTAGATTGAATTTTATGATTCAAATTTCATGCAAGAATTTGCACTCTCAAATGGTTATGGTTTAATCACTAACTCTGGAAAAATATATATTTAGAGAGGTGAACTCATGTTATTATTATTAATAAGGAGATATTTATATTTATTATTATTATTATTATTATTATTATTATTATTATTATTATTCCAAATCATTATTAAGATACTTAATTAGCCAATTTGAATCCCACGAAATCAATTTTTTTTAACTAATTTAAATTTATAAAAGTTAATCATTTAACTACATAATGGCACTAAGGAGTAAAACAAAATAATATCGTTAGTTAAGAAAAAACAAATTATACAATATAATTCGTTTCACTTTTCTTTTGGTGGTGTTTGTTTTATGTGTGGTGTACACATATGCTACGATAGTTGTAGATATTAACACCATCTGCACGGATGGATAAATTGAAACTAAAGTTTACTTAAGTATTTTCAAATCAAAGCAAGGTACAGATCTAGTTACCATAGCACAATACACCATTAATGTGTTACATACTAAAGTGACCGACACAGTCAAACTTCTCAAGACACTACACTACTAGAAAAACTGATCTTAGCGTCGGCCAACGCCGACGCTAACCCTGATTTAGCGTCACTGACGGCCTAGGTTTAAGCCGTTGAAGCTAATACATAGCTTCGGCCAAATACTTCCCGACGCTATTATAGCGTCCGTCAGACCTACGCTAAGCCGACACTACCTGTAAAATAGAACATCCATCGCTAGTTTGAAAAAATTCTGTTGCGTCTGACTGGTCGTTGCTACCGTCAACTAATAAAGTCGCCAATTAAATAAAAGTCAACTCTATTAATAGTATAGCGTCGGGCAAGCCGACGCTACTATTAACAATTGAAAAGTAAGCAAGAATGAACAGTTAACATCCTTCGATTGCAACAAGCTTTCTGTTTCAAGCTTTCCCTTGTGCCTGCTCTTAGGGTCAACTGCATCCATCTATCAACATGTGTATATAATAAGTATCTAAGCAACAACAACTTTGAGTGTAACAAAATAATATGGATGATTACAACATATTTTCTAGTAAAACAAAAGAATATGGATGATTAGAAGTCTCAATGCATCATGGCAAGACACATAATATTGAAAAGCAAAAATGTATAATGACCTCAACATGAGGTATTATATCAAATTTGAGATAGACACCAACAAAAGAGCGGTAAATGAACCTGACATTTAGAACCAACATTTAATTTAATTATTATAAACAAAATGGAGATCAAACTCATTTTTAAACTTAATTAACTAAATGACTTGTAAAATGAATAGATCAATTAATGGCAATAGCATTCGTAGTTGAATAGTCTTATAAAACTACAACTTACTGTTCCAGATTAGGAAGAGCATCAAATTTGACACAATTAAGGCTTCTAAAATATCTAGTTATACGATTTGACACACAAATTTGACTATAACACTTTCACTTCTTCATTATACGATTTTTATAACTACGGTGTTTGTGTCAAAATAACATATATTTTGTGAAGTTAAATAGGTTAATGATATTATATATACCTGGTGAGACATAAAAAGAGTGTATATGCATTCCAAATAGAATGTTTATCCTGAAAAGCCAATGCTAAACTGCAACACGTTTTCAAATTGACCAAATTAATCAATATTTGAGGTAGAGTGAACAAAAACTACTACATTTACGAAGATTAAAACACCTTAAGGTTTGTTCCTAAATATAATAGATCAAATAAAAATCCTAATGGAATCACTAGTTCACCACCTAAAATGAACTGTAGATAAATCACAAATACACATCTATCCCACAACTTGTGTTAGTTACTTAGTTGTGCCTATGTGTATATAGGTATCTAACATGAATTATTCCAACTTCTAGTGATTAGTATGTGGAATAAATGAAAACAAGATACATCCTACAGGATCAGCATAGTATTACAAATCCATATTATTTATAAAAAAGCTAAATTAAGCATTTCATATGAATTCCTATATATATATATATATATATATATATATATGTGTGTGTGTGTGTGTGAACCACATATTTTATAGCTAACAATCATCAAAATGTTCTTCCATCACATATCATGATATTGTTGCCTCAAATTTTTAAGTTCATGTA
Organism: Cicer yamashitae; assembly: GCA_037974755.1. Lineage (NCBI taxonomy): Eukaryota > Viridiplantae > Streptophyta > Magnoliopsida > Fabales > Fabaceae > Cicer > Cicer yamashitae. The sequence goes on along the minus strand of JBBPBQ010000001.1, from coordinate 10,474,867 downwards.
CAAAATGTTATAGACGGCATAAATTAATTCACATACCAATAATTTACTTAATATTATATTAATAGGTTACAAAACCAAATTAATTAATTCTCGAATTTTCTACAGTCTTAGTTTTTAGTCAAACCTTGAAAAAAATCATTAATTGTTCCTCCCATATGCGTGTTTAGTAATCTTTATTTATTAAAATTGGTGTCATAGTGAAGCAAAAATTTTCCTCCAAATCTTAATTATTATAATTATTATTTAGTTAGTAATATTTTTTTAGTAATAACCGAATCAGAGTAATAGAAAAGACAACATTTAATTATAAATGCATTTAGTATAGATGCTTGGCACAAAATTATTTAATTTTCCAACCATACCCAAGATAAATATTCAGCATTCAATTGTCTGTGCTTTCAGTGCATCAAAACAATGGTACAGAAAACACTTGTTGGATGTTTCACATTTTGTTGGATGTTTCACATTAGTAACATACTGAAAGGAAACACTTGTATATGATATGATATGATAAAGCACACCTTTATCAAAAGCTGATTCACATCCTTCACTGTATACACATGCTCCTCTGTAAGTTTCTCAACATAGATACCAGATTTGACATCTTCTCTAATCTGAATAAACAACAAAAGACTAGTTCCAGCATAAACAAGTCAAACATGAGAAAAGAAAAACTATAATGGTTTGGTTTTAACCTGCAAGTTTCCTTTATTTGGATCTAACAGATCGGTTATGTGCTCATTGTATATCTGTAAAAATAAATCTGCCCGTCAAAAAGACTAGACAGCAGTTTAAGCAGAACGAGAACACATAAAGAAATAATCCACTGTCATTCTATATTCAACCTCGAGAAAAGAACAGTGACACTGATACGTGAGTTGCTTGTCGGAATGCTTAGATTCTTATGTTTTTTAAATAACTTTTTTTATCTTGTATGTAATTTAAGCATTTCAACTTGCATTAATATTTGAAATATTGGAATATATTATTATAAAATAAAAGTTAAATAAAATGTCTTTTAATTCATGATTCTCAAAAGGCCACTTTAAACTAAAAAAATAGAATTCAATTTCGTTATTATGTTAACTAATTAATATATTTATAGATGTCTTAAATTATACGTTTGCAAACGTTTTTTTATAAATAAATATATATTTAAGAAGAAATAAATATTTAAATATGTTACATGTCATACTAGTCTTTCAAAATAGTTAGCCTTAAGCCAAAAAGTAAGTTTATGATAAGACAAGCAAAATAAAAAAAAAATTGATTTGCAGCGGTTGTAAGGGACACATGCTCACTGTAAATGGATGATTGCGACAATTTTTTAACTATCGCAGATTCGTTGTCATGAGGGCTATTTGGGACGGTTCAAACAACCGTCGTTCCAACTGTCGGCGACATTTGTGACAGTTTTTAACCGCCTCACCACACGTTTTCCGACAGTCAGAACTGTCGTTAAACACACTCAAATTTATTTGTTCTTAGTAAATGCGACTATTACCAACCGTCGCTATATTCATTTTGAGATATTTCGAATCGTCGCAAGCCTAATAATTTAAAATAAAAAATTATGATACAATTTTTTCCTAATATTTATTATACATAGTAAAATAGTACTAACTTTGATGCAAAATATAACATGATATTTAATATGATGGAATAACAATAATCGATTATGCTTATAATATATATGAAATGGAAAAAAATTAGATGTAATTGAAAAAAATAAAAGCCAACAAATAATATATACAAGCAATATATCATACTAATAAAAAATAAATAAATATTAAATTCTATATGTGCGGTTTAGTTTGATTGAATTCAATTTTGAAAAAAAAAATTGAAAATTCGATTTGATTTATGCATTTTTTTTTTCCAAAATAACATCCAATAATATTAGAATTTGTACGATTTTCAATTTTTTGAACCAATTCGAGGTTTTATTCTTTAATCAGTTTAAATATCAACATCATTACCTTTAAATATATTGAAGTATCTTTTATAATATGGATAATTTCATCTGCTTATGTTTTATTTTGGAAGAAATAAATTACTATCTTTAAAAATATAATGCATATTGACATATTCAAAAGTATTCAAATAATAGTGGTAAATAATCCAACTCTCTATTAAGATGCTTAATTAGGCAATTAGATTCAATTCAATATTTTGGATTGGAACAATTTCACAATTTAACAAGCAAGCAAAATCCAATCTTAGAAAATATAATTGATTGACACTCGTTGATCAAACTTCATGAGAAATTGAAGAAGAGATAGACAACCATTAGTGGAGTGTTCACTCCGTCTCACCCATGTGATCCTCTCGGTTCTAATTGATATTCTAATAATTGTTATTTTTTGGAAAATTAAAAAATTAAAGTTTGTGAAAGAAGTATAAAATAATCTAATTATACTTTTTGTCTCATCCGTTAGATATATCATCCGCTAGCTACTACACTACCATCAATAAGTAAATCCAATTAATGCTGATTGTGATTCCTACTTTCTAATTATGTCAGGTTGATTGATTAATATATTAATTCTAGATTTAATTATATTTTTGTCTCTCTAAATACTTTTTTTGTTTGGATTTAGTCCTTGTAAAATCAGAGACGATTGACTTTAGTCCATAACGTTTCTATAACGTCAAATAAACATTACAAAAAAAGAGCGCTGAGACATGTGGCCCTATAAATGCATCTAATCTTTTATGATATATTAAAAATAAAATAGTTTATATTATTAATTAATAAATTTATAATTATTATTTAATAATTAGTGTTATTTTATAGAAAAAAACATATGAATAGAAATTAAAAGTGGAGTTTAGAAGTTTTTAAAAAACCTGTCTCTTTCATGCCACGACAGTTTGTCAGCTCTTTTTTTGTAACTTTTGATTTGACGTTAGAGATCAAAATCGTCTCTGATTTTACAAAGACTAACTACAAGAAATTTGATTTTTAGTGACAGCAAAAAGACGTAGGTAAAAGCAAAAAAAACTGGGATATATCGCTCAAAACTTATACCAACGGACAAAATTTTTATGATCGATAAATGCCTATAGCTACGGCTCGGGCATTGTCCATTGGATAAACCACATTACCTTTACCTACGGTGTACTAACTGTTGGTATAACGTTTGGCGACAATTTTTACATCTATATACTCCCAATACTACTATAAAGATTCGTAAATTCCACTTCCATTTCAAAATACGAATTGTAAAATATTTTAAAGTTGATCAACCAATAAATAGCATTAAGCACAGAGATGAGAAAAATAATTCAATAAACTTATTCAGATAACTAGAAATCAAATCAAACAAATATGAGTTTTATCTTGTTTCACTCATCCCTAACAAACAGGGTTTAGTTACTCATGACAAAGGTACAAAAAAGATTCATGAATGATTCTTGATAAAACTCCTTCAATGGTGTTAGAAGTCTTTGAGTTTCTCTGCTATGGTACAAGTATGCAAAGTTCCCAATATGCAAAAAGATATCTAGAAAATGCGAAAAATGTGTTTCTATGTATTCTGAGGGGTGCCACGCGTCCCAGGCGCAGGATTTGTGCTTCAGGTGCATTTGGACAGATTTGCAGAAATGAGCCCCAGGTGCAGGATTTACGCTTCAGACGCACAACATCTGTCATCTGACATTTTGCATTTGTCTCCTCTTTTGAGTCCAAATTTGGTTTTGATGTCTTCATCAAAGTTGTAGCTATAGATCTTAGTTTTCATTTGCATTTTGTTGGACTCCAATTGGACATCTACAATTCCTGATATGCCAGAAATATTTCACATAGGTCATTTTGATTTCTCACCAAAATTCAACACTGCACTAAAACAAAGAAACAACGCAAAACTACGAAAAATATCTACTTAATCAAGGAAATAAGAACATAAGCATTTTATTAGATCAAAGAACAATAATCAACAAAATATATCAAATAACTCTTTAAATTAACTAATGATTAAAGTTGAATAAGACTAAAAACAATGAAAAATATGCATATGATGAAGAGTTATCATGTGGGATGACAAAAATGACCTAAATGTTAATCCAATGACACAAACGCACTTATTAGATGAACTAAATTGGCTAAGAATGATAATGGATTAGACTAAACCGAATGATGACGAAAATGACCTAAATGAAAATCAATTGAGACTATAAAATAAAAATACAATTTTTAGTTCTTACAAAATTATTCTGCAAACAGTTTTAGTCTCTACTGAAATGAAACATGTTAAATTTTTTATTAACTTATAACTTTTTGAATAAATTTTTGTAAGCTTGGTTAGAACATTATAAAAAGTTCCTGCACAAAAATTAAGAACTGTTTAACTTTGGATAAATTAAATATCAATTTTTTAAATGCATAAACTCAAGATAAAATGAACAAAAATATTGGTCGAGTAATCGGATTTTGAGTTAATTTTTTGTGGATGAACTTTTAAAAATATTATAAACATGCCTAAAAAGATAAGATTGTTTTGTAGGGGCTAATTTTTTTTTTCTTATAAGGAATAAACTTAAAAGTTAAACTGAAAACAAATTTAACCCTGTTAAAAATAAGTAGCCAACCCACTTAAAGGGTAACGCTGAAATTATTTAATAACATAAAGGACCAAAGCGGAAAAAAAAAGATAAATAACTAAATCGTTAACCAGAATTAAGTTAAGGAACCATGAGTGGTATTTAGCCTTTAAAATAAAAGAATTTACAATTATTTTAAAGACAACTTTATCCATAATCTACCCCTTGAATTTCCTAACCACCAATGTAAAAACTCCGTATACATGTCACTAACAACTCCTTATCAAACTAAGACTTTGAGCATCTTCGATGAATAAAACAAAATATCATTTTACAAAATTGATAAAATCAATGAATGGGACTAACCTCAGTTAATGCAAACTACCACATTGGTTTGGCCTTTTCCTTCTACTGATCGAATCATAGTTCTTACTAAAACTCTACTAGCCAGTGTTTACTTATTTTATTTTCTCTTTTTCTAATTGGAACTTATGATAAAAGTTATCACATGATGAGTTAGAAAATTAACTAAGTTTAAATTTTTTACTTCAGTTGTACAAAAATCCATAAAATGTCATTTTCTTAATAACAAAAAGTTTAGATGAGTTGATTCTAGAAGTTTATCAAATTAAGACAAAGTTTAAAATTTTAAAAATAATGACATAGTTAATTAATAATTAGAAATCATCCATTAAAAGAGATCTCCACATCGACCGTAATAGTTAAACACACCTCTCTTAAGTATGAATCAATTTCTTACTAAGTGAACGATTTCACAAATCCATAAGATATATGTCAAAGACATAAATTGATAACGGTAAAATATGCAACTTTCAATTGAGATAAAAGTAAATATTTATTACCCACTCTATTTTGGTTTTTCTTTTTTCCATATAAGTTTTATTCTTCTCATTCTTATTAGCTACATGCTACTACCACATGCAAAAACTAAACTTAAAATGATAAGTAAAACATAACATCTATATATGGCTGAAAGTATTTGTGTTTATATGACCATGCAATTCACAAAATGAAACACCTGCAGTGAATTATTATTATTGACATTGAATTTATCAATATTTGTTCATTTCTTCGTTTAAATAAAATCAATAGTATGGCTATAACATGAAAAATATAATTCAAAATTTTATCTTCACACAAAAAACTAGGAGGTACTTATCCAAAGTTACAATTTTGATGTAAGTAGGATAATATATTTGCCAAAATAAACAAACAACATAGACTATATATATAAAATGTTGTAAAAATATACAACATCGAACTTTTTAAAATATTGTAAGCATAAAATATATGTTAACTTAACAACATAAACTATAACTGTGTATATAATTGTTTTATAGAGGCTGCAATTTTTTTATTTTTTATTTATAGAGAATTAACCTAAAAGGTCGATATTTTATAGAGATTTAAAACACATTTAACCGTATTAAAATATAATTAGCAAATTTTTATCTTTGTTTTCTCTCTCTTTGATTAGTCACTGAATGAATTTTTTCCTTCCTAATTGAGAGTCAAATTTGGAATTTAAATTTTTCATACCATTTGCACAAAATAAAAAATAATCATTAATGATTAGTTATTGAAACCAAAGTATTGTCAATAAGTGCTGTATATTGTAAAATTTGTCGGCTCTTAAATTCACTTTTGCCCTATCGAGTTTATTAATTATGCAATTTTGGTCCTCTAATTTAAAATAAACGATTTTGTAGCCCTCCACTCATTTCCCCCAATTGTTTGCTGAGTTGACACTTTTTAATTATGTGACATCTTTGTAACTTGGCGAGAGTGAATATTATTTAAATTAAAATATAAAAAAAAGTAAAATTCATGTTTTAAAAAAAAAATCACAGGTGAGAGAGTTAGAGACTAATCATTCTTCCACCACTAAGAGCACACTCTAATCTGATCTCCAACTTTCTAATTTTTCTATTCTGTTTGTGATTGGCTCCTTAAATTTCCATTTCAATATCTCAAAATTTCCAATTCAATGTTTTAAGTGTTTGACATAAGAAAATATGAAACAAAACTATCTTTCTTCACAACCCAGATGCGCAAATAAAAACTACAACTTATAAAAACAATGTCCCCGACGACGCTAACTACGTCGAATCCATTTGGGACGATCTCATTGTAGCTCTGGTGGCAAATTCATCGTCGATGTTGAAAGTTGTTGTTGCATTGATTAGCATTTAGTCATCGGAGTCCATTTCATTGGAATAACCATAGCCGATCACAACTACTCCGTCAACCCATTGAAGGTTCTGGAAAACACAAGAAAGGGGGGTTTGAATTGTTTTATGCCATTTTTAAAAGTTACTTCAATTTCTTTGCACAAAAACATTCTTTATCAAAATATTCAACTTAGTCTTAAAAATCAGGTTTAGTCAGAATAAGGTTGAATCATAAAGAACTAAGATAAGGAAAAACAAAGAGAGAGGAAAACACATATTTTTATACTAGTTCACAATATAACAGTTGGTACATCTAGTCCTCCCCTTACAGAGATTTTTCCTTAGTATAGTCGAGGACTTAATCCATTATTTCAATTAATAGCATTCAAGTATTTTGTACCCTGCCTTTTCAAGCTTTGAGTATTCTTGTTTGGCCTATCCAGACTCTTCAAGTATTCTCTACTCTACGTCTTCAAGCTCACTAAATACCTTCTAGTCAATCTGGCAGTGTTCAAGTCTTCTCATCATTCTAGCTTAGTACGGTCAAGGTTGGTTTTGATGACCAGGTTCACGGGTTTACCCGCACCCATAATCACCCTTATTTGCAGCACCCTAATAATTTTATTAAATAAAACATGTAAAAAAGGTAAAAAGCTCGATGGACTAGGCCAAAACCCAAAGAAACAAGGATAGACAACACTATCTCATTAAAAACCTTATCAAGAAAATCTAAAGAGATGAAATCAAGGTCGAGAAAAAAAGAATGCAGTGCAATAGAGCAAACATTGTTAGCAACCTAAGGGAAACCTTGTTGTTAAAAGGTAATTGATTGCGGAAAATTATGTGAATGACAACATAGGGGACGACGTCCCCTGGTTGAGAAGTACAATTTTTACTACATATACCAAGAATATAATATATGGATAACATAACTTTTTTCCAAGCCATTGTAACAACTTTTCCAATTTCCAATTTCTGAAGGAGAGTATAACTTTTTCTAAAGACACTGTAACAATTTTTCCATTAGAAATATCCCCCAACAAGATAAACTTTCTCAAACAAGAATCTAAAATTTTTAAAACAGAAGTCGACCATGCATAAACATGAAAGGTGTATACTAACATACCAATAATAATGGATTTAACCAGTTGAACTTGCCCCATAATTGATAAAAGCGAACCCTTCCAATAAGAAACTTCACTTTAAATGCAATCAATAATATGTTGTAAATAACAGATCTTAGGTTTCCCTCTTAATATAGGGACACCCAAGTAACTAAACGGAAGTGATCCAGAAGGGAAGTCTAGAAAAGAACCCATATCCTAAACACATCTAGTGCACATTGATCCATCATAGACTTTACACTTTATTAATTTAAAATGTTCACTAGAAGCAACACCATATTCATAAAACAATTGCATGGGGGACTCTAAAGAGGTTTCCTTCTGCAATTGAGGTGCAGACTGCACTTGAAGCTGCATATCAACTTTAAAATACATATGGATGTTACTATCAGATTTGCACAATTTTGGTTTTCTAATTGCACTCGATTAAGCATGGCATCTCTAGCAACATCGGTCTCAATTAGTTTCTTATTTTCAAGAGGTTTGGGAACATATCTTTGCAAAACTCTTCGATTAACTTTTGGTGCAACTTCATTCTTGGATTTTTGAGCTTTACTCAATTATGGAATCACACCAAACATTGAGGGGTAGTTTGACGCAAATTATGAAGGTTAAAATTAGGAGACCAAGCCAAAATATGAAGGATACATGGATTAAGGTTCAATGTCCCAATAGATTGAATACTCCTTTGATCTTCTACGAAATTAAAATTGAACTAAAAAAATCCTTTTCCAAAAAGAACCATTCTCCGAAGACCAATAATTTTCCATAGTTTCAAAAGCTTGTGGCACAAAACATTAGTTTTAACAGTAGCATCATCCTTGCACAAAATCACTTAGTAGTGGAAGACATTTGCACATGATGCAACATCGGCACGATATACATGTTTTGAAATGAAAATGGTGAGAACTTCACCCTTTATGCAAGGTTTGGGAAGTGCGCTGAAAGGAAGATGTGAATGGAGACAACTTCACCCTTTATGCAAGGTTTATCAAAAAAGTCATGGAGAACATGAGCAAATGTTTTCTTGATAAGTAAATGTGAGTTTCAAATAGACAGAGAAAACAAACATTATTATTATTATTATTATTATTATTATTATTATTATTATTATTATATAATAACCATGAATATGAATAAAAAATTATTAATAACCATGAACAATAGATTATTTTATTTTCGGACTTATGACAACAATTAAGTTAAAAAATCATTTTCAATATTTAGAAAAAAAATCATTTTGATCCACACGAATAATAAAACTTGTCCGATGCAACAACGATAGGTAGAAACATGTTTACTATTATGCAACCAAAGTATAAAATAGACATTCTTTTAGATGTAAGAAGCAAAATGAAAGATATATGTCATTTATTTATTTTTTAACAAGATATTTGTCATTTATTTAATAGTACTTTTTTAGGATAAATAAATGTAAACCAACGTTATTACTAAACAAGAAATATTCATTAACCACTCGATTTTTGTTTCCTATTTTTCCACATAAGTTATGTTATCTATGTAACTCAATTGTATTATTTCAATATGCAGTTTATGTGCGTAGCATGGATTCAAGTTTTAGTCTATAGAGAAATAATATTAATTACAAATTATTTTTTCCTTGGCTTAATTACACTTTTCCCTTATTTTAGTTGAATCACCAAAATAGTCCTCCTATTTTATTTGTCTCTGATTTTGGTCCCCAAATAGAATTTAGGTTCAAAACATGATGAAATGTCATTTTTGTAATGATATGTCAAAAAAATGATGTGGCAGAGTCTATGTCGATTAATTGCAATTTAATAAATGACAAATAAAATACAAATTACAACCCTCATTCCCGGTATCACCTATCAGAGCGGGGTTCCTCCCAACTTGAACTTGAAATTTCATTAACCTGTAACAACTGCGATTTCGCAAACGCAGGGCCAAGCCAGTCAAACACAAACAACGAAAGAGGTGAGTTTTGAAATCATGTTAATAGCATAATATAAATTAGAAGAATACGCAAGTAATCATAAAAAAACCATATCATTTCACAAACATTCTTCAAGGAAAAAATAACATTATAAAGTCAAAACCACTCAAGGAAAATCAATATATTTCACTATAATATCAAATCATCTAAGAAAAATTATTGTCGCACACAACACATATTAATCACAACAAAACAATCACAAGAAAATGCAATGCTATGCATGAGCTTATACTCTACTTCACAATGTGGTACCATTCTAACTCTGAAGTACTTGGTTAGGTGGCTTGATACTATGCCACCATCGTGGTGGACGGATAATTCAAATTGGCCCTGTTCTCATAGATCCCCTCAACTCAACCCGAGACACATATACGCGACAGTCGAGGTAAACGTGTGTTGCATGGTAGCTCCCGACATTTGGAGTGCTACCTCCAAGTCACTTAGGAATTCCTCACCCAAATACCTCCAAGGTCTAACCATCTTGCCTTAAGGCTCAATAGCAGACTGCCACAATCAGGCTCATTCAGTTGTACTTCCCCGAAACTTGTCAGGCCCTACCTATATGATGACAAAATAATCTCCACTTCACAAATTCTTAATATTTATTTTCTCCCCTCGTTGGCCTATGATACTCCATTAAGACCGTCATCTCAAACACAAATTAGAAATCACAATTATTTCATCAACTATGGGGTTATTTCAATATTCTCATCACAAATTTATAACATTGCTATCATTAATCACACATCATCATCATCATCACATAAACTCATCACAAATTTATAGCATCACTATCATCAATCATACCTCATCACATAAACTTATCACAAATTTATAACATCACAATTATTAATCATACATCATCATCATCATCACATAAAATTATCACAATGCATCCATCTTTTATTATCACATCACATAAACTCATCTAATCACACATATACATCAAATTAATTCGACACTCAATATCGCAATAATATCAAATACCACACATTTAAAGAAATTAAATCAATCAACACCTTACAAATATTTCTATTCTATATTTTAATCTCACAATTTCCATATTTGCACATTAATTAATTTATCCCTCAAAGGGCTACTGCTGTACTTAGCGAGCCCCAGATGAATCGTTGGGAAATACGGTTTTCCCGTTCATCTCACAATATATTATACTAATGAATTCAAACGCTCTCTTACCCCTTACCTTATTACGACGCTTTCACACACGAGTACGATTCCACGAGCAAACAACCTTTATTCTCCGACTCTTTGTCCTTCAATCGATCGACAGTTTATGGGTAAACGTTAAAAATAAATTATGAGAAGACACTCTAAAAACTAAAATTCGAAATTCGGTCAAGGAAACTTACCATAAATCAGAAAACCAATTAGTGGATAATATAGATATTTTTCACACGATTGTTTTGGCGTTGGTTTCATTCAAATCGGAGTTACGGTGAAGAAGAACGATACAAAATAAGGTATTTTATAAACGGAGAAGTCAGGTATTTTAGAGAGAAATTGGGATAGTTAAAAATCTGAGGAAGTATGTTTATTTGACTAACTAAATGAATAAAACAACATACTGAAATTTGAACGAGAACAGAGAAAATTTTCTGGAACAGTTATCGATCACCGGTGCCAAACGATAGGTTGTTGTTGTGTTTCCTCTTTGGGTTTACGGCTGCCGAACTCCCTTCCCTTTTTTTTTATTAACAATTAGGGTTCACACATGGGTGAAACCCATTGGTCTCTTTATTTACTATTATTATTTCATAACTAATATATGATAAATTAGAGTAATTAAAATAATTAACCTTTTAAAAAAATACATATTATTAATGATTGAAACTCTCATATTCAAAATAGTCACTATAATTATACTTATTTTTCAAAATACTCATATTAAAGTACTACCATCATTAGAGAATTGTCAAAATCACAAAATAAATAAATATAACATTGCTACTTTATATTAATTACTAAATCATAATAAATATATATAAAATCACAATGTCACAACAAGTATATAAAAATAAAGAAAATCAAACACAATATTATTACTATCCCAAGATAATTGTTTATAAAATAAATAACTAAAATATGAGATATTTAGAATTAATTAAAATATAAATATGTGCATATTTAATATTAGTCAAACATACAAAGAAATATCACATTAATTACGAACGTACATATATACGTAAAATCACATAAAATCTTATTCTTTAAAATATGTACACTAAAATACTATTATTTTTAGCAAAATATATAAGATAATAAAATATAATATTTATTTTTTATATCATTCATTTAGTCAAATGTGTACAAAATTAACACGTCATAGAAAATACACATATAAAGAAAATTAATCATAAAACTAATTAACATATATCTAAAATAATTTTAACACCAGATTAATCATCTAAAATAATATTTAATTAATAAAATAGTTTATTATAAAATTTGGGGTGTTACATAGGGAATTAGAGGTTTTTAGTTTAGAAGGAAGTGGTGGTTTGGCAAGGTATATGTGGAAGAAGAAGAAGTGTGAGAAAGAATAAAATTGAGAAGAAAACTGATATAGCAAAGAATATGGAAGAAGTGTGAGGGTTTATATAGAAGAAGAGGGGTGAGTGACCCATTAATTAATACTATATTTTCATAGGTTTAATTATCTTGGTGACTAGAAAATTCAAGGGGTAGATTATGGTGAGAGTAATTTTCAAACTTTTGTTTTTACTATATAATAACGTTAAATTCTTAATTAGTTTGTAAATTGGTTTGATTTGATAAGTAAATGTGAGTTTCCAATAGACAGAGAAAACAAAAAATGATAAAAAAATTATTAATAACCATGAACAATAGATTATTATATAATAACCATGAATATGAATAAAAAATTATTAATAACCATGAACAATAGATTATTTTATTTTTAGACTTATGACAACAATTAAGTTAAAAAGTCATTTTTAACATTTAGAAGAAAAAAAATCATTTTGATCCACACGAATAATAATACTTGTCCGATGCAACAACGATAGATAGAGATATGTTTACTTTTATGCAACAAAAGTATAAAATAGACATTCTTTTAGATGTAAGAGACAAAATGAAAGATATATGTCATTTATTTATTTTTCTACAAGATATTTGTCATTTATTTAATAGTACTTTTTTAGGATAAATAATTGTAAACCAACGTTATTACTAAACAAGAAATATCTATTAACCACTAGATTTTTGTTTCCTATTTTTCCACATAAGTTATGTTATCTATGTAATTCAACTTTGTATTATTTCAATATGCAATTTATGTGCGTAGCATGGATTCGAGTTTTAGTCTATAGAAAAATAATATTAATTACAAATTATTTTTTTTCTTGGCTTAATTACACTTTTGATGCCCTTATTTTAGTTGAATCACTAAAATAGTCCTCCTATTTTATTTGTCTCTTATTTTGGTCCCCAAATAGAAAATAGGTTCAAAACTTGATGAAATGTCATTTTGGTAATGATATGTCAAAAAAAATGATGTGGCAGAGTCTATGTCGATTAATAGCAATTTAATATTATTCGAAATTTGAAAAATACAATTTCTATTTTATTAAACATTTAATTACAAAAAAATAAAATATAAATGTAAAACACTTTCCTTCATCAGACGCACGCGAATTCAAAAAAAATATTTTGCGAAACCTAATCCCCAATTCTTCTTCTTCTTCTTCTTCTTTGAATGTATTGTTTTGTACAGTTATATTAATATAATAAATTATTTAAGAAATGAAGAACATCAATGAAGAAATTCTCAAAACTTTAAAGTATAAGAAAAAACATAACTTTATCAAAATATATATATATATATATATATATATATATATATATATATTTAATGTTTGAGTTTGTGAAACTAATATAAAAATATTAAGTTGTAATTAGTTTGGCACATATATTAATAATTAAAATCTAATATAAATATATGTATTATTAATAACTATTAATATAGCACACTTGTTAAATAACAATGAATTACAAATGTATTTTTTTTTTTTAGCCTTATTATGTCTTTGTTAGCCTCCAAATACCAATGCATTTTTCAATATATAGAAGAGATTACCCAACTAAAGTATGAATGCAAGCTCAAGTATATGAAAAAAGGAATGTGTGAAAGGAAACGAATATAGAGTGAATTAGAGGTTTTTAGTTTAGAAGGAAGTTGTAACACCCCAAATTTTATAATAAATTATTTTATTTATTTAATAGGATTTTAAGGAATTAATTTAGTATGACATGTGTTTAGAATATGTGTTGATAAATAATTATGATTAATATTCATTACCTGTGTATTTGCTATAGTGTGATAATTTGAAGATATTTAATTTAGTGAATAAGATAAATTGTAAATATTGTATTTATTTATTCTATCTAATTATTTTTGTGAAAATTATTTGTATTTTAATGTGAATATTTTGGAGAAAAAGTTTTAGTATGGAGGAGTAAAATAAATTATTTATGAAGGATTTCTTAAAAAATATTTGAAAAGGGATTTTGGGTCAGATTACTATTTACACCTTATTTTCTACTCCTCTATTCCATTTGGGCCTTTATTACACTGCAATAGACTTTCTGATATGTACCTGCGAATTTGCTGCTACACCCCTTTATTTTACTGTTTCAACATGGACTTGGGCCTACTCTGTTTTTGGGCTTTCAGATCTGTTAATGATGCACCTACGTATTTCTAGTTGCACCCCTGATGCACCTCTCCTTCTTTCTCATGAGATTACGTCGCCAGAACCTTCACCACCCATTCTTTTGTGATCCATTGCCTCCATTGTTGGATAATCATCTTCATCAATCACCTTCATCATGAATTGTGTTCCGCCATTACTGCCGTTGTCTCAAGCTGTTTTCGACCACCATAGCGAGTGCCACACGACACCATCATCATGTTCATGTTCCTCACATCTCCCTCTTTCATTCGCAACCTAAATCGAGACTCAAAGCACTTTATTTCTTTTCGTCAAAATTCACATCACTGCCTTTGAATTGAAATTCTTCCCACCACGAGTATTATCAATGAAAACCGATACCATATTTGGACTCCACGAAACACCCTCTTCCATTACATATGCTTGGAATCACCAACCGTTAAACTTTAAAAAATTGGTTTTCACCCTCGTCGCGGCTGTGTTGTTGAATTCCGACCAGCACGTTCATCGTCTTGAAAAAAATGATAGCATTTTAGGATTCCTCTCGTCGAACCCTTCAAGAAGCACTACTCATTTGCGTGTTTCGGTGAAGTTGACGTTGGACCCTGTCGGCGCTCCAGCACATCGGTGAGACCTTTTCTAATAACTAGTTTCACGATATTTTGAATATGTTTCTTCGCCTAACATTTTTATTAATTATGTAACGCTGATTTTTATGCCCGCATAAATTATTAGGCATCTTTCATCGACTCTGCAAATTCGTTGATGCTTTTGGACTTGTTCGTTGCGCGTTGCTGACATCTCATGGTTGCTAAAAATCACTATGGTCCTTATATCTTATGAAAGTGTCAGATTAAGGTATGGGGTGAGAGTGAGTTCGAATTCATGAGTGTAAATTAAATGAGATGAACAGGAAAATCGTATTTCTCATAATTCATCCGAGGCTCGCTACGTACGGCTTAAGCTTTCTTTTTAAGTAATAATTGACTAATGAGAAAACTTGAATTTGGTGAGGTTAAAATATGAGTTAGAAACTTTGATAGGGTGTTGTTTGATTTGATTTGGAATCTCGTGTTGTAGTTGAGTTATTGTAAAATTATGTATTTGAAGTATTATGTGTTTCATTTATATGCACCATTGATATTGTTATATGATATAAAGTGTGATGGATTGTAATTATTTACATTGCAATTGACGTGATGTGTGTGATTGATCTAGTATTATTATCTGTGAGTGAAAATCCTGTATTGTTGGAGCTTGTGTATCAGGATGATAAATTTTGAATGTAATATATGACTATGGAAATATGCATTGATGATTTGTACTTGTCGACTTATGATGTTACCTTGATGAATATCATGAAGTGCATATTGTGTTTAATTGAAAAGTGATGAATTCGACTTGTGCCAATTATGGTTCTCTTAATGGAGTGAGTAGCCAAGGTGACTTGAAGGTAGCACTCTAAATGTCAGGAGCTACCACACAACACATGTTTACCTCAACTGTCGCGTATATGTGTCTCGAGTTGAGTTGAGGGGATCTATGAGGACAAGGCCAATTTGAATTGTCTGTCCACTCGCATAGTGACATAGTATCAAGCCTCCTAACTAAGTACTTCAGAGTTAGAATGGTACCAAAAGAAATAAGATGAGCCTAGAGTATAAGAGCATGCATAACATTACTTGATTTGTGTGTTTACTTACTTGATATGTGGATTTCATTAATGTTTTACCTTGATTATTCTTGTTGATTGTGATTTGATATGATACGGTGTTTAATATATTTTATGTGTTCTTCTCAATTATTTTATATTATTACATGTTTTCGAAGCTCACCCCTCGTTGCTGGTGTTTGGCGCTTGCGAGAGCGCATTTATTTTCAGGTTATCGGTTGGTGATCCACGCTCTGATAATTGATACTGGGTGGGAGTAATTTGTCGTATTTTATTGAGTTATGAATTAATTTAGATTTTTGTAAATTCGATCGATCAATTGTGTTTTTATGTCATAAATATTTATTTAATAAACCTCAACTATATTCGATATTCAAGGATTTTTATTTTAAATTTTTATGCAAACATTTTATGTAAGTGTGAGTATGGCATCCTGAACCTTATAATTTTTTTTTAAAAAAATTATACTATATTTTGGAACCGCTGTGAATCTCTTTCAAAACTAATGCATTTTACTTTCTATTTCAATTTGGGTTTAGGGTGTCACATTAGTGGTATCAGAGCAGGTATGTCCAATAAGGCCGAGTGGATCGAGCGTCGGTTTAGTGTTTGTCAGTTTTGCTGTTTCCTTTTTGTTTCTTGTTTTTTTGCTTTTTCGTATTTTATTTCCTCTTATTGCGCACTGATAGTTAGTTTGGAAATGTTTAAGCTTTGTCGATTAACTGAAAATTAAGATATGGGTTTGTTGTAGAAATGCTTAATCTTACTTCTGTATCACTAGTTTTTATAGTTGGGTCATCCGTGTATTTTGGTGGCCGGTTTCATATCTAAATTGTTGTTAAATCCATAATCGGGTAAGATTTTTATAATAGTTGTTTGATTATTTATGCTGCCTTTTTTTGTTAGACCAAAAGTATAAAGACCACTAAAAACTAAAAAAAATGTAGGAGAACTCATTGGCCTATTTGTTAGTACAGATAATTGTTGGCAAGATTAGTTATCAATGTATCATTAATTAGTTTTTTTAAAAGTAAGCTTGGGCTATTCTGGCCCTCAGCATTGTTGTCATTCGCATCACAGACGATTAATTTCAACTATGCTATATAGTTAAAACACTAGTCCCAGGCAAGCAAGTTTATTGTGCATTATGGTTGGTATTGGTCTGATGAGACTTTATTGCTCATGAATGTTGATAATGTCTGTTGCAGTACAAACAAATACACATAGTTGCGAATAGAATTTGTTTAAGGAATGAATTCACAAAAACTTGTATGTGTGCTATTTATTGTCTTTGAGGAAAATTAACTTTTCATGCGATGTCAAAAGCTAATCTTTGTCTAGGTGATTGTTGACTTAATGACTTTTTACCAGAGAAGAAAGGATACTTGCCTTTTCCTTTATACCACTAACTTAATAAGTTAGCCAACAAACACTTGCACTACTCAAATCGACTAATCTGATTTAACATTATAACTTATATATTTCATGTTGAAGGGATATATATTGAGTAGTGTTTGCTGAAATAGATCGACTAATCTGATTTAACATTATAACTTATATATTTCATGTTGAAGGGATATATATTGAGTAGTGTTTGCTGAAATAGTTAATGTACTACTGTTGTAGAATTCATATGGTAGCACTACATCAAACATAATAAGTGATGTTGGTAACCTCCAGGGTAAATGAGTTTTTCACTTGGAGACTTCTTAGCAAATAGGAGTATTTTGAATAGATTTATATAGAGCTATTCTTGCAAATTTTAAAAACCAGACAAAGGCCTGCATATATAGTGTGTATATATGACTTACATTAAGCAAGCATAACTTTGCATATATATTGTGTATGTATGACTTACATTAAGCAAGCATAACTTTCTCTCTCTGGAACCTAATTCATTGAAATAAGATTCTTACAGAACTAGAGTATTTTGTTGTTTTTAAAATTTAAATTACTAGTTTTGAAAGGGATGTATTTCATATTTATATTTGGCTTTCGATATAGGAAAACTATGTTTTTGTTTCTCGTTATATTGCTCTCTTGCGGTTGAGCTCTAGCTTGTGTTTTGATTTTGTGAATATAAAATTGTTTGTGGTCTAGGTGTTCTAAATGGTTTTGAAGGGAATTTGTGTATAGAGTCTAGAGTTGTTAGGAGTGTTTAAAAGTGGGATAATTCAATATTTCTTCTTTCTGATTGTTGATTAAGTTTAATTTAAGTGTCATTTCTATTGTTGATACTGATTGTATTTGGCAATTAAGTAAATTAAGTTCATCACCACTAGTTGATTCGACTATCATTTATTTACTTGAAATATTATTTTGATTATTTAATTGAGTTGAAAAAAAAAATTGAATTACAGATTATACTTAATTGGTTTTCTAAGTGAAATAAACAAGACTGCTAGCTATTTTTGCATAGGAATAATTATAATTCACAGAAGGTGTGATTGAGTTCTTTTGATGCTATTTTAAATTATTGCCTTATAATTTTGCTGTTGAGTTGAGCACAAAGTATTATTTTCCTTGTTTTATGACTATGATTAAACAACAATAAATTTTAATTGTCGAATTATATGTTTATTATAATTATTTTTGTACATGTACTAGTTGCTAACTTTTTTAAATAAAAAAAACTTGTGAAGTTAAAAGGAGTTTAACTCTATTGAGAGAGGTGGGAGACGTGACGTCGTCTTCCCACACTACGACCACGTTAAAAGTCTTTTAATCATCTATGTTTGGATCCAATGTTTTTAGTTATTCTTACCTTGAGTAATTGACTACATGAGTAGAAGAGATTGATCAACCCGACGACCCATTGTCAGTACAAATAGGCGAGAGTAACTCGTATTATTATTATGAATATTGGTTGATTTTATTTTGGTTAATTAGACAGAATGTCAACTCTTATATTATTAGAGTTATTTCAATGTATATGTGTATCTTGTCGTGAGGTAATATGCTCATCATTAACTTTTATTTTCTTTGCTTATTTGGTTATAATTTTTTTAAATGATTTAATTATAAATTATATGGCATACACTATAAATGTTGATTGTTTAAAAAAAAATGGTGAGACTGAAATACATGAAAAATAATTTATCCCTTCCAATATGATTTTGTACACTGGTTCTTGATTTCAAAGCCGTTACATGTCCTTGAGTTGTTATATACATTTTTGTTCGTAATTATTGAATATGTGGAATATTTTAAATGTTCCTCTATATGTCTAACTTTTGTTAAACATGTAGGGTAATTGTTGTTATGATTTAAACATTCTTTTAAGAGAGTAAGACTAATTGAACATTATTTGAAAAGTCAATTGATCTTTATAATGTGTATAATTTTTTTTTTCCGTTCATTCAACTTAAGGTAGTAAGTTGTTATTGACTAATTCTACTAGTTCTACTTCCTTTGTAAATTATAGAGAGTAATTGTGGTGATTTTTTTTAATGACTGAAATGTTAGATGTTATATGTGTTCAAATAATTCATTGCCATGTTAGCCTATCATGCTAAGCCACTTGATTCTTGACGTTTAGTGCTTAGATAACGAGTGAATTCCTTGAGGGTGCCTAATTGGTATTTGTACGTTTATTGTTGATCACAAATTTCGAGGACAAAATTTCTTTAACGATGGGAGAATTGTAACACCCCAAATTTTATAATAAATTATTTTATTTATTTAATAGGATTTTAAGGAATTAATTTAGTATGACATGTGTTTAGAATATGTGTTGATAAATAATTATAATTAATATTCAATACCTGTGTATTTGCTATAGTGTGATAATTTGAAGATATTTAGTTTAGTGAATAAGATAAATTGTAAATATTGTATTTGCTATATTGTTCATCCTCTTGAAAAAAACAATAGCGTTTTTGGATTCCTCTCGTCAAGAAGCACTACTCATTTGTGTGTTTCGGTGAAGTTGACGTCGGACCCTGTCGGCGCTCCAGCACGTCGGTGAGACCTTTTCTAATAACTTGTTTCCCGATATTTTGAATATGTTTCTTCGCCTAACATTTTTATTAATTATGTAACGCTGATTTTTATGCCCGCATAAATTATTAGGCATGTTTCATCGACTCAGCAAATTCGTTGATGCTTTTGGACTTGTTCGTTGCGCGTTGCTGACATCTCACGGTTGTTGAAAATCACAATGGTCCTTATATCTTATGAAAGCGTCAGATTGAGGTATGAGGTGAGAGTGAGTTCGAATTCATGAGTGTAAATTAAATGAGATTAACGGGAAAACCGTATTTCCCATAATTTTACGGCTGAAGCCTACTTTTTGAGTAATTATTGACTAATGAGAAAACTTGAATTTGGTGAGGTTAAAATATGAGTTAGAAACTTTGATAGGGTGTTGTTTGATTTGATTTGGAATCTCGGGTGGTAGGTGAATTATTGTAGAATTGTGTATTTGAAGTATTATGTGTTTTGTTTATATGCACCCTTGATATTGTTATATGATGTAAAATGTGATGAATTGTAATTATTTGCATTGCAATTGACGTGGTAGGTGTGATTTATCTAGTATTATTATCTGTGAGTGAAAATCCTGTATTGTTGGAGCTTGTGTATCACGATGATAAATTTTGAATGTAATATATGACTATGAAAATATGCATTGATGATTTGTACTTGTCGACTTATGATGTTACCGCCTTGATGAATATCATGAAGTGCATATTGTGTTTAATTGAAAAGTGATGAATTCGACTTGTGTCAATTATGGTTATCTTAATGGAGTGAGTAGCCTAGACCAACGAGGGGAGAATTTGGATGTTAATTAATTGTTTGAAGTGGGAATTATCTTGTTATCATATAGGTAGGGTCTGACAAGCCTAGTGATTTTGGGGAAGTACAACTGAATTGAGCCTGATCGTGGCGGTCTGTTGTTGAGCCTTAAGGCAAGATTATTAGACCTTGGAGGTATTCGGGTTGGGAATTCCTAGGTGACTTGGAGGTAGCACTCCAAATGTCGGGAGCTACCACGCAACACACGTTTACCTCGACTGTCGCTTATATGTGTCTCGGGTTGAGTTGAGGGGATCTATGAGGACAGGGCCAATTTGAATTGTCCGTCCACTCGCATAGTGGCATAGTATCAAGCCTCCTAACTAAGTACTTCAGAGTTAGAATGGTACCAAAGAAAGAAGAGGAGTCTAGAATATAAGAGCATGCATAACATTACTTGATTTGTGTGTTTACTTACTTGATTTGTGGATTGCATCAATGTTTTACCTTGAGTATTCTTGTTGATTGTGATTTGATATGATACGGTGTTTAATATATTTTACGTGTTCTTCTCAATTATTTTATACTATTACATGTATTAAAGTTTTAGTCTATATAGAAATAATATTAATTACAAATAATTTTTTTCTTGGCTTAATTACACTTTTGGTGTCCTTATTTTAGTTGAATCACCAAAATAGTTTTTTTATTTTACTTGTCTCTGATTTTGGTCCCCAAATAAAATTTAGGTTCAAAACTTGATGAAATATCATTTTTGTAATTATATGTAAAAAATAAATGATGTGGTAGAGTCTATGTGGATTAATTGGAATTTAATATTATTCCAAATTTGAAAAATAATTTCTATTTTATTAAATATTTAATTACAAAAAATAAAAAATAAATGTAAAACACTTTTCTTCATCAGACGCACGCACGCACGCGAAGTCAAAAAAAATATTTTGCGAAAACTATTCCCCAATTCTTCTTCTTCTTGTCGGACTTATGACAACAATTAAGTTAAAAAATCATTTTCAACATTTAGAAAAAAAAATAATTTTGATCCACACGAATAGTAATACTTGTCCGATGCAACAACAATAGATAGATGCATGTTTACTATTATGCAACAAAAGTATAAGATAGACATTCTTTTAGATGTAAGAGGCAAAATGAAAGGTATTTGTCATTTATTTATTTTTTTACAAGATATTTGTCATTTATTTAATAGTATTTTTTTAGGTTTCCTATTTTTCGATATAAGTTTTATCCTTCTCATTCTTATTAGTTACTACCACATGCAAAAACTACACTTTATTTGAAAAGTAAAACATATCATCTATATATAAGCTTAATGTATTTAAGTTTATATGACCATGCCATTCACAAAATGACACAACTGCAGTGTATCATTATTGTTGACATTGAATTTATTCGTAATTTGTTTATTTCTTCATTTAAATAAAACCAATAGTCCAAGTCAAATTTTTTATCTTCACATAAAAATTAGGAGACACTTATTTAAGTTACATTTTTATTCTTTCTTCTTCTATTTTTGTCACATTCTTTTTTACTTTTTTTTCAATATTTAAAAATTTCCCAATGATTTTTGATGTAAGTAAGGTAATATATTTGCCAAAAAATTAAGCATTAAATAATGTGGACATATTTTGATATAGATTTCGATCTATGTATTCAACAATGACAAAAAGAGGTCCATTAGGATTATGCCAAAATTTGATACAAACCAAGAAGTCTTTATCAACATACCACTTTGAGCACTTTCTTTTATCAATGAAACAAAAGAATCATTTTACAACATTGATTAAAATAAATAATAAAAATAATAAAAATGAGGTCCAAAAATAAAATGATTCAATTGTTATTATTAAAAAGAGTTAATTAATATGCTTTTTAGTCTTCTTCAGATTTCGGCCTTTTAAATTTAGTCCCTATAAAATAAAAATACAACTTTTAGTATTTATAAAATTATTCTGCAAATTTAAAAGGTAAACTCAACAAATTTAACTCTATTAGAAATAAGTAGCCAATTTTTATCTTATTTTGTTTTCACTATCTTTGGAACTCACATTCATTCATCAAACCAATTTTATTTTAGGAATCAAACCAACTTATATAATAAAGAATTTAACATTATTAAGAGATAAAAAGTTGATTTGATAGCTGAGATGAGTTAAGGAGTGAAGAGAAAAGGAGGTCAATAATTTGATTTTCACCTTTAACACAATGCTAACAATTACTGACAATATTAACATAATGTTGATTTGATTGTTTAAAAAAAAGAATTTACAATTAATTGTAAGGACAAAACAAAATTTGAGAACAACTTCTGCCATAATCTACCCCTTGAATTTTCTAGCCATCAATGTAAAAATTCTATATACATGTCACTAACAACTGCTTATCCTTCTGACAAAACCAACAAACAAAACCAATAATCATTTTACAAAATTGACAAAACCAAAGAATGGGGCTAACCTCAGTTAATGCAAACTACCACATTGGTTGGGCCATTTCCTTCTGTTGATCGAATCATAGTTCTTACTAAAACTCTACTAGCTAGTTTTTACTTATGTTATTTTCTCTTTCCATTTTTGGAACATATAATAGTTATTAAAAGTTGTGACATGATCATCCAATAATATATGCAAGGTACAAATAAAAGTTATCACATGATGAAATTAGAAAATTAACCAAGTATAAATTTTTTACTTCGGTTGTACAAAAATCCATCAAATGTCATTGTCTTAATAACAAAAAGTTTAGATGACTTGATTCGGGAGGCTTATCAAATTAAGACAAACATTAAAATTTAAAAAGTAATGACATAATTAATTAATAATTAGAAATCATCCACTAAAAGAGATCTCTACATCGACTATAATAGTTGAATACACCTTTGTCACACATGAATCAATTCCTTACCAAGTGAACGATTTCACAAAAAATCTATAAGATATATGTCAAAGACATAATTTATAATGGTAAAATATGCAACTTTCAATTGAGATGAAAGTAAATATTTATTAACCACTTTGTGACACCCTAAACCCCAAGATGACGTATATAATAATTTGTAATAGATTTTTTTTGAGCAAAATTCGCAACGGATAAAGAAATTTGTTTAAAAGGAAATAAAAACTTTTATAACTAATTTAGGATATCACGTTTATCAAAGTACACCTGGAACAATTCAAACTTTATTACTCAACTAAAACATTGTAATCTAAATGAACTTGATTTGACTATAATTTCTTAATTTAATTCCCAAAACATACTAATACTTAGATTATCACATCAAGAGTCATTGGTAATTAAAAAATAAAATTACACAATAAAACTCTTAATTCCCGGTATCACCTATCAGAGCGGGATTCCTCCCAAATTTGAACTTCAAGACTCATTAACCTGTAATAACTGCGATTTCCCAAACGCAGGGCCAAGCCAGTCAAACACAAACAACGAAGGAGGTGAGTTTTGAAATCATTTTGATAGTATAATACAAGTAAGAAGAACACGCAAATAATCATAATAGAACCGTATCATTACACAAACATTGTTCAAGAAAAGTATCACATTAAAAGTCACAATCACTCAAGGAAAATCAATACCTTTCACTATAACATCAAATCGTCGCAAGAATTATTATCACTTTTGAAATACATCAATCACAATAAAACAGTCACAAGGAAATGCTATGCTATGCATGAGCTTAGACTCTACTTCACAATGTGGTACCATTCTAACTCTGAAGTACTTGGTTAGGAGGCTTGATACTATGCCACCATCCCGGTGGACGGAAAATTCAAATTGGCCCTGTCCTCATAGATCCCCTCAACTCAACCCGAGACACATATACGCGACAGTCGAGGTAAACGTGTGTTGCATGGTAGCTCCCGACATTTGGAGTGCTACCTCCAAGTCATCTAGGAATTCCCCACCCGAATACCTCCAAGGTCTAACAATCTTGCCTTAAGGCTCAACAGCAGACCGCCACGATCAGGCTCATCCAGTTGTACTTCCCCGGAATCACTAGGCTTGTCAGGCCCTACCTATATGATGACAAAATAATCTCCACTTCACAAATTCTCAATATTTATTTTCTCCCATTAAGAGCATTATCTTTATAAATCATCACTATTTCATCAATTATGTGGTACTTCAATATTCTCATCACAATTCTATAACATCATTATCATCGATCGAAAATCATGATTATCATCACGCATACATATATCACACCATGCATCCATATTTTATTATCACATCACATAAATTCTTCTAATCAAGCATAAGCACCAAATACTATCACAATACTACGCATTTAACGAAATTAAATCAATCAACACCTTATAAATATTTCTATTCC
Organism: Cicer yamashitae; assembly: GCA_037974755.1. Lineage (NCBI taxonomy): Eukaryota > Viridiplantae > Streptophyta > Magnoliopsida > Fabales > Fabaceae > Cicer > Cicer yamashitae. The sequence goes on along the minus strand of JBBPBQ010000001.1, from coordinate 10,449,514 downwards.
ACATTTTAATCTCACAATTTTTATATATTCATATTAATTAATTTATCACTCAAATGGCTACTGCCGTACGTAGCGATCTCAGATGAATCATTGGGAAATACAGTTTTCCCGTTCATCTCACAATATATTATACTAATGAGTTCAACGCTCTCTCACCCCTTACCTCAATATGACGCTTTCATAAGATATAAGGACCAGAATAATTTTCAGCAACCATGAGATGTCGATAACGCGCAACGAACAAGTCCAAAAGCATCGACGAATTTGCAGAATCAATGAAACATGACTGATAATTTACGCGAGGCATAAAAATCAGCATTACATAATTATAACAGTATTAGGCGAAGTAGCATATTCAAAATATCGTGAGACAAGTTATTAGAAAATGTCTCACCGACGTGTTGTAGCGCCGACAGGGTCCAACGTCAACTTCACCGAAACACGCGAATGAGTAGTGCTTCTTGAAGGTTTTGACGAGAGGAATCCAAAAATGTTGTCAGTTTTTCAAGACGATGAACGTTCTGGCCGGAATTCGGCAACACATCCGCGGAGAGGGTGAAAACCCATTTTTAGAAGTATAACAGTTGGCGATTTCAAGCATAGGTAATGGAAGAGGGTGTTTCGTGGAGTCCAAATATGATATCAGTTTTCGTTGGTGATAGTCGTGGTGGCCGGAATCTTGATCAAAAGGTGGATGTGTGATTTTTGACAAAGAGAAATAGGGCATTTCAATTTGCAATTTAGGTTGAGAATGAAAGAGGAGATCATCACGATCACAAATATGGTCTCGGTTTTGCACGGCACTCACTATAATGGCCGTGGTCGAAGAGAGAAGATGGAGACGAAAATGTGAAGGAGCGGCGGTTTTCGAAGAACATGACATACGTTCGTTCCTTCTTTTCTGTTGTTCATTAGCGTTATTATTATTATTATTATTATTATTATTATTATTATTATTATTCACTTAACCCATAAAACGCATTTTACTCATTTCTTTTATTGTATTTTAGAAGAAAAATCAACAATTATGAATACTAATTATTTTTAACATTTTTTTTATTTTAACACAATTTAATTACTAAAATATTAATAATAAAACTAATATTTTATAAAATAAAGTAATTAATCTTTTAAAATACATTAATAATTAAGATTCTCACACTCAAAATAATCACTATAATTGTACTTATTTTTTTTCTTTCAAATACTCATTAAAAGACTACCATCATTAGAGAATATTTGAAATTATAAAATAAATAAATATAACGTCAACACTTTATATTAGTTACTAAATCATAATATATATATATATATATATATATATATATATATATATATATATATCACAATGACATAACAAATATATAAAAATAAATGAAATTAAATACGATATTATTACTATCTCAAGATAACTATTCACAAAATAAATAACTAAAAATAGGAATGGTTATAAATAATCGAATAACTATATGCACACTTAAAATCAGTCGAACATCTAAGAAGATATCACATTAATTACGAACGCACGTGTACACGTAAAATCTCATAAAATCTTATTCTTTAAAATATGTACCATAAAATACTATTATTTTTAGAAAAAATATAAAATATAAAAAATTATAATATTTTATTTATATCACTCATTTAGTCATATATGTACATATTAACACATCATAGAAAACACACATATAAAGAAAATTAATCATAAAACTAATCAACATATATCTAAAATAATTTTAACACCAAATTATTTATCTAAAATAATATTTAATTAATAAAATAGTTTATTATAAAATTTGGAGTGTTACACACTCTATTTTGGTTTCTCAGTTTTTCATATAAGTTTTATTCTTCTCATTCTTATTAGCTAAATGCTACTACCACATACAAAAACTAAACTTATAATGATAAGTAAAACATATCATCTATATATGGCTCAAAGTATTTGTGTTTATATGACCAGACAATTCACAAAATGAAACAAATGCAGTGTATCACTATTATTGACATTGAATTTATCGATACTTGTTCATCTCTTCATTTAAATAAAATCAATAGTATGGCTATATCTTGAAAAATGTAATTCAAATTTTTTATCTTCACACAAAAAACTAGGAGGCACTTATCCAAGTTACAATTTTGATGTAAGTAGAATAATATATTTGTGAAAAGAAACTAAACAACTAAACAAAATTAAAGTTAAGCATTAAATAATTAATGTAGGCACATTTTGATATAGATTTCGATCTATGCATTCAACAATGACAAAAGAGGTCTCTTAGGATTATGCTAAAATTTGACACACACCAACAAGTCTTTATCAAATAATAAAATAATCAAAACTACAAAATGGGGCCAACTCAACCTTATTTAATGCCATCTATCTCATGGGTTGTCCATTTTCTACGATAGACCAAAATGCAAAAAATAAAGGTAGAAATATTTTCTTTTGTAGTTTTTGTTTTTGTTTTTAGATAGGACTGTGCTCAATTCGCCTTATGTTTAATATATTGTCTCCACAAGAGATATTCTAATTCTAAGTATTTCGACTATTTAATGTGAAAATTTTTTTCAATCAGAATTTAAATATTAATTCGCCATGTTGAAATTTTTTAACACATTGTACTAGACTCAACACTTAATTTATCTTTGATCATGCATGAAATGAATTGTTAACTACTTTCTAGTTTTATTAATAATGTTGGTTATATTTATTTATCATAAAAAATTATTAATACATAAATGATTTTGTTTCTTGTTATATTTTTTTTTGCATAAAAATAAACATCCCTATCTATCTTTAGTAACCCAGAAATATTTACTTGTTGTGATGAAACCCAACAATACAATGATCCAATCATAGTTACAATTAAAAAAATGTTAAATATAATTTTAGTCTTTATAGGATTTCGACCTTTTAAATTTAGCTCATGTAAAATAAATATACAACTTTTAGTTATTACAAAATTATTATACAAACAATTTTAATCTATATTGGAATGAAACATGTTTAATTATTCTTCTACTTGTATTTTTTTGAGTGAAGTTCCGTAATCATGTTAAGAACATTATAAAAAGCTTTTTTACAATTAAGAATTTTTTAAACGCTAAAAATCTAACACAAAAGTAACAAAAAAGAACCTAAGAATTTTGTAAAAAGAATTATAAAATGAATTATATGAGAATTTTTTAAACACTAACAACCTAAGTAAAAAATAACAAAAATATGAATTGAATTATCGAATTTTGAACTAATTTTTTGCAGAAGATCTTTTTAAAATGTTGTAAATATAATATATATGTTGACTTAATAACATAGACTATAACTGTATAGAGATTTAACAACATAGACTATAATTGTGTCTATATAACTTAACAAAATAAAATATATGGTTGAAAATTATATTTTTTATAGAGATTTAATTTAAAAGGTCAATATTTTATAAAAGTTCGATACATATTTAACGGTATTAAAATATAATTAGCAAAATTTTATCTTATTTTGTTTTCTCTCTCTTTGAAACTCACATTAATTCATCAAACTAAATTTTTTTAGGAATCAAACTAACTTATAAACTAAAGAGTTTAACATTATATTAAAGTAAAAACAAAAACAAAATTGGAGAGTAACTCCAGCTATAATCTACCCCTTAAATTTCCTAGCCACCAAAGTAAAAACTGTATATATGCAACTAGTTTCATATCAAATTACCACTTTGAGTATTTTCTTTTATCAATGAAACAAAAGAATCATTTTATAGAATTGATTAAAACCAATAACCAAAACCACAAAAGAGGCCAGCCTCAGTTAATGCAAACAATCTCATTGGTTTTTCCATTTCTTTCTATTGATCGTTGTGCAAAATAATGCTAGAAATTTTAGCATTGATGCATAAATTATTAGAAAGTTGTGTAATTTTTGTTGTTATCTTTTAATCAGGTCCACATTTAATTTATCTTTTTATTTATTTATAGATTTCCTTCATTAAAAAGTATTATATTGGAACTGTGTCAGATATTATATATATATATATATATTATTTGAAATTTTTATGATGACTACTTTATAGGACTCTAACTCGTGGCTTCCGCACGACTCCACTCTTAATTTGTTTTTATTAATGCATGATAAATTTGTCATTTATGATTTGTTCAATTTTTTTTTTAATTATAATATTGATTTATATTTATTTATTATAAGGATAGGACTCCGATCCTCATCAATATGTTAAGAGTATTGGTACCCAATCAAGTTGGACCAATAAAACACTACTAATAAAAAATGACAATTACGTTGTCCTAAAATAAAATAGAATGATAAGTATTTTTCCTTTTGCCTCTTGTACCTAAAAGAATGTCTTTTTTATACTTGCATAAAAGTAAACATACGCCTATCTATCATCTTTTATAATTCAAAAGTATTATTATTCATTTTGTTGAAAATGAATTCCTCATTGTGCCAAAAATAAAATGACCGAATCATGGTTATTATTAAAAATTATTTTATTTTCCCTTTCTCTCACGTGTTCCTAATAAATTAACTATCGTTTAATATTTGAAGAATAAGTAATCACTTAAAATATTGGAAATCATTATCAATATAATATATTAAAACAAACCCCAAAAATAATATGTTGACATGTGACACTCATTTTGACACATTATTCAATAGTATGATGTGGCACCTCTAGAATTCATTCATTTTTTATTTCACATTCTACTAATTCTTTCTTTATATCTCTATAACTAAAAAAACAACAATGAAAATATAACTCCCATTATAAACTTGATTTAATTGTTAATTACTTTTTTCATTTATTGCATATAAATACATCACAATATTTAAATTACATTTTATTAATTAAAATGTAGCAACCATAAATTACTACAAAATATATAAAAACACAATAATCACATGAAAAATCAATAATCAAACTTATGCACAAACAATCCAATGAATTTTAAATTAAAATAAATAAAAAATATTAAAACACAAACATTTAAATTAGCAAACATTTGCAAAAAAACCAACAAAGAATATTTTTAAAAAATAAAAATGTTAAATTATACATTAAGTATTTTCAAAGTAATATAAAATTTGTGTTCATTTTTATTTTTATGCTCAGATACATATTTTATTCCTTTAATACAAAGAAAGTATTTGTCTATATAAATTATTCATGAAAATAAATATATTCATTTCAAAATATTAAACTTATAGATTGGATGAAGTATAGATTAGAGCATAGTTTCAATTAACGGTAAAAATAATCAAAATCAAGTAGTGATTTCTTATCATTCCCAACATTATTTCGTGTTTTTGTCGTAAAAAATAATAGTTTGAGCTTATTCATTATATACAGTCTCCAAAAAGGATAATTAATTCAAAATATTTTTGAAAGAAATACGTAACATAACACCTCTATGTAAGAATTAGTTATCAAAAGTTTAAGTGAAAATGAGATATGAAACATAAAATATAAGAAATAATATTTCGTTCAATTAGTCAAAAAAAGAATAAAGAAATAATAGTGCTCAAGATAAAAAGTAAAATAAAAATAAAAATAAAAATAATAATCATATAAAAACCAATTCTTACAAATATATCTCAAATCAATGATTGCAAATAATATATTCTATTTTTTATTGGAAGAAAATATTCTATAATGATTGAATGTTTAAAATAAAACAAAATGAATACAAACAATCACTCATCTTTTTTTAATAATATTTTTAGAATCAAAATCACTCATTTTATTTAAATCTTTTTAATTGTGTATACAAACACTAGCTCATCTTTTTTTAATCCTATTATTTAGAATCAAAATCACTCATTTTATTATAAACTTTTCAATTGTTTCTATTCCATTTATTCTTTTGTTATACAACCACTATTCTTATAAACTAAGAAATTTATAAATTTGAAACCTTTTTTTTCCGATCAGATTGATACATTTATACACCATAAATATTACCTTTAAATTTTTTAATAAATTTATACTGAAAGAATATTTTACAAATTACACCCGCGCAACGTACGGGTTATATTCTAGTTATTGTTATTTTTGAGCCAAGGAATTGGTTTTAAGCTAATATGCTAATTTGATTTATTCATGTGAACTTAAGTTGTTACAAAATAGAGAAATTAGTAGTCATATAATTAAAATGAGGGGCTTTCGAAGTCCTAATTGTTGCTCATCAATTAAATCAAACCAAATATTTATTTTGTTTACGAAACCAAACAAAAAATACTATTGGTTTAAATTAAACTATTCGCTATGAAGAAGAATTGATTTATCACTATTATTATTGAGCAATTTGGAATACTTGTCAAAAACGTATCATGTTTTGGTGCGGTTGTAGGGGTTATTGATTAATTTTCAATAAGGCTAAAAAAGTTATACTTAGGATTTATTTTATGTGCTATTGTTGGATTCTTTTTCATGAGGGAGAGGACCCCATGTGGGCACTACCAACTTCGTTGCACACCTCGAGCCTAACTACGTCATAAAGATACTTGAAGGAGAACCAACCAAGAGAAGCAACAAGCAACATACAAGCAACACACCGAGATCAAACTGATTTGACCGGACCACCCTATAAACCCTTATCGACCTCAACACAGGTTCCACCTCTCATTCATAGAAAACACATGAATAATCAGAGGTCTTACCCACAAACCACTTCCACGAGGATAATTTTATCGTATCCATCAATTGATTAATAGTCATCGCCTTTATAGAGAAAATATAATCTTTTTGGGATTTCCAAATGGACCGTACAACCGAATGTCAAACCAGATTTAAACCTAGTCAAACCCTGACCCCACCCTTAAGAGCCCCAAAAACTGTTAAACGACGGAGCAAATCCGGATGTATCACTAACTCCCACTCCAACAACCTAAAACTCATAGCACACATGGAGGAAAAACTCCCATGTGACGAACAAATGATTAGTCGACTCTATGGACACACCACAAAACACACAAAATGTTACACTAGACTCAACAATTATCCTCCTTTCCCCCTAAAAAGAGTTTGATTATTCGGAACCTTATCTAGAAGTAAATGTCAAGAAAAGACAATTATCGTAGAAGGTGCCCAACTCTTCCAAACCTTTGCCAAGATGTAGACATTCTCTTTTAAGCGATCTCACTGAACCTAAGAGGCTACCATAAGCAAATAGTATTCAATATAACCAAGTAAACCCTTTAGTTATCTGGCTTCCAAGACCAATAATCATTCGCAATTGAGAGAGGGATCCTGGTCATAACCATGACTAAATTGACCACAAGATTCTACTCCCAAACAACCAAACCTCGGCTCCACCTAAGCTCCTAAACCCAATAATCCCATTCCCAATGACATATATTACCAACCATACGTAGTTGATAGAGAAGTATTTCAAAATGTCAAATAAGTTGCTATATAATTTTTGTGTTTATTTTATATGATTGTCGTTCTCTTTTGTATTACACTTGATAACTTATATCTCATTATTTTTTTTATAGATCTAAATAGCAGATTATTTTTAACCTTTGTGCATCACACGGGTTCACGTCTAGTAAATAGTAAAGTTTAATATTTTTAATAGAAACTTTGAGGCATTCTTATGTTATATATATGTAATTCAACTGTGTATTAATCCAATACGTAATTTATGTGCATAGCATGGATTCAAGTTCTAGTCTATATAGAAATAATATTAATTATAGATTTTTTTTTCCATGATAACTAAGGATTCGATTGTTACACAATATTATTTATAATAATTACGGTTATAATCAAAATTCAAATTATTGTAGTTGAAATGGAACAAAGTATATTGAAGCCTATATTCAATATTGTATGGGACGCCAATGAAAGGCAACCAAGTGCCGGCATTAAGCCACGGTTCATCCGTGAATCTAGTAGCTTCATCCTTGGTAATAACACTTTTTTTTTTGCCCATTTAACTCTTTTTGCAGCATTGGCACCAAGTCCAATGTTGTCAAACTCACCTAGATCGTTACTAGCTTCAAACCATTTAACATGCAGCAATAGAAGCACTACAGTACCACAAATACAAATCCAATTATCATGTACCACAAATACAAATCCAATTATCATGATAATCCCAAAGCAAACCTCTACCCCAGGTTACAACTCATCTTTGACAACTCTATCGGTGTTCCAGCTTCACCTAACCATTCTTAGGAGGGATCCACTTAATAAGAGCTATGGTTTTCATAACACTATATAAACCACACACTTCCTTAATATAATTATTCGCAACAGTATTAATATGATACTATAAACCAACCATAAAAAGTTTTTCATACATAGTCAAAAATAAACAAGTCAATATCTTTAGAATGAAACTCCACGGTTGGCGGGTTTAGAAGAAAGAAATAAATTAGCAACGGGTGTGAAAAGAATAGAGAACATATGCTTTGTAGAAGCTTCTTCTCACTACCAGAAAAACTGAACAAGAAAAGAGTAGTTGTTTATTTAATTCTATTTGCATAGGGGACAAGTTTTATACTGCATGTACAAGAAAAGATTAGTTTTTTAATTATTTTGTAATGTGAACAAGCTCTTTCTCTTCCACATTTTAAGCAATCTTCTATTATCTTGGTTAGAAAATATCTAAACAGTGGTGCTGAATCCAAATACTAGAAGCATTTTAAAGGTACATGCAGGTGAAGAAACTTTTTTCTGTTGGCTAGCAATTTTATGCCGTGAGCGTCAACTCATGACTTATAAGTTGAAAGAAAATGATTATTATGGAATCAAATATTTGACACATATGAGCATTTCAGCTACCTGGTGTTTCTCATAGCAATATCATACCTTTCTGCAACTACTAGAGTTTGGCTCTTCAACACCTAAGAGAATGATTGTTACTATCAGAATAGAGGTAGATAACAAGATATAGAACAAATCAATTTAACAGAATGTGCGTACATGTTCTTCAACACCTAAGTCAATAATGATTGTTCCAATTAACTTGCCCTGATGGGCAAGTAGGCCATATATTAGCTATATACATGAACCAAAAATAAATCTAAGAACATCACTACAACAAAGAGAATAAATATGTGCATCTTGTTAAGGGTGACCAAAAGTTTAGCACGTGCTTCTGCCTCAGGTATCCCATATCTATATATGTTGGAAAAGATTCTTGCAAATGGTACCTATCATATATTGTATAACAGCATGAACATTTAATTCATTTATATCCAAATATTTTATTTTTGCTATTTTTTTAGTAAGATTGTATTAGGTTTTGAAACACGATTCATATATGCCTATATACCTTTGATATTAATATTCCTGACCTTTTCCTTGAATCACCATTGGTAGGTATATATGTGTGTTTAATTCAGTTTTACACTGCCATGGAGGAAATCTGAGATCATGTGGTATTTGTGTTATTCACAGCTCGAGACATTACTGAAATTTTTCCCAATTCCAGCATATCGGAACCTGACATTGCAATGTTTAACTTATGGTCCCTATTGCTAGTGCTTGTGCATTTACTTTAAAATCTCAAGGCTATTATTCATTTATTATATTCGCAGGTGGCATCCCTTCAATTTGGGAATTTCTATGATGCACAATATGTTAAGATGTACAATATATTCAGGGTTCAGTTGCAGGTATGTTTAATTTAAATAGCATTTCATTTTGTTACAGATGCTGATGCTGTATATTTTCCGTCCGTTTATTTGCTTCACTGTAGTCCGATATCCCTTTTGTTCTATTTTGATTGTATAAAATCCTTTTTGTGGCTCAACTACTACAAATACACCTGAGGGCTGAGGCATATGCACATGGTTCAACTGAGGAACAAGTGAGTCTTTGCAATTTGCTGAAAATAAGAAGCCCAATTTCCTGAATTGTTTGCGATGTACGTTGGCTTTTTTTGCACCCTATGTTTAGACATTTATACATAATTTGGCGTTGTTCTTTACCTCGTTTTACAAGGTAAGGTTTATTTTCGCTGTTTGATGTCTATCAGGGATTTATGATATAAGTATACAATAAAAAGTATTTTGTAATTTTTATGCATTTCTTAAAGTATTTTTTATGCATTATCAATTATATCATGCTTATGGCATATTTAACTACATTGATTTGATTTATTCTTTGTTATTTACTTTTCAATTGTTGATCGTAGTGTCGGCCTGCCGGACGCTATATTATTAATAAAGTTGACTACAACTTTTATTAGTTGACCGTAGCGTCAGCTACGCCGACACTAACTAATTTGTTAACTACAACTTGTTGACTTTAGCGACGGCCCGTCCGACGCAATAGAATTTTTTCAAATGACGTGTCAACGAATATAAACTAGCTTCGGATGTTCTATTTTGCTGGTAGTGTCAGCTTAAAGTAGGTCTGACCGACGCTATATTAGTGTCGGATGATATTTGGTCGACGCTATGTATTAACGTCGACCGTTTTAGCCTAGGCCCGACACCGACGCTAATCGGACGCTTAATCAATGTTAGCGTCGACTTTTGGCCTATTAGCATGGGCTTTTGAGCGACGCTAAAATCAATTTTTTTAGTAGTGTCTAGTTGATATTCTAGGGGATTGTTTCATGTCCTTATGAAGATAGTATCAAGATATCGTGTGCATCCAATAGTTTAATATGGGAGAAGTCTATATTTGAAAAAAATAGTAGGAAGAAGTCTTATTTTCTAATATACTTTACACAAATTGTTATGAATAAGGAAAATTACAACCAAACCACAACGGTAGCACATGAGCAAGGACACTTGACACACGATCCATCCATCAAGGAAATTAGGAGGAGCATCAGAGAGAAGTTCCCTAACAGAAAATATTCTAAGGACTTTATTAAATAGATCAAGGAATGGCAATCAAGGGAGGAAATGAATGGATGATGAAATCACTCTCTCCCTTTAAGCCTTCTTAGCTTTCTGTATTTCTTCAATTGTATTTCAATTTATCTAATGTAAATTGTACTATTGCTTATAAAATTTAGTACAATTTATCATTGGTGATTCTCTTGTTGCTTTCCTCAAAATTGAATCATAACATTTGGTGCTTTCATTTTCCTACTCATGGTTGATAACACTCTGATGAAAGGGTTGGAATCTGCTATCAAGGAGATTAACGCTACTTTGCAGCAATTTCGTGACTAATTTGACAAACGGCACAACGAGTATATCCATTCTCGACACCTTGACCAAGCACGTTTCGATTGTGTGGAGAACCAAATTACTTTATTGCATGCTTCTTAGTGCTCTAGCGGTGGGTCTCGTTCCAAAAACTCCTCACCACTGCCATTTTAGGTGTGTAATATTAAGCTAGATTTTCTCATATTTGATGGATTTTAGGTCAGAAATTGGATTTTCAAGGCTGAACAATTATTTGATTATTATTCCACATATGATAATCAACGTCTTATTATTGTTGCGGTACATAAGGAGAAAGACGTTGTTCCTTGGTTCCAAATGCTATCTCGCAATCGTCCATTTCAATCATGTGCCCTATTCACGCGTGCTTTAGAAATGGAATTTGGACCCTCCAAGTATGAATCCCCACACCCTGCACTTTTTAAATTTACCCAAACCACCATCGTTGCCGATTATTACACCGCCTTCACCGTCCTGGCCAATAAAGTAAATGGTATTAGCCCTGAACCCACCCTCGATTGTTTTATCAGTGGATTACACCTTGATATTAAACGCGAAGTCATTGCTCAATCACGAATTTCACTATCCAAAGCCGTAGCACTAACAAAACTACTCGAAGAAAAATACCTTCTCCTCACGCCTAAGCCAACATAAGCCTCATCACAAAAACCATACCATTTCTCCAAATCCACAAAACCCTCAACCTTGAAGTAGCAATGTCAAGTTAAAAAGAAAGGGGTTTGAATTGTAATCTTGCCTATTTAAAATTTCCTGTTAAAAACTTAAGAAAAACAACTTAAGAATGATCTTGGTTATGAAAACAGAAACGGAGAACGTTCTTCGTTTTGAAACAGAAAAACGCAGAACGTTCTTGATTAGTAAAAATCACAGTTTTTTAGTTTCTCTATTTAATTTTGACAATAATAATAACTGAATGTAAATAGAGATAAGGAAGAGATACCACACAAAGAAATATCCTGGTTCACCCAACGTGGGCTACGTCCAGTCCTCACAACTGTGAGATTTTCACTAAGTGTTTAAAGAACGGAGAACAATCTTTTGGTAACACAGTTAAAGATCAACCTTGATCTGTAACTACACTTCCTTTCCACCCAGAAAGGATTCAATCAAGTCACCTAACGAATCTGCTAGGATTTTACAGTTAACTCTTTTAATCAACCTCAAACTATAAACAATCCTTATAGTTATGAGTTTACAATAATGATTTAAAGAATTGGTTGAAACTGATTATGCTCAACTCTTGTTTGAGAATAAAATCAAAATTAAGAACTCAGTAAAAATGAACTATAAGTGTGAAACGATTTCAGCCTGATTGCTTTTGCAAATGAGATTGCTTCAAGAATGCAAGTGAATGTGATTTAATGAGAATACTTGGCACTTGAAGTTCTGAATGATGCTTGCGAATTTGCCTTCCTTTTATAGACGATTTGAGCAATTAATTTTGGTCAGAAAGAGCTGTTGGTAGTGCTCTGTTTTCCTTCTGACAGAAGCAAAGAATCTGTTGAAAAAATGCACCATTCATGTGACAGTTTTGGGCTTTGCTGTTTGGGCCGTTTTGCTTAATTTCGCACAGGCTTCTTGCGTGTTTAATGACCCATTAAGCTTTGATAATACTTGATGATAATTTGGGCTTTGGTCTTGACATTTGATTTGATCCAAATCTGATTGGAAATGAGTGAATAATTTTCTGCAGAACTGAGAAGTCTTCTTCTGCAGAAACAGAGACTGTTCTTCTCAAAAACGGAGAACGTTGATTATAGGTGGAGAAAAATGATCAATCTGGTCTGATAGTCTTCTGGACTATCTGAGGACTTATAATCAATCTTGAAGTTCGGTTTTGTTCAACTTTCTTGACAGTTCCAGACTGGAGAAAGTTGCAGTCCGTTTTTGACATGCTTAGATTCATGATGATTTATCTTAGTGATTCGAGAACCATTTTGGTTAAAAATGATTCCTATCTGTTCCTTGCCATGTACTGATGAAATTGATATAAAGAATTAAGGCAGAATCAATGTAAAATTGTTGGAGAAAGATTGGTGAAGTGGCTGTGACAATCATTCTTGATTCTGCTGATCTTTCTCTGTTTTGTTCAGTTTATGATCATGATTGTGTTATTTGTTTTTGATCTGATTTCTTTGCTTTTCTTGATTCTTATCTTTAATAAAAACACTTTTGAGCACAGATTAAATTAACATAACATTTAGAATCATAATTAATATTCTTAATTAATCTTTGTTTATTTTCATCAAAACTTAATTTGAGAGTTTGTCTTAACAATCTCCCCCTTTTTGATGATGACAAACATGTTAATTTAGATTTTAATTCTGATTCTAATTTTAATTTTGATTGAGGGTAAAAGCTCCCCCTCAATTGATGCAATAGATGTTTTTGGTAATATAACTAATGCAATCAGTTTATTTTAGCAAAAAAGATATTTCATTAATAATACAATTGCTGATTTACAAAAAGTAAGATCCTAAATTTCAACAGTTCATAACCAGAATAAAAACTAAAGTTAATTCTCCCCCTTTGTCATACAAAGAGGAAGGAGAAAAAGATCCCTACTTGGCTAAAGAAGGAGAAGAGCCTTATGACGATTGAGACTTGGACGGTACAAGAACAGGCTCAGGAGCAGGAGCAGGCTGAAAAGGAGGAGGAGGAGGCACACCGAGCTTGGGTGCAAGCGTATCCGTGAGCCAAGATTGTAGCTGAGTCTGTTGAGTCAAGAGAAGCTGCAGAGTTGCCATTATTTCGAAGTTGGTGGGTTCCTTTGGAGGATTCATGATTGGTGGAGGAATGGGAGCAGTGCTGCTTGATGGAGCAGAGACAGCTGGGAGAGAGCCAGGTGGTGGCTGAGGATTGGATTGATTGGATGAAGTAACGTTGTTGTAAGGTTCGGAAGAAGCCAAAAATTGACTAATTCCAAAAATAGATGACGTGGTGGTTTGTGGAGAAATGTACGCAGGTGACATGGCGGAGACATTTTGGTGAGGAAGCAGTGTTGTCATGGGGTCAAGGGGGGAACAAAGAAGTTGGGAGACAGAGATGAAGTCCGTGGAGGAAATGGTGGATTGTTGGGGAAAAACAGAGAAAGTAGGATTGGTAGGAGGAGGGCTGAGAGAACCTTCTCTGTTTGGAGGGGAACGTTCTTGAGTATGTTTAGGACAACGTTCTAGGTTTTCTGGTGAACGTTATGGGTTCTGAGGATAACGTTTTGGGCTTGGAGGAGAACGTTCTGGGTTTGGAGGAGAACGTTCTGGAGCATTATTAGGAGCTCGATGTGGTGAAGGAGAAGGTGAGGTGGGGGCGGTAACAGGGGCTTCCCGTCTGGTAGAACGTTTTCTCTTTAGTGTGGATGGAAATGAATGAATGAGTGGGGCAGACTGTCTGGTTCTGGGTCGGTTATTTGGTGGATATCTGGGATGTGTTTCAGGTGTTGGAGAAGGTTGTCTGGTGACGGTGATTTTCATATGGGCCATGTTTTTGGTGGAAAATTTTGAGATTTTGATAAGGGATTTTTCATTGGTCAGAGGGATATGAAAATGATTAAAGACTTTGGTAAGAATCATACCATAAGGAACAATATTCTTCTTGTAGTCTTTATTGGCAGCAACGATCATGTGATGAAGTATCAGATGAGGGAGGTTGAGACGCTTGCAGTTGAGCAGATGATAGATGATGAGTGCGTCGTTTTCAGAGACATACTCATGGCTTCCACAGTGAGGAAGAAGAGTATGTTGACTCATGTTGTTGAAAATTTTAGGGAGAGGACGAAGGAATGTTGAAAGGTACCTAGTAGAATTCTCTTGAAATAGTTCAGAGAGAACTGCAGTCTCTTTAAGATTGAGAGCTGCATACCAGGATTTTCCAAACACAGCAGGACCTTCAGTAGGAAGATCCAAGATGGAGGCCAGAATGTCAGGAGTCAATCTGATCTCAATTCCCTTGATAGTGGAGATTAACATAGATTTTTCAGGGAATGTAATGGTCTGACAATAGAAGGCTCGAACAGCATCTGGATAGTGAGGTTTAGAGATTTGCAAAAAAGCAGTCCAGCCTGGGGCATCAGTAAAATGTTGGACAGCGTTGCCATCGACTATGAGTTTGTCGAAGATGAAAACTCTGCCCACACCAATGGGCCTCTGAGCCCATTTGTCCTTAAATAGTTTGGTGGCAGTGGGAGGAATCAGAGGAGTGGTATTAGGTTTGGCCTTTTTGGAAGGTGGAGATGGTGGCACAGGAGAGTCAGAGTTAGAGGAAGGTTCAGAGGAAGGAGAGGAAGGAGATTGAGGTGAAAGTGGTCTTTTGGTGGTTTGTGAAGGAGGGGAACATAAGACGGAGAACGTTCTTCGGGAGGTGAACGTTCTTGAGTTGGAGAGGAAGAACGTGCTTTAGTAGGGGAGCATGTGTTTTGAGTATGGGAAGGAGAAGTGGCGGGAGAACGTTCTGGAATAGGAGAACGTTCTTGAGTGGGAGAAGGAGAATGATGAGGGATAGGAGAACGTTCTTGAAGTGGAGAACGTTATGGAGTATGTGTAAGGCTTTTTGGAGTAGTTGGAGTGGAAGGGATGGGAGAACGTTCTGGAATTTGGGTGGGAGAAAGTGTTGGGGTTGGGGAACGTTATGAAGATGAGGAAGGAGAAATACAGAACTTGTGCTTAGGTACAGTTGTTTTGAATCTTTGGTGAATGGGTAAGTTTGTTCTTGCCAGAAATTTGGAGGCTGGCATGGTGGTTTTTGTTTTTAGGGCACGAGTTTTAGGTTGAGTGGATGTGGGAGAGGAGAAAAAATCAGTCATTGATCTCCATTTCTGGTTTGGAGGAGTGGATTGAGAGGCTTCAGCTGAAAAAGATGATTTGGATGGGGTTGGTATTGAGGTTTTGGATTGAGGAGTCTGAGACGAAAAATAGTTTTTTGGTGAGGTGACAGGTTTTGTTGAAGGAGGAGGAATATCAGATGATTCATCCGACTCAGTGTCTGAGATGATGAGATAGGCAGGTTTAGTGATTGGGGTCCTTGAAGTCCCAATTCCTGCCAAGATTCTCATTGAGCGTCTTTTAGGTGCTAGAGGATTGACAAATTTTTGTGGTGGTGGTGCGGGTTTAGAGAAGGATGTTCGCAAGTGAGGAGGAACTTGAGCAACATTTGGAGATGGACAAGAATAAAAAGGAGGAAGAACAGAAGATACAGGTTTGGGAATGGAGGTGTTAGGGTTGGACTTAGGGGACGAAGAAAGATAGTCAGAAAAAGAAGAGTCTGATAAGTGTTTTGGAGGGGTTGGCCTGGGTGGAGGTGAAGGTGAACGATTGGAGACTGGTGAGAAGGATGATGATGGTGACGGAGTGTCAGTGCTTGCATTTTTGCGAGCAGATTGCTTTGTTCGAGCCATTGTTGACAGTTAAGAGAAATGGAAGATGAATTTGGAGGAAGACAAAAGTTTTGAGAAGATGGAAACTGTTTCAGAAAAAAGAATGAGCAGTTGTGATAACTACAACATGTTTTTGCAGTTTTTTCAAGAGAGAGAATAATGATGATTAAACCTAGGGAAGTGACAAGTGTTGGGGAAAGGAACAGATTTGACGGCTTGGCAGTGACCTTTGAAGGCCTTGATACACGCGCAATTAATGCTAGGACATGCCTTGCCTGCGCATGAAGAAGATGACGGCTGGGAAGAAGATTTGAAAAACGGAGAAAGATGTCTGAAAAACGGAGATTGATAAACGTTCTCCGTTTTCTGCAGAAGCAGTTTTAACTTGAATTTTCAGGATTTTTCATAATTTTCAGTTTTTCTGTAATTAAATTAAAACTTTCTTCAACCAAGAGCTTTGTAAAAATATCAGCAAACTGATTTTCAGTATCAACAAAGATTAATTCAATATCCTTTTTATTAACATGATCGCGAATAAAATGATGTTTTATTTCAATATATTTTGAACGAGAATGCTGAATTGGATTTTTTGATTAATTGATTGCACTAGTATTATCACAGTAAATTGGAATACTTGAGTAACTTACAGAGAAGTCTTCAAGTTGATTTTTTATCCAAAGAACTTGTGAGCAGCAATTTGCGGCTGATACGTATTCAGCTTCGGTGGTTGATAAGGCTATATTATTTTGTTTTCTGCAAGACCAGCTTATCAAAGCATCACCCAGAAATTGACATGCTCCACTGGTGCTTTTTCTTTCAGTTTTATCTCCAGCATAATCAGCGTCACAATATGCTACAAGATCAAAATGAGAACCTTTTCTATACCAAAGGCCAAGATCAGTAGTTCCAAAAATCTAAAGATTCGTTTTACAGTAGTTAAATGAGATTCTTTTGGCGCAGATTGAAATCTAGCACATAGTCCTACTGCAAATACAATATCTGGCCTACTAGCAGTTAGATATAGCAAGGAACCAATCATTCCTCTATATTCTTTTTTAGAAACAGATTTTCCATGTTAATCTTTGTCTAATGAAGAGGATGGATGCATAGGAGTAGACATGATTTTAGCTTCATTCATTTTGTACTTGGTTAACAAATCTTTAATGTATTTTTCTTGACAAATAAAAATACCATTTTCATGTTGTTTAATTTGTAAGCCAAGAAAATATCTTAATTCTCCCATCATGCTCATTTCAAATTCACTTTGCATGAGTTTTGAGAAGCCATCGTACATTTTTTCATTAGTTGATCCAAAGGTAATATCGTCAGCATACACTTGTACAATGAGTAAATCATTTTTATCAATTTTCTTAAAATGTGTAGTGTCGATTTATCCTCTGGAAAATCCATTATTGGTTAAGAAGGAACTTAACCTATCATACCAAGCTCTTGGTGCTTGTTTTAAGCCATACAGAGCTTTTGTAAGTTTGAAAACATGATTTGGTTTTGTTTGATCTTCAAAACCGGGAGGTTGTTTCACATAAACTTGTTCATTTAAAAAACCGTTTAAAAATGCACTTTTAACATCCATTTGAAATAATTTAACAAGTTTGTGAGATGCATATGCAAGAAGTATACGAATAGCTTCTAACCTTGCAACAGGAGCAAAAGTTTCATCGTAGTCTATACCTTCTTGTTGGTTGTAACCTTGAGCAACCAATCTTGTTTTGTTTCTTACAACCTTACCTTCTTCATTCAATTTGTTTCTGAAAACCCAGCGTGTACCAATGATTGTTTGATCTTGAGGATTCGGTACCAAGGTCCAAACTTCATTCTTGTCGAATTGCTGCAGTTCTTCCTTCATGGCTTCAATCCAAGATTGATCAACTATGGCTTCTTTAATTGATTTTGGTTCAACTTGAGAAATCATTGCAATATTGTTCTCATCATTCTTGAATGACTTTCTGGTTCGAATTCCATCTATTGTATCCCCAATGATTTGAGTTTGAGGATGATATCCTGTCGTTCTCCAGCTTTTAGGTGGAGAATGATACGGAGATTTTTTATCAATCTCCGTTTCCTGCACATCAGTTCTTTGCTGTGTGTCTGGCAATTCTTCATCCTCATTTGTCTTTTCAAGTATTAAGTCATCAAACTCATCAAAAAAATATGCATGCGGATTTCAACAACTTTAGTTCTTAGATTAAACAATCTATAACCTTTGGAGTCGGTTGAATAACCCAGAAAGATAGCTTTGTCTGATTTTGAATCAAATTTTCCAAGAACATCTTTGTTGTTTAGAATATAACAGTAACACCCAAAAATATGGAAGTATGAAATGTTTGGTTTTCTGTTTTTCCAGATTTCATATGGAGTTTTGTTTATGATTTTTCTAATGGACACACGATTTAAAATATAGCATGATGTATTGACGGCTTCAACCCAAAAATATTTTTCAACATTAGATTCTTCCAAGATTGTTCTTGCCATTTCTTGTAAGGTTCTATTTTTTCTTTCAACAACTCCATTTTGTTGAGGAGTTCTTGCGCAAGACAAATTGTGAGAAATGCCAAGTTCTTCAAGAAAGTTTTTGAAAGGGGCATTTATGAATTCTCCTCCATGGTCACTTCTTATAGAAATAATGCTGGATTCTTTTTCATTTTGTACCTTTTTACAAAAGATTTTAAAAGCTTCAAAAGCATCATCCTTTTGTTTTAAAAATAGTACCCAAGTGTATCGAGAGTAGTCATCAACAATAACAAAACCATATTTCATTCCTCCTAAACTGGTTGTTTTGACAGGACCAAATAAGTCTATGTGAAGTAATTCAAGAATTCTATTTGTGGAAATAAATTCTTTTGAGTGAAAGCTGCTTTTAACTTGCTTTCCTTTGACACAAGATTCACATATTTTGTCTTTTTCAAAATTCAGTTTTGGTAATCCTCTGACAAGTTCTAATTTTGAAATTTTGGAAATGGTTTTCATGCTGACATGCTGACAAGTTCCAGGTACTTATTGGGAACGGTAGCTCCTTAACCTCGCAGGGTTTCATAGCTGATTTACCTGTTACCATTCAAGGTAATAATCTGCACTTACCTATTTATTTACTGCCTATAACAGGTGATGATTTGGTGGTAGGGGCCCATTTGTTAAAAACCCTTGGCCCACAAATAACAGATTACTGAAGTAACAATGTCAATTTA
This sequence comes from Cicer yamashitae, assembly GCA_037974755.1. Classification (NCBI taxonomy): domain Eukaryota; kingdom Viridiplantae; phylum Streptophyta; class Magnoliopsida; order Fabales; family Fabaceae; genus Cicer; species Cicer yamashitae. The sequence goes on along the minus strand of JBBPBQ010000001.1, from coordinate 10,429,773 downwards.
CAAGGAAAATGGTTTGAATTGTAAATGTTCCTATTTAAAAATTCCTGAAAAAACTTAAGAATTTAACTCAAGAATGTTCTTGGTTAAGAAAACAGAAAATGGAAAACGTTCTTGGTTTTTACCAGAAAGAATACCACACACGAATGTATTCTGGTTTACACAACTTGGGCTATATCCAGTCCTCACAACTGTGAGATTTTCCACTAAGTGTTCAAAACAAAGAACCTTCTTGGTTTTACAGCACGTAGCTCAGATCAACCTTGATCTGTTACAAACTTCAATCCTTTCCAATTAGAAAAAGATTAATCAGGTCACCTATCAACCTTGATAGGATTTCTTACAATCTACTCAAACTATACTAAACTCTTATAGTTTGAGTTTTACAATAATAATGAGATTGTTTTGATAGAATCTGAGATGTCTCAACTCTTGTTTGAGACTCGATTCTTTACAAAGAGTTCACTACAATAATAACAGAATATTGAAATATAATCAGAACTGATTCTTTCTTGAGAAAGTGAGAATTTCAAGTATGTGAATGTGAATGATTTAATGAGACTTGTTAGCACTTGAACTTCTGTCTTTTTCCTGAGCATTGCCCTTCGTTTTATAGGCATTTTAGAGCATTTAATAATAGTCAAAAGAGCTGTTGGTAGTGCTTTGTCAGTTTTGACCAAAACCAATTTATATGAATAAAAATATTCTAGCCTTTGATCATATTTGAATTATGTTGACTGGGCTAATTTGTTCGTTCTTGATCAGATTTCTCTTGTGTTTAATGATCCTTTATACTTCTAATATATTTGTTAATGCCATTGATTCGATCTGGAGTTTTGATTTTGTCAAAACAGCTTAGAGAATGATGATGAATTGTTGCAGAATGTTTATTGAGAATTACGGAGATTGATGATCAATCTGGAGACTTAGTCTTGAACATCCTGGAGATTGATAATCAATCTAGAGGTTTAGTTTTTTTTTTTTTTTTTTTTTTTTTTTTTTTTTTTTTATCATTCTGGATGTTTTCCTAATCAATCTGGACGTTGTGTATATTTAAGATCGTTCAACATTCTTTGGCAGTCAAGTTGGAGAAGGTTTAGACTTGTTTTGAACTTTCTTGATTCATGACATTTTCTCTTTGTGCTTCGAATGGTTTCTTTGTTTAGAATGGATCCTATTTGTTCCTTGTCAAGTACTTAAAATATGAGTGTAAATTCCAGAGGCAGAATCTTCTTTTAACTACTGGATATTTATTGATCTTCGGGCTGTGATGATCAGTCTTGGTCCTGGAGAACCTTCTCCGTTTTTACAGATTTTGTCCAAAATGTTCTCCTTTCTTATCTGTTCAGTTTTTATCTTGTATTGCTGATTTCTTTGCTTTGCTTGAGTCCTATCTTGAAATTAATCCACTCAAAAACACAAGTTAAATTAACGTAACATTTTAGAATCATAATTAACCTTTGTTAATTTTCATCAAAACTTAAATTGAGAGTTTGTCTTAACAATCTCCCCCTTTTTGATGACGACAAACATGTTAATTTAGATTTTAATTCTAATTTTAATTTTGAAGAGCTTAAAAGCTCCCCCTCAATTTATGCAGCAAGTGATTTTGGCAGAAAATAAAAAAAACATGCATATAATTTCAACATAAGCAATTTTCCATTAATTCATTTCAAAGATACAAAATGTCAGATTTGTAGCAACATATACAGAAGTTCCTAATTACAAAAGGACTTCTACGAATTAGAATAAGACTTCTACAAATCAGAACAAAAACTAACTTAATTCTCCCCCTTTGTCATATAAAGAGGAAGGAGAAAAAGATCCCTATTTAGCAAGCGATGGAGAAGACCCTTCAGAAGATGAAGATTTGGAAGGGTCAGGGATTGGCTGAGGATTGGGAGAAGGATCAATAGGGGGAGGATTCAGTCCCAGTTTGGGAGCAAGTTGTTTTGTCAGCTAGGTGCGTAATAGATTGGTTTCTTGATCCTGTTGAAGCTGGTGTGCCATGATGGTTTGAAGGGCAGCCATGATGTTATTGTTTGATGGTTCAACCATGGGAGGATGAGTAGGGAGATGAGGGGAAGGAAGAGAAGTGGTAGCAACATCCGTGGTGGAGGGAATAAGGGAAGTGCACATGGTTGGAAGAGTGGTAAAAGAGGTAGCCACTGGGGGTAAAGGGTCAGAAGAAGATTTTTGGTTTATGGATGGGCTGAGAGTATCTGGAAAAATTAAAAACTGACTGATTCCAAATATGGATGAGCTGGTTTTTTGTGGGGAAATGAAGAGAGGGGACATGGTGCTGATATGATGGTTAGGAAGTAATGTACCCAAGTCAGGTGGTGGAGAGTGGAGTATTTGTGAGTAAGAGAGGAAGTCGGTGGAGGATAGAGTTGATGGGTAAGGAAAAATGGAGAAAGTAGGATTGATTAGTTCTTCTGGAGAACGTTTTCGGTTTGGTGGAGAACGTTCTTGAGCAGGTTCAGCTACTGCTTCTGTTGATGGTTCAGGTCATTGGTGTGATGAGGCTGGGGCAGGTGCAGCAGCAACTCTTCTCCTTGCTAAGTGCTTCCCCTTTAATGATTTTGGTGGAAAAGAGGGTGAGGTAGCACGTTTTGCTGATGTGGTTTTCCTCATGTGAGATATGTTTTTTGAGGAAAACTTGGAGATTTTAATGAGATTTTTTTCATTTGTGAGAGGGATTTGGAAGTGCCTTTCGGTTTTGGTGAAGATCATCCCATAAGGGACTGTGTTCTTTTTGTAATCTTTGGTGGCTGCAGATATCATGTGGTGGATAATGATGTGTGGAAGGTTGAGACGTTTGCAGTTTTGAAGATGGTAGATGATCAAGGCATCGTTGTTAGATACATACTCATGACTTCCACATTGAGGAGGTATGGCATGTTGGCTGATGCTGTTAAAAACCTTTGGAAGGGGTTTGAGATAGGTTGAGAGGTAGCGAGTGGACCCTTCTTGGAACAAATCAGAGAGCACCTCTGTTTGTTTTAAGTTTAGAGCATCATACCATTTGCTTCAAAAAAATGGCAGGCCCTTCTGTTGGAAGGTTGAGAATGAAAGCCAGAATGTCAGGTGTCAGCCTGATTTCAATCCTTTTGACTTTGGAAAAGATGAGGGATTTGTCAGAAAACGTCTTGGCTTGACAATAAAAAGCCCTAACCACATCTGGGTAAAAGCATTCAGATGTTTGCAAAAACGAAGTCCAGCCCAAAGCATCAGTGTGATGTTTGACTGCATTTCCGTCCACAATCAGGTTTTCCAAGACAAAAACTCTTTCAAACCATTTTTCTTTGAAGAGCTTGGAAACTTTGGATGGAATTGTTGAGACAAAATCGCAATTTAATGTTTTGATGAAACAAACAAAAAATTAATTAAGAATGTTAATTATGATTCTAAATGTTATATTAATTTAACTTGTGCTTTTGAGTGAAATAATCCGAGATAGATACAAAGCAAATACAAGAGAAATCAGTTTAAAGAAAGAGCTAAAAATGAACAAAACTAAACCAAGAACGTTCTTGACATAATCTGAAAAACCAAGAATGTTCTCCACGTTTCTGTCATTTTCAACGAGCAAGATTAAATCATTTTTTTATGCAAGGAAAACTCCTGCAAATCGCGAATGGATTTCCAATTCATATACTAGGAATACACAACTCTCATATGAGAAAAGGAATCATTCAAAAGGATCAAAGATTAAAGAGCACAACTCAAAGCATGATCATTCTAGACAGCAGTCTGAAAAACGAAGAACGTTCTTGACAGATTTCTGGAAAACGAAGAATGTTCTCCACTGCTGATGTACCTTCAAACAGACCTGCACACTTGACTTAAAGCTAGCAATCATCTTAGAAAACTGACAGGATCAGAAGTACAAGTTAGCTCATCTCCAACCAATTCGAAGAACGATCTTGGATCTCGAGAACGTTCGTGGTTTCAGCATGAACTCTCTTGCTTTTTGGCTGATCTTATCCATTCACTTTCTCATGACAGCTGGCCTTCTTCCAACGGTTAAATTAGCTGTCCTAAGCCCTCTCGAAGCCTATAAATACAGCTTCACGATGAAGAACAAATCAGAGCTTCAAGTAATAAGAAAATTCATTACTCATCTCAATCATACTTGAATTTCTCTCACTCACATACATTGAATCAGTTCTGATTTTACCCATTCAATTCATAGAATCATTCTCATATATTTCTCTGTCAAAGAATCAGATCTCAAACAAGAGTTGAGACATCTTAGATTCTAACAAAACAATCTCATTATTATTGTAAAACTCAAACTATAAGAGTTTAGTATAGTTTGGGTAGATTATAAGAAATCCTATCAAGGTTGATAGGTGACCTTATTGAACTCCTTTCTGGGTGGAAAGGTTTTAAATTTGTAACAGATCAAGGTTGATATGAGCTAGGTGCTGTAAAACCAAGATGGTTCTTTGTTTTGAACACTTAGTGGAAAATCTCACAGTTGTGAGGACTGGACGTAACCGGGGTTTTGTGAACCAGGATACATCCTTGTGTGATCTCTCTATCTCTATCTCTATTTATTATATGCTTTACAATCAACTTTTATATTGATAAAATTGATATTATTGTTTTTTCACTAACCAAGATCGTTCTTCGTTATAACCAAGATCAATCTTGAGTAAAACTTTTAGTTTTAAACAGAAATTTTTAAAAGGGGCAATTATAATTCAAACCCCCTTCCTTATAATTGACATTGTTACTTCAGGAATGAGAGGAGGACTATGAAGTTTGGATTTTTTGGATGGAGGAGAATGTGGTGGAAACGATTTTGAGGTTGGGGACGAGGAACGTTCTGGAGTGAGAGAACATTTCATGTTTAGTAAGGGAGAGGATTCATGAACTGGAGAAAATTCTAGGCTTGGTAAAGGAGAGGGTTCATGAACTAGAGAACGTTCTTGGACTGGAGAACATTCTGGGTTTGGTGAAGGAGAGGGTTCATGAACTGGGGAACGTTCTTGAACAGGAGAATGTTCTAGAGAGGGGGGTTCAACGTTTCTCAGTTTCTGTTTAGGGGCAATGGATTTTCTTCTCTGTGGGTTTTTGAGATTACTTTTGGCTAGGAATTGGGAAAGTGTGATGATGGTTTTGATTTTCATGGAATGTGGTATTGGTTTGGTGATTTTAGAAGAAGGCTGAGATGGTTTTGTAAAAGAAGAAAAATTTCATTTATTAATCTCCATTTTTTGGTTTGGCGGTGTTGATTGAGAAGGTTCAGAAGAAAATGATGATTTAGACGGGGTGATGGGTTTGGTTGGAGTTGTGTGATGAGGCGTTTTAGATGATTCATCAGAATCAGAATCAGAAATTATGAAATATGTAGGTTTGGTGTTTGGGGATTTTGAAGTCCCAATTCCTGCCTGGACATGCATAGAGCGCCTTTTGGCTGCTGTAGGATTTACGGTAGGTTTCCGTAAATGTGGAGGTATCTGAGCAAGGTATGTAGGAGGACATGTGTATAGAGGTGGAAGGAAAGTAGACAAGGGGTTTGGAATAATGGGGTTAGGGTTTGATTATAGGGATGATGAAAGATAGTTTGAGAAGGTTGTATCAGATGATTTTGCTGGTGGAGTTGGTCTTGGTGGTGGAGAAGGTGAACAACTTATGGAGGTTGATGATGGTGAAGACGATGATGATATGTTGGGGCATGCGTGTTTGCGTGCAGATTGTTTTGTTCTAGCCATTTCAAAAAGTGATTCAGATTGTGAAGAAGATAAAGTTTGTAACAGAGGGTGATTAAAGAGTTTTGAGTGAGTTCAGTTACAGATTTTTTGTGCTTTTGAAGAGAAAATGCAATGATAGTTTGAACTTAGGGAAGGAGAATAAATTAGAGGCGGGAAGTCACTTGACAGCGTGTCAGTGCACCTTTTGAAGACAAGAAGACACATGCATTAAATGCCAAGATTTGTCTATTCTGCGCAAGAGAGAAAGTGACGACGCAGAGGAGAATGTTGGTTGAAAAACTGAGAAAGATGCTTGAAAAACGGAGATTGATAAACGTTCTTCGTTTTCTGCAGAAACAGAAATTAATGCAGATTTTCTGGATTTTTCACAATTTTCAGTTTTTCTTTGATCAAGTTCAATATCCTCAACTAGAGGCTTTGTAAAAATGTCAGCAAGCTAATTTTGAGTATCAACAAAGATTAATTCAATATTTTTTTTTTAACATGATCACGAATAAAATGATGTTTTATTTCAATATGTTTTGATCTAAAGTGCTGAATGGGGTTTTTAGATAAATTGATTGCACTAGTATTATCATAGTAAATTGGAATGCTTGAGTAACTATTGAGAAGTCTTCACATTGATTTATAATCCAAAGAACCTATGAGCAACAGTTTGCTGCTGAGACATATTTAGCTTCGGTGGTTGATAAGGATATTGTATTTTGTTTTCTGCAAGACCAGCTTATCAATGGTTCACCTAAGAACTGACATGCTCCACTAGTGCTTTTTCTTTCAATATTATCTCCAGCGTAATCAGCGTCGCAGTATGCTACAAGATCAAAATGAGAACCTTTTCTATACCAAAGGTCAAGATCAGTAGTTCCAACAAGATATCTAAAAATTCGTTTTACTGCTGTTAAATGATATTCTTTTGGTGCTGACTGAAATCTAGCACATAATCCTACTGCGAATATGACATCAGGCCTACTGGCAGTTAAATTAAGCAAAGAACCAATCATTCCTCTATATTCCTTTTACGAAACAATTTTTTCATTTTCATCTTTGTCTAATGAGGAAGATGGATGCATGGGAGTAGACTTAATTTTTGGTTCATTCATTTTGTACTTAGTTAACAGATCTTTAATGTATTTTTCTTGACAAATAAAGATACCATTTTCATATTGTTTAATTTGCAAGCCAAGAAAATACCTTAACTCTCCCATAATGCTCATTTCAAATTCACTTTGCATGAGTTTTGAAAACCATCACACATCTTTTCATTAGTTGATCCAAAGATGATATCATCGGCATACACTTGCACAATAAGTAAATCATTTTTATCAGTTTTCTTGAATAGTGTAGTGTCGATTTTTCCTCTGGAAAATCCATTTTTGATTAAGAAGGAATTTAATCTTTCATACCAAGCTCTTGGTGCTTGCTTTAAACCATATAGAGTTTTGGTAAGTTTGAAAACATGATTTGGTTTTGATTATTCCTCAAAACCAGGAGGTTGTTTTACATAAACTTGTTCATTTAAAAAATCATTTGAAAATACACTTTTAACATCCATTTGAAATAACTTAACAAGCTTATGAGATGCATATGCAAGAAGTATACGAATAGCTTTTAACCTTGCAACTGGAGCAAAATTTTCGTCGTAGTCTATACCTTCTTGTTGGATATATCCTTGAGCAACTAATCTTGCTTTGTTCCTTACAACCTTACATTCTTCATCTAATTTGTTTATGAAAACCTAGCGTGTACCAATGATTGTTTGATCCTGTGGATCAGGTACCTCATTTTTTTCGAACTGCAACAGTTCTTCCTTCATGGCTTCAATCCAAGATTGATCAACTATGGCTTCTTTAATTGATTTTTGTTCAACTTGATATATCATTGCAATGTTCATTTCATCCTTCTTGAATGATTTTCTTGTTCGAATCCCATCAGATGTGTCTCCAATGATTTATGTTTGAGGATGATCTTCAATTGTTCTCCAGCTTTTTGGTAAAGAATGAAACGGAGATTTTTTATCAATCTCTGTTTCCTGCAGATTGTTTTGTTGTTGCGGACCAGATTGAACTTCTTCTTCGTCATCTTTTTTACTAAAATCCAAATCATCAAACTCATCAAATAATATATGCAAATTGATTTCTACAACTTTAGTCCTTAGATTAAACACTCTATAGCCTTTCTAGTCGGTTGAATAACCCAAGAAAATTGCTTTGTCTGATTTTGCATCAAACTTTCCAAGAACATATTTGTTGTTTAAAATATAATAATATCATCCAAAAATGTGAAAATAAGAAATGTTTGGTTTCCTGTTTTTCCAGATTTCATATGGGGTTTTGTTGATAATTTTTCTTATAGATACACGGTTTAAAATGTAACAAGAAGTGTTAATAGCTTCAGCCCAGAAATATCTTTCAACGTTAGATTCTTCCAACATTGTTCTTGCCATTTCTTGTAGTGTTCTATTCTTTCGTTCAACCACTCCATTTTGTTGTGGAGTTCTTGCAGAAGATAGATTATGAGAAATGCCAAGTTCATCAAAGAAGGTTTTAAAATAGGCATTTATGAATTCTCCTCCATGATCACTTCTTATAGAAATGATGTTGGATTCTTTTTCATGTTGTACCTTTTTGCAAAAGGTTTTAAATGCATCATCTTTCTGTTTTAAAAATAATACGCAAGTGTATCTTGAGAAATCGGCCACAATAACGAAACCATATTTCATTCCTCCTAGACTTGTTGTTTTGATTGGCCCAAAAAGATCCATGTGAAGCAATTCAAGAGTACTGTTTGTAGTTACAAATTTTTTTGAGTGAAAACTGCTCTTGAATTGCTTTCCTTTTGCGCAAGCTTCACATATTTTATCTTTATCAAAATTGAGTTTGGGAAATCCTCTAACAAGATCTAGTTTTGAAATTTTTGAAATTGTTTTCATACTTATATGCCCAACCCTTTTATGCCATATCCATTTATCTTTATTGATTGACATAAAACAGGATTCATGAGGTAATTCTTCAAGATATAGGACATATAGATTTTTCTTTCTATTTCCAGAAAAGAGGATTTCTCCAGTTTCAATTTTTCTGATTTCACATACTCTTGGTTTGAAGATAACTTCAAAACCATTGTCACATAACTGACTTATGCTTAGAAGATTGTGTTTCAAACCTTCAACATATTGAACATCAGTTATTTGAGCAGAGTTTGCCTTACCAATAGTTCCTTTACCTTTAATCTGAGCTTGATTGTTGTTTCCAAAAGTAACAGATCCTCCATCTTTCTTGATGAATGACATGAAACAGTTTTTATCTCATGTCATGTGTCTTGAACAGCCACTGTCCAAGAACCAAGGCTTTCTCTTGACATTTGGAAATCCAACCTGCATAGGATGTTATATTAACCTTAGGTACCCATTTTGTCTTTGGTCCTTGGGAGTTAGTTTTAAAATTTTCTTTCTCTTAAGATAGCAGATTGATTCTTGATGACCAATTTTGAGAAAGTAGGAACATTTAATTATTGATCTTGGAATTGACTTTGTAGTTTGGGTTTTAAAAGGTTTTAATCTTGTTTTTGAAGCAGTTCCAGATCGTTCTCCTTTTTCCATATTTTCTAGAGAAAGTTCTGCTTTTGTTTTAGAACATTCTCCGTTTTGAAAACAGCCTTGAGAACATTCTCCTTTTTGCAGATTTCTCAAATCTGGTTCAACTTTATTTGCAGAACGATCTTTCCCTTTAAAAAGCCTTTTGCATTTAATCTTTTCATCTCTTTTTTTAAAGTAGCAAGCAAATTCCATATGTCCAAGTTTTTTACAATATGAGCATCTAGTTTTACATTTTTCTTTCTTTCTTTCTTTCTTTCTTTCTTTCTTTCTTTCTTTCTTTCTTTCTAGAACAAAAAACTTTTCATACATTTTAGTTTTTTAAGTTTGATTAAAACCAAGACCAACTTTCTCAAAGATTCCTACTTGAGATCCCATGATTTTTTTGAAATGTTTCAGTGGCTTTAAGAAAATTTGACAAGTCATTTTTAAGAAGTTCATTTTCAGTTTTAAGGAGAACGTTCTCCGTTTTAGTTGCAGAACGTTCTTGACCTTTTTGACTTTCAAAATTTTGTTTCTGTGTTTCTTTGAAGGTGCGAACACGAGAATGGGGGGTTGAATTGTGTTTGCACAAAGTTGATAACTTTTTGATAATTTATAAATAATTAAAAATTAGTTTGGTTTTGGTTACTTACTTGGAGTAGAAGCAATCGAATTTAGAAGCAGCAAGCAATGAAAGCATAAATAATTTGACGCGTAGAATTATCCTGGTTCACCACTAACTTGGCTACATCCAGTCCCCTCATTCAGAAGGCTTTAATCCACTAATTCAAAAACCTTGAATTACAAAGCACCTGACCCTCCAAGCCGGTCTTCCCAAACAGCCTGACAACCTCAGACTTTTGAGGAACTAACCACCTTGACCCTACAAGCCAAGTCTTCTCCTAACAACCTGATGACCCCAGATTGAAGAAGGAACTAAACCACTATCGGGTTGGATACAAGAGATTGAAACTTGAGTAGTTGCTTCTAACAAAACTGATAATAATAATAACTCTCACACTTTAAGAAAAGAACACTCAGAAAATATTTCTCATTCTAACAAGTGTTTCTCTCTTTGAACTCTAAGATGAATTTGGAATCTTGAGCTTGAGTTCTTCTACTCTTTTCTGCTTTTTGATGCTTTTCTCCTTCAGCCTTGAGTGTCTACTTATAGTAAAAATTTGGGCTTCAATTTAGTCCTTATTTAATTCTGAATTGTATCTTGTTTAGATTGAGTTTGTAAATTCTTCATATTGATTTTGTTCCTATTTTGTGTAGATTGACTTTGTAAATTCTTCAGAATGATCCTGTTCCAATTTTGTGTAGATTGACTTTGTAAATTCTTCATATCAAATATTCTTCAAATCTTCATTAAATGTTGATCAAATATTCTTCACATCTTCGTTAAAATGTTGATCAAATATTCTTCAAATCTTCATTAAATGTAGATCAAATATTCTTCAAATCTTCTTCAAATCTTCATTAAATGTTGATCAAATATTCTTCAAATCTTCATTAAATGTTAATCAAATCTTCACTAAATCTTCTTCAAATATTCTTCAACTCTTAATCAAATCTTCTTCAAATATTCTTCAAATCTTCTTCAAATATTCTTCAAATATCTTCAAATCTTGACCATATTTTCTTTTCAACTTGGTCAAAGATTTTCTTCAATTATAAATATGAATCAAATCTTATTTTAGAATTTCTTCAATTATAAATTTGAATCAAATCTTATTTTAGATTTTTCATCCATTAAAAATTTGAATCAAATCTTATTTTAGATTTTCTTCAATTATAATTTGGAATCAAATCTTATTTTAGATTTTCTTCAAAAACATGAATCTTCTTTCGTACTTTTTGAAGTCAAATATATTATTCTCATAAAATACTTTTGTTAACATCAAAACTCTAAGTGTAAAACCAACTTGGTTCCAACATCTTTTAGTTCTTGAATGATATTGTTGAGGACATTATTCATAGCCTGAGCTTTTTCTTTTTCTTCTTTTTCTTTATGAAATTGTTCTTTTAAAGAGCTACATTTTTGAATAAGCAAGTATCACTTAAATATCAAGGTTTAGAATTTGTTACCTCATCTTCTTCTGTATTTTCCATCAAGCATATGTTGGCTTCCTCACCTTCTTCTGTATCTAATTCTTCTGAATCATCCCACGTGGCCATCATTGATATCTTTTTTAAAGGAAATCATTTTGGTGGATTTTTATTTAAGGGAAATTCTGCTTTGTAATGTCCTAATTTATTACATCCAAAGCATGTGACTTGGCTCTTGTCCATTTCTGTTTTGGGATTTTTGTTTTGAAATCCCTTTTTGATTTGATCTCTTATTCTCATAATTCTCTCTATCCTTTTGGTGAGAAGAGCAATTTCTTCATCAGCATCTTCTTGTCCAGTTTCTTCTCGTTCCTATTTCCTTTCCTTTCTTGACTGGTTTGTCTTCTTGCAACAATACTTCATGTGCTCTTAAAGTTCCAATTAGTTCTTCCAAGGGAAGTGATTCAAGGTTCGTGGCCTTGCTTATAGCTGTTACCATTGGTCTCCATATGATTGGAAGACACCTCATGATTTTTCGTACTCTATCTTGTACTGAGTAAGCTTTGCAAAGAGAACGCATTTCATTCACTATTGCTGTGAACCTTGAGTACATTTCATCAATAGTTTCTCCTTCTTGCATTTCGAACAGTTCGAATTTTCTTATGCCAATGTCTATTCTTGTTTCTTTGACATGGCTTGTTCCTTCATGATGAGTTTGTAGTGTATCCCATATTTCTTTAGCAGTTGTGCATTCATCAACTCTTTCACTTTCTTCCCTGCTCAAAGCACACGATAAGAATAATTGAGCTTTAGAGTTTAGGAGTACCATAGTTTTATCGTCAGCTGTCCAATCTGTTTCTTTCTTCGCAATAGAGGTTGAATCATTTTTATGAACTCTTGGTATGAAATCTCCATCTGTAATGATGCGCCACATTCCTGTATCTTGATATTTCATAAACAACTGCATCTTATTCTTCCAGAAGTAATAATCAGATCCATCAAAGTAAGATGGTCAGTTTGAAGATCCTCCTTCAACGATGTATTTGGTTTTCGCCATATTTTCTTAGAGACCGAGCTCTGATGCCAATTGAAGTAACAATGTCATATTACAAGGAAGGGGGTTTGAATTGCAAATGTTTCGATTTAAAAATTCCTGAAAAAACTTAAGAATTTAACTCGAGAATGTTCTTCGTTAAGAAAACAGAAAACATAGAACGTTCTTGGTTAGCTTAAAATCAGAAATTCAGTTTATGTTTTTAACTTAAATGATTAATCAGGCTTAATAAATAAGGAGATAAGAGAAAGAATACCACACACGGATGTATCTTGGTTCACCCAACTTGGGCTACGTCGAGTCCTCACAACTATGAGATTTTTTCCCCTAAGTGTTCAAAACAAAGAACCTTCTTGGTTTTACAGCACCTAGCTTAGATCAACCTTGATCTGTTACAAACTTCAATCCTTTCCACCCAGAAAGAGATTAATCAGGTCACCTATCAACCTTGATAGGATTTCTTACAATCTACCCAACTCTTATAGTTTGAGTTTTACAATAATAATGAGATTGTTTTGATAGAATCTGATATTTCTCAACTCTTGTTTGAGATTCGATTCTTTACAAAAAATTCAGTACAATAATAACAGAATATTGAAATATCATCAAAATTAATTCATTCTTGAGAAAATGTGAATTTCAAGTATGTTAATGTGAATGATTTAATGAGACTTGCTAGCACTTGAACTTCTGCCTTTTTCCTGAGCATTGCCCTTCCTTTTATAGGCGTTTTAGAGCATTTAATAATGGTTAAAATAGATGTTGGTAGTGCTCTTTCAGTTTTGACCAAAACCAATTTATATGAATAAAAATATTCTAGCCTTTGGTCATTTTTGAATTCTGTTGACTGGGCTGATTTGTTTGTTCTTGATCAGATTTCTCTTGTGTTTAATGATCCTTTATACTTTAGATATATTTTTTAATGCCATTGATTCGACCTGGAGTTCCGATTCTGTCAAAATAGCTTGGAGAATGATGATGAACTACTGCAGAATGTTTATTTAAAATTCTAGAGATTAATGATCAACCAGGAGGCTTTGTCTTGAACATCCTGGAGATTGATAATCAATCTGGAGGTTTCGTTTTTGATCATTCTGGATGTTTTCCTGATCAATCTGGATGTTTTGTATAACTCAAGATCGTTCAGCATTCTTTGGCAATCAAGCTGGAGAAGGTTTAGACTTGTTTTGAACTTGCTTGATTCATAACCTTTTCTTTTTGTGCTTCGAATGGTTTCTTTGTTTAGAATGGATACTATTTGTTCCTTGTCAAGTACTGATAATATGAGTGTAAATTCTAGAGGCAGAATCTTCTTTTAACTACTGGAGATTGATTGATCTTGGGGTTGTGATGATCAGTCTTGGTCCTGGTGAACATTCTTCGTTTTTACAGATTTTGTCTAGAATGTTCTCCTTTCTTATCTGTTTAGTTTTTATCTTGTATTGCTGATTTATTTGCTATGCTTGAGTCATTTCTTTTAATTAATCCACTCAAAAACACAAGTTAAACTAACATAACATTTTAGAATCATAATTAACATTCTTAATTAACCTTTGTTTGTTTTCATCAAAACTTAAATTGAGATTTTGTCTTAACAATTACAATGCTTTATCCATCAAGTTTGATATCCAAAACACCTTAATTACTCTGCATGGGGATTAAATGAAAGGTCCTACTCAAGCTCTGTTCCATCACATTAAGCGTCTGCAACATACTTACTCTCTTATGGCTTCTTATACACTACATTTTCAGCAAGGTCTCCCTGTTGATGGACCTTTACCTTCTGACATACCTCTAAACTTGGCAGCATTACTTAGTAACTCTCTGGATTTGTTTTATGAGCCGGTGGGTCTCCTCTGTCCCAGTTTCAAGACCATGCTATCACTTTGCTATAAGGGCAGCAACACTATCAAAGTCAGATCGTACCGCTATCCTCATAGTCAAAAGGCGCAGATTGAAATTATGGTTAATGATAGGTTGGCTCTGGGTATCATACAACCTAGCAATAGTCCTTTTTCTTCACCGGTTCTCCTTGTTAAGAAAAAGGATTATAGGGCATGAAATGCTATTACTGTTACAAACAATTTTCCTATACCTACTGTTGATAAATTATTGGATGAATTATTTGGTGCTCAGTACTTTTCCAAACTGGACTTGCGTTCTGGATACCACAAAATTCTTGTCAAACTGAAGGATAGACACAAAACCGCTTTTCGAACACATCATGGTCTATACGAATGGCTAGTAATGCCTTTTGGTTTATCCAACGTGCCTGCCTCATTTCAGAGCTTGATGAATGATGTCTTTCACACTCAACTTCGAAAATCAATGTTTGTTTTGTTTGACGATATCTTGATTTATAGCCCTTGTTGGTCATCTCACTTAATCCATTTGAAAGAGGTTTTACAGCTGATGCGCCAACATTATCTCTTTGCAAAAATGTCCAAGTGTTGCTTTGGTTTTACTACAGTCGATTACTTGGGTCACATTATCTCAAGTAAGGGCGTTCACATGGCAAAATAAAAAATCCAAGCAGTTTTAGAGTGGCCTATTCCAAACAATTTGAAACAACTAAGAGGTTTTTTTGGCTTATCTAGTTACTATAGGCGCTTTATCCAAAACTATTCTACCATATCTTCTTCATTAACTGCACTATTGAAGAAGGATGCTTACTCTTGCGATGTTTCTAATGCCTTAAAATCTGCCATCGCTATTGCCCCTGTCCTTGCACTACCGAATTTTTCAAACCTTTTGTCCTTGAAACGGACGTGAAGGTGCAAACACGAGAAGAGGGGTTGAATTGTGTTTGCCAAAGTTGATAACTTTTGGCTAATTTGATGACTGTTGGTTTGTTTTTATGAATTACATAGATAAGAAGGAATCAGATTCAGAAGTAGCAAACAATGAAAGCATTAATAATTTGACACATATTTATCCTTGTTCACCACTAACTTGGCTACATTCAATCCCTTCATTCAGAAGACTTTAATCCACTAATTCAAATACTTTGAATTTCAAAGCACCTAACCCTCCAAGCCAATCTTCTCAAGCAGCTTGACAACCCCAGACTTTTGGGGAACTAACCACCTTGACCCTACAAGCCAAGTCTTTTCCTAACAACCTGACAACCCTAAATTGAAGAAGGAACTAAACCACTATCGGGTTGGATACAAAAGATTGGAACTTTAAGTGTTTGCTTCTAACAAAGCTGATAATAATAATAACTCTCATACTCTAAGAAATGAACACTCAGAAAATATTTCTAACCTTAACAAGTGTTTCTCTCTTTGAACTCTAAGATGAATTTGGAATTTTGAGCTTGAGTTCTTCTACTCTTTTCTGTTTTTCGATGCTTTTCTTCTTCATCCTTGAGTATCTATTTATAGTTAAAAGTTGGGCTTCAATTTAGTCCTTGTTTAGTTTTGAATTGTATCTTGCTTAGATTGAGTTTGTAAATTCTTCAGATTGATTATGTTCCTATTTTGTTTAGATTGAGTTTGTAAATTCTTTAGAGTGATTCTGTTTGTATTTTGTTGTAGATAAATCTTGATCAAATCTTCTTCAAATGTTGATCAAATCTTCTTCAAATATTCTTCAAATCTTGACTATATCTTCTTTTCAACTTGGTCAAAGATTATAAATTTGAATCAAATCTTATTTTAGATTTTCTTCAATTATAAATTTGAATCAAATCTTATTTTAGATTTTCTTTAATTATAAATTTGAATTAAATCTTAGTTTAGATTTTCTTCAATTATAAATTTGAATTAAATCTTAGTTTAGATTTTCTTCAATTATAGATTTGAATCAAATCTTATTTTAGATTTTGTTAAAATACATGAACCTTCATTTATACTCTTTGAAGTCAAATATATTGTTCTCATAAAATACTTTTGTTATCATCAAAACTCTAAGTATATAATCAACTTGGTTCCAACAATCTCCCCATTTTTTATGATGAAAAAACTTGTATATTTTATAACAACTTTTATTTATTTATATTTCTTTGACTCCCCCAAACTTAGGGCTCCTCTAAAGTCTTAGTACCATATTTTCCCACTTTGTCATATATCTTTCTCCCCGTTTTTTCATCAGACAAAAAGACTTGAAAGTTAAACTTTGTCTTTTTTTTCTTTCGTTTTTTTTTAATAAAATAAATATAAGATAATACAAGAAAATATAATAACTAGTGTAAAAGTAAACTACTTTGAAGTGATCACCACATCAGTCAAATATGAAGGTAAGGTTTAGGTTTTTCATAATGAAGTTAAACCTATCTTCAGGTAGTGGTTTGGTGAATATGTCAGCCCATTGGTGCTCAGTGTCTACAAACTGAATGTTTAATACCCTTTTGTGAACAAAGTCCCTAATGAATTAGTGTTTGATCTCTATGTGTTTTTGGTTAGACAAATGGCAGAAGTATTATCACAATAGATGGGAGTGTTAGATTCTAGGATTTTGTAGTCTTCAAGTTGATGCTTCATCCGAAGTTGTTGAGAATTGCAGCTAGTTGTTAAAATGTACTCAGCCTCTGTTGTTGACATTTCAATGGTGTTTTGTCTCTTACTTGACCAGGATATTAATTTGTCACCTAAAATGGTGCAGTTGCCACTAGTGCTATTTCTCTCAAGTTTATCTCCAGCATAATCAGAATCACAGTATCCACTAAATTTGTACTTATGAGATTTCTTGTAGAACAAGGTAAGGTTGGTAGTGCCTTTTAGGTATCTAAGGATTCTCTTAACAGCAGTTAAATGAGATTCCCTGGGGTCAGCTTGAAATCTTGGACATACACATATACTAAACATGATGTTAGGTCTAGAAGCGGTAAGGTAAAGTAGGGATCCTATCATTCCTCTATAGTTTTTTTGGTCAACTTTTTCGCCTGAATCATCTTTTTCAAGTGAACAAGTAAGGTGCATTGATGTAGCCATAGGTTTGCAATCACTCATCTTAAACTTCCTAAGAAGCTCTTTTGTATATTTAGTTTGATGAATGTGTATACCTTTTTGACTTTGTTGAATTTGTATCCCTAAGAAGAACTTAAGTTCTCCCATCATACTCATTTAAAATTCAAGCTGCATCAATATAGAAAATTCTTGACAAAGAGTGCCATTAGTAGATCCAAAAATAATGTCATCAACATAAATTTGAATAATAAGAATGTTATCTCCTATTGATTTTCTATAAAGTGTATTATCTATTTGTCCTCTTTCAAAGTTATTTTTAAGCAAGAAGTTACTAAGTATATCATACCATGCCCTAGGTGCTTGTTTTAGAACATACATAGATTTCCTAAGTTTAAAAACATGATTTGGAAATTCAGAACTTTCAAAACCTGGGGGTTGTTTAACATAGACTTCTTCACTTATATAACCATTTAGAAAAGCACTTTTAACATCCATTTGAAATAATGTAATGTTATTATTTGCAGCAAAAGAAAGTAGGATACGAATAGTTTCTAACCTGACCACTAGAGCAAATGTATCATTAATTGATGATCTGGTCTTCAAAGGTTCACTTGTACTTCCAATGATTAGAGTTTTAGGATGAGATGACTAGTACTTCCATCCAGATCCTTCTTCTGACTTATCTTGACTATTTATGACTTCATCAGATTCATCATTTGAAGATTTGTCATACTCTTCTGATTTTCTTGTATCCTCTGATTTTTCAACTTCTTCTGGTTTGTTTGTATTTGCTTCCTTTGGTTCTGGTAAACCTGCACTATCATCAGCTTGCTTTGACTTTTCAAGATCAAGTTGTTTGTCATCAAATTTAACATGTATGGATTCTTCCACAATATGAATTTCCCTATTAAACACTCTATAAGCCTTGGACCTTTCAGAGTATCCAATGAAGGTACACTTTTGAGATCTAGAATCAAATTTACCAAGGTAATCCTTAGTGTTTAACATATAACAAGTGCAACCAAATTGTTTAAAATAAGAGATGTTAGGCTTTTTACCTTTCCACAATTCATATGGTGTTTTATTCAATATAGATCTAATAGAGACTCTATTTTGAATAAAACATGCAGTATTAATTCCTTTAGCCCAAAAGTGTTTTGCAACATTCATATCATTTAACATGGTTCTGGCCATTTCTTTGAGTGATCTACTCTTTTTTTCTACAACTCCATTTTGTTAGGGTGTTCTAGGAGAGGAGAAGTTGTGAGAGATTCCATTCTCATCACAAAAACTTTCAAAGAACTTGTTTTCAAATTCTCCTCCATGATCACTTCTGATTGTTACAATCTTAAGACCCTTTTCATTCATAATTTGTTTGCAATATGTGATAAACACTTTGTGGGATTCATCCTTACTTCTTAAAAATTTTACCCGTGTCCACCTAGTGTAATCATCTATTATATATAACAAAGCCATATTTCTTTCCACTTGGAGAGGCTTTTTTCAATGGCCCAAAGAGATCTATATGTAAGAGCTCAAGGGGCTTTGAGGTAGAGAGTGAGTTCTTAGGGGTAAATGAGTTTTTTGTTTGTTTTCCCATTTGACAAGCTTCACACATAATTTCAAATTTGTAACTAAGCTTAGGTAGACCTCTAACTAGTTGAAGTTTATTCAGTTTTGATATTAATCTAAGGTTTGCATGACCTAATCTTTTGTGCCAAATTAGTTTCTCTTCATTTACTGACATAAGACACTTAACCTCTTGTTTCTCTAGACTAAACAGATTTATCTTATAAATGTTGTTTTGCCTCTAACCTGTAAAGAGTACATATCCATCCTTTTGACTAATTGCCTTGCTTGTTTTTTGATTGAATATAATATCATAATTATTATCACTTAACTGACTAATACTTAATAAATTATGCTTAAGACCTTTAACAAACAAGACATCTTTAATAGAAGGGGAAGTACCATTACCAACTGTACCTTGAACAATGATATGACCTTTTTGCTTTCCTCCAAAAGTCATTATGCCTCCTTTGCTCAAAGTTAGTTCTTGGAACATAGACTTTTCTCCCATCATATGTCGCGAGCATCCACTGTCCAGGTACCATGATTGGTGTTTTAACTTGATTGCTGAGGACATCTGCAACAAAGAAATTTGTTCTTAGGTACCCAAATTTGGTTGGGTCCTGGTTTGTTAGTCTTGAAAGGTTTCTTGTCTTTCTTTGTATTTAACATGGGACAAGATAATTTGGAGTGACCTTTCTTAGAGCAAATAGTACACAAGATATCAGAGGGAATAGTTTTAGGTTCAGTTACAGTTTCTTCAAATCCTATACCTCTTTTACCATTTCTACGAACTCCATAAATCATAGATGCATACTTGCTTCTTTCTATACCATTATCAAGAAAATCTTTAAATACTTCTTTATACTTATCAGAGTTACATGTGGCATTTTCA
Organism: Cicer yamashitae; assembly: GCA_037974755.1. NCBI lineage: Eukaryota > Viridiplantae > Streptophyta > Magnoliopsida > Fabales > Fabaceae > Cicer > Cicer yamashitae. The sequence goes on along the minus strand of JBBPBQ010000001.1, from coordinate 10,409,996 downwards.
ATTGATGTTGAACTATAATTACTATTCAGAGTTAAATTTCCAACCTTAAGTTCAGCAATATTAGTTTTCAGATTTGCATTCTCTGTTTTAAGTTCAGTAATATTAGTTTTCAGAGTTGCATTTTCTGTTTTATGTGCAAAAATATCAGTTTTCAGAGTTTTGTTTTCTGTTTTAAGTTTAATAATATTAGTTTTCAGAGTTGAATTTTCTGTTTTAAATTCAACACTTTGATTTTTTAAAGTGTTAACTTTTTTAGTTAGATTTGTATTTTCTTTCCTAAGTGTTTTCAGTTTTAAAGACAATTTGTGATTATTATTTAACAAATCATTTATAGTAGTAATTAAATCAGATCGAGTAAAGTCAAAAAATACCTCAATTTCTTCATCTGCTGATTCACTTCAAGAGTCAAAATCTGTGTTGGATCCAGAGGCAGAGTTGATATGAGCCATCATAGACAAATCTGCTTGTTCATCGTTAGAAGATTCCTCAAAATCATCCCATGTAGCCATTAGACTCTTCTTCTTGGGTCTGGAATCTTTCCTCTGGTGTTTCGCTTTCTCCATATTTGAACATTCTGACTCGATATGTCCAGGTTCATTGCATCCATAACAGATGATGTTTTGTTGTTATATTTATCATCATTCCCTCTGTTGGATTGCTTGGAATACCTTTAGGGAAATTTCTTCTTTCTGTTGTGCCACATCTTTTGAATTTTTCTAGATACGAAAGCAATCTCCTCTTCCTCTAAGTTCAGATTCTGATCATCTGAACCATTATCCTCTGATTCTGATGTTTCCTTTAGAACCTTCTTTTGCTTGGATTTCAAGGCCAAGGTCTTGTTCTTCTTTTTGGGGTCATCTTCTTCAAGCTCAATTTCATGTGATATGAGAGAGCTGATTAATTCTTCCAACTTTTGAGTATTCAGATCCTTTGCTTCATGAATGGGAGGGATCTTAGGTCTCCATTTGCTTGTCAAACTCCTAAGAATTTTCTTCACATGATCAATAGTAGTATAACTCTTCTAAAGTGCCTTTAATCCATAGACCAGGGTCTAGAATCTGGAAAACATAGTTTCAATGTCTTCATCTTCTTCCATCTTGAACAACTCATACTTTTTGACTAGGAGGTTGGCCTTTGCTTCTTGAACTCGCTTGCTTCCTTCATAGTCAGAATCAGACTATCATAATACTCTTTGTTGTCTCTTTGTTGGTGCACTTGTCAAACTCCTTGGAGGTGATTGCATTTATCATGACTGTTCTGGACTTATGATGCATCTTGTACACCTTTTTCTGATGAGCATTCATCTCCTTTCTTGGAATTTCAATACCATTAGTATTCTTCAGAGCAATATAACCATCTTCCACAAAGTCCCAAAGTTCAGGATCTTGTGAAATATAGAAACTTCTCATCTTGTCTTTCCAATACTCAAAAGTTCTCCATCAAATAGAGGTGGTCTGTTGATGTTTCCTCCAGCAGCTTCTTCATTAAATCCAGACATATTGAACCCTTGGATCTTTTCTCAAACACTGTAAAGTGCTCAGTCTTGAGACCGAGCTCTGATGCCAATTGAGGGTGCAAACACAATAAGGGGGTTGAGTTGTGCTTGCCAAAGTTGATAACTTTTTGCTAATTTGATGACGTTTGGTTGGTTTTTATGAACTACTTAGATAAGAAGCAATCCGATTCAAAAGTAGCAAATAATAAAAGCATAAATAATTTGACACATATTTATCCTAGTTCACCACTAACTTGTCTACATTCAGTCCCCTCATTCAAAAGACTTTATTCCACTAATTCAAATACCTTGAATTACAAAGCACCAGACCCTCCAAGTCAGTCTTCCCAAACAACCTGACAACCCCAGACTTTTGAGGAACTAACCACCTCGTCCCTACCAGCCAAGTCTTCTCCTAACAACTTGACAACCCCAAATTGAAGAAGAAATTAAACCACTATCGGGTTGGATACAAAAGATTGGAACTTTAAGTGTTTGCTTATAACAAATCTGATAATAATAACTTTCACACTCTAGGAAAAGAACACTCAGAAAATATTTCTCATTCGAACAAGTGTTTCTCTCTTTGAACTCCAAGATGAATTTGGAATCTTAAGCTTGAGTTCTTCTACTTTTTTCTGCTTTTTGATGATTTTCTTTTTCGGCCTTGAGTATCTATTTATAGTTAAAATTTAGACTTCAATTAGTTCTTGTTTAATTCTAAATTTTATTTTGTTCAGATTGCGTTTGTAAATACTTCAAATTTATTATGTTCATATATTGTTGTAGATAAATCTTGATCAAATCTTCTTCCAATCTTTATCAAATCTTCTTCAAAACTTGATCAAATCTTCATCAAATGTTGATCAAATATTCTTCAAATCTTGACTATATCTTCTTTCATACTCTTTGAAGTCAAATATATTGTTCTCATAAAATACTTTTATTATCATAAAAACTCTAATTATAAAATGAATTTGGTTCCATCAAGATGTATCTGGTATCGACATTGGAGCTATCCTTAGCCAAGACAAGCATCTCATTGCTTATTTGTAAAAGAAATTGAACTCATCCATGCAGAAAAAGTCAGCATATGTGCGGTAGTTGTATGTTGTCACTAAGGCGATGGCAAAGTTTAGACACTATTTTGGGCCATTAGTTCATTATACAAACTGACAAAAGAGTCTTAAATGCCTCAGGGATCAAACCATTCAAACACCGGAGCAACAAAAATGGCTTCACAAATTTTTGGGTTTCGACTTCACGATTGAATACAAACCCGAAAAAGACAATGTAGCTACCGATGCCTTATCTAGATAATTTTTGATGGCCATCTCTGGCCCTAAAAATCCTCTACTGCCTGTAATTAATGTTATTGTCAATGAGGATGCAAAATTAGTTGTTTTGAAAAAACAATGTATCTAGGATTCCTGCATTAATCCCTGCTACCAAGTTAGAAATGATGTTCTGCTATGGATGGTTGTACCACCTCTTCCCCATCTAGTTCATACGATTTTGGAAGAATTTCATTCCTCCATTTTGTGGGGACAATCTGGGGTAGCTCGAACTAAAGCTAGATTTGTAGCTCAATTCACTTGGACTTCAATGTCTTAGATGTGCTGATGACTCTTCATCATATGCATATTTTTCATTGTTTTTAGTCTTATTTATCTTTAATCAGTAGTTAATTTAAGGAGTTATTTGATATATTTTGTTGATTTTAGTTGTTCGATTTAATGAAATATTTATGGTCTTATTTCCTTGATTAAGTAGAGGTTTTTCGTAGTTTTGCATTGTTTCTTTGTTTTAGTGCAGTGCTAAATTTTGGTGAGAAATCAACATGACCTATGTCCAATTGGAGTCAAACCAATTTCATATGAAAGCTACGATCCATAGCTAAAATTTTCATGAAGCCACCTAAACCAAATTCGGACTCAAAAAAGGTTAAACATGCACTAAACGCCAGATAGAAGATGATGTGTGTTTGAAGTGCGCCTGAGGCGCATTTCCACAATATTTTCACATCCTGATTCTGTCCAGGCGCGCCCAGAGCGCAAATTCCGCGCATGGGGCGCGTGGCACGTGGCAAAATACATTAAAACACGTTTTTTTTTTCACTTTCTAGGTATCTTTTTGACAATTGGGAAGTTTGAAGACTTGCGCCCTAGCAGAGAAACTCAAAGACGGCTGTTTCTAACACCGTTGGAGCAGTTTTATCCATAATCATTCATGAATATTTCTTGTAATTCTTCTATAATCTCTATCTTTTCTATCTTTGTCATGAGTAACTAAATCTTATTTGTTAGGGATGAGTGAAACAAAATGAAACCCTTATTTTTCTAATTTGATTTCTAGTTATATGAATGAGTTTATTAAATTATTTTTCTCATAATGCTTTTTATTGCTTGATCAACTTTAAAATGCTCTACGATTTGTATTTTGAAACGGAAGTGGACTTTACGAATGCTTGAGATGAGAACCAATTAAATTAGTTGCGAAGGTAGTAGTTTAACAAGAGAGTTCCTGGACTGTAAGGCTTAATTCTATTCTTAAGTCTACTAAGGAATTAGGGGTTACTTTGGAATTAAAGGTTCTGTCACTAAGACATTAGGGCAAGAATAATAAAGAGAATTCGGTAAAAATTCAATAAAGGAATTCAGTAACTAGGATCAAATTAGACACCAAGGTTGGATTCGAAGTGAAACTCATCCCTGACATTTTTCTTATTATAAAGGATCAATTTTATTACCGTTGTTAGTTTTAAATATTATTTCAATCAATTTGGAAACTTTTTGTTCAATTTTAGTAATTAAATATAATTCAATAGTAAAACGCAATCCTTGAGTTCGACACTCGGTACTACTGTTTTAATTATTACTTGCAACGATTCAATACACTTGCTGAAGCGCTATCAAGTTTTTTCAACCCCAAATTTAATCTATTGCTTGTCCCCAAGCAACAATTAATTTCAAATTTGGTGTAGTTAAAATTAAACTTAAACTCAAAATCTCAAATCAAATCAGACTCAATTCTCAAAGTTCTAGCTTCTACAAAACATTAATCATGCTCCATGGTTGCTTAAAAAAACAACACAATTTGTACACTTTAGCATTCATTCATCAAGTTCAACTCTCTCTTCACAAAATTTCACTGAAATTTCTCTCAAGTGTTTAGCAATGGTTATGAATTTATCACTCAAATCCTAGAACATGCATCACGCTACCATACGCTTGAAAAAAATTCTAGTTAGTATTCACAATGCAACAAACACATACACTTTTGGAGGACTTTCAAGTTGTAACGGGGCTTAGGTAAGGGTAGGATATTGTTAGAATAATAGGCTTTTACTACTTGGAGTTAGGTTCACATTTTCAAATTATTCTACCACTTTTTTTCTTCTTCACATTTTCATTGTGGAGATTCTCAAACATTGACAAAAGAACCAAGAAGATGTTATTTATCAAAGTACACAAACTGATTTTTTTTTTGCTTCTTTTTTATTTTATTTTTGAGAACCACCACCCCAACCTTAAAAGGTTGCTATCCCATGAGCAACCCTAAACTTAGAACTTTACCAAGACGAGACAAAATGTTTCCTACCTAACTCCAAGTAAGGTGATGTAATTAAAGTCAGGTCTTTGGCTTGTAATGTGGCTAGTAACGGAAAGAAAAGGGCAAGGCTCAAAGGGGCAAGCAAAGGATAAAATTTGCATAGGGTAGTTAGAAAGGCTCAAACGACCAAACAAAATTGTCTTAGTGTATGCATAAATCACAAGTGATGCAAGTCAGAATCCGTGCAAGTTCTGACGGGATAACACATGTGTAGATAATCACACAACAAAGAATTAAAGTGTTTAGGCCCAAAAGCTCACAGCTAGGATAATAAGAGAGAGTATGAAATGTCAAAATAATGCCAAACATGTCAGTGAAAAGTTTAATTTTTTTATTTTTTTGAAAAATTGATGGCAAGTTACACTTCTACAACCACAGAGTAATCAACAATGTATGCATTAGTGAAACTCGTCGAATTGAGCAATGACATGAGCCACGAAATAGAATTTAATTTTCAAAATCCCAAATAGAAAGCTTAAGATAAACTTCAAGTTGTTAAAAATTCTTCATCATAGTGCACGTTAACACACATCAAAAAGAAACAAATTCAAATAACGAAAATAAGATTGCAAAAATAAAAGTTACCTCTACCTATGGGTTGCCTCCCACAAAGTGCTTCTTTAAAGTCATAAGCTGGACGCCTCAATTTGTACAATCATAGACACCTTAATTATGATTATGGAATATATTTCGTTGTCATAACACAATTTTGATAAACTTTTAATGTTTTCGAGCATCAATTGTCATTTGGATATTTGTAGACAATTTTTACAATTTTGAACTTTTTGATCTCTTAGTAATATACACTGATAAATAATTAATTCTTTCACTAAATCTTAGTTTTACAATATTAAAATAATTTTATATTTCCGAACTCAACCTCTAACATGTTGAATTTTTACAACATATTAATTAATAAAATAATTTTTACTCAAAATTACACTTTTAACTCTAAAAAAAGATTAATTTTACATATTAACCCACGCAACACGCGGGTATACATCTAATTTTATATTATTATTGAATAAATTGTACTCTTTTATCAAAAGATATATCGTACAGTTGTTTAAAAAATCAAAAGTATGAAATATGTCTCCCAAATGTTCTCTGAATCATGTCTTGCTCATAATCTTTAGTTAGAGTTACATATAATATTGCAAAAAGAGACATAAAACATAGACTACAAGCAAAATTATTAAAATTAGAGTGGAGGTTTCTGCCACACTCAAATATTAGATTGGAAGTTAAATGAACTAACAAAAATAAAGCAACCAAAAATAAATCAAACACAACCATTCAAAACAAATCTAATTCAACCATTCAAACAGCATAAACCAATAAAGCATAGAGTGAAAAGATTATAGATCCAATAGAGATGAAAACTCACAACTACAGAAAATTAATGAATACTACATACAGAGTAATTTAATTAGATACAAATATAACAGATTCAAGCAAGTAGAACTTGCAATGAGTACCTTCACGAGTGGCTAGCTCAATAACAATAGGACCTAATTTGATCAAAATGTGGAGAAAACAAAACAAGAATAATAATAAGAATAAGGTATACAACCTTGTGTTCATCAAGATGGAATAAGGTAATACTGCCACAAACACGATACCGATAATAATTCGAGAAAACGAATTAATAAAATGTAATCAATATAATAGTGTCGGACAATAATACATGTAAAAAATCAAAAAGATACATTTTCGATTAGAAGCGTCGTGATACAGAGCCTCTAATGAATCTATTCTTGAAAATATCTCTCCATAAACAAAACATAATTGTTAATGACAAACATATGGATGCACTTAAATGCTCATCTTCCTTTCAAAAAGCCATGAATGCTTCACATGAATTATGGCATTTGAAGATGTCGATTGGTCTTGTTCAACATGGTTTGTTAAAGGCGTTGAAGACAGCATTAATAACCAAGAAAGTTTATAGTGCAATTATCTTGAGCCTTTGAGATAAGGTTCTAAGACAATGAACAACAAAGAAGACTGCTGCAAGAATTTGGGTCAAACTCAAAGGACTCTAGAGGACAAAATATTTAGTAAATTGTCTCTCTCTCAATTTTTTTATAAAATATAATTACTGTACACTCCTATTTCAAAAAAATAAAAAATTAACTACTCACTCATTCCCTATAAACTGTTCAATTATGGACTTTTTCGACAATTTTTCATCTTATCGGATATTTTTTTTATTGGATTATATTTTTTGTTATCATTAACAAAGAGATAAATTATATTTTCACGTAAGAATCTAAAATATAACATAACTAAAAACATAAATTGAAAAGATGAACAAGTGATGTTGTTTTTGAGTTTCGGAAAACTATTTTTAAAATAATTTTCAGTCGCCGAAGATATTATATGATTGAGTCGCGAACTATGTCGCTATCTTTAAGACATTTCGCAGCACTGTCCACAATTGTGCAAGATAGTTAAAATTGTATCAGTATTCTATTGCAACGTAGAAAACCGTTCTAGAATTATACCCTCAATATAGCTATAATGACCACTGTAAAAATATGGTTCTTAAGACAACTCATATATTGAAGGGATTATGGCACAAAAATCACTCTAAAAGGACAGTGGTATAAGGACCACTCAAAAATTTAAGGGACAGAAAAACAAAATGGAAAAGTGACTCAGAAGAGCATAACTCCACTTCAACCCTAAAGTGACTCCTATAACTTTTGAAGAATCTGGTCTGAGGCTCTTATTCCCATCACTTAAAGCTACCACTGCATTTTTTTAGAAGCTAAGAACGAGGTCCACAAAGTAGAACTATCCTCCTAACTAATTCTAGGCATCCCTATCCCTTCTATCAACGGTCAATTCTACATACCCACTAAGAAATGATGAGAGAAGTAGAGAACAATTTCCTATCGAACATCAGCTACCTCTTCTACCCATACATTCTCCACAAATAATGCAAAAATCAAGTTCTTTTTCTCCCTCGCCTCTTCACACAAGATTGAAGATAGCCCGTATTTGTGTCCCTTTCTTGGAACCACCTCGATCTTGATCTTTGAAAGACCTGAGGGTCTTTAGATTTTAGAAGGTCACAAAGATTGGCCAAAGCCATGTTCCTAGTTGCAATCTCCTTTATTGAAATATTGGACGCTCCTGCCTTAACATCCAATACTTTGATATCCTCAATAAGTCCTTGGATCTTAAGATCAAAGTTCCCAAAAACCTCTTTATTCTATCTTTTAAGGTCCCCTTTTAGCGCCTTCACCTTCTTCATAAGAATAAAGACCACCCTACTTGAGGAAATTGACCTAGCACAACTCTTGGTGACTAACTCATGGACGCTCATAGTGACCAACACTTGATGGAAATACCCCACATATCCAACCAGCTCCTGAATACGATCAAGTGGCCTTGTCGTTAGGTTGGAACCACGTAAAGCGCTTACCTAGTGGGGGAAGATGCACAAGCCCTACATTTTAAATAAAACTATCAAACTTGTTAATCTCAATAAGCGCGTTCTTCCCATGTACCCCAATAACACCCCTTTCTTCCGCTTTCAGAAAGAACCGAGTGAAAATCCCTTAGCATATAGAGAAAAGTTCCCTACTATTCTCTGTTGTCAGGGTAAAATTAACTCCAGTCACAAAATGAATTTTCTCAAATAAAATAACAAAGGATGCCATCAACAATTTCTAGCTTAGTTTCTTAGAAAACCAAAATAATTAAGATGATTAGAAATTATTATCTCCTTAATTTTATTCTTCTTCTCCCTATCGTCCAACCATTTAATATTGATGGACCTAATAATCATTGGCCAAACTATGTGGACTCCCTATGAACCTCTCCCATCCATTACCTCTCCTTAAGGTCAACAAATTTGTTTTCGCTTGTAAAAAGTTTTTTTAACATTAGTACGTAACATTGTGTGTCTCACTAGTACCCCACCAAAGCTAATTTCAAGGACAATAAAAAAGGAGCAACCAATGCAGGAAAAAAAGTCAAGTTAATTAAGAGTTGGAGTGTTCCTTACCTCCATCAGAATGGGAATTAGATTCCCTACCTTTAGAATGAGGTCAACATAAAAAAAGTGGAAAGGACTTACCTAGATCATTTTGGTGCATATGGTACATCCATTTTTTTGACATATCTCTCAAACATAATTAATGTCATGTGTTATTTTTGGCTTAGAAATGTTTATTAACAAAAGACAGGATTTATTATCAAGAGAAATTCAACGTATATTTTTTTACAAACGTTATAAGTTATAATTAGGGGAAGTAGATATCAAAATAAGAATCCATTTTTCAATTTGGTTGAGCGTAAACTATGAAAATTAAAATGTTATTTAGTTTTTTTATAAAAATATTTACTATAAATTTTCTTTAATTAATTATTTTATATATGTATTAAAATAATTTGGAGCAAAACAATATGTCGAAGTATGCCGATCACAATCTGTGAATGTTTCATCCCATATTATTTATATATAAAAACACTTTTTAGCTTGTTATCTTCAAATTTAGAAAAGAGACCCACAAAGGTTTTGAGTTGATATCAATATTAACAAGAAGTTAGCTTTTTATTCATATAGCCGTTTTCTTAAAATTAAAATCCACAAAAATACACTAATTTATAAATCTGGAAAAATAATTAACCTTTAAATGCTAATCATTGATCTACAAAACTTACCTATATGAATTATTATGTGAAAACTTGTTGTACATTGGATATTTATTTTTAAATATAAAAACACAATATAGATGATGTGGATTTGTACCGGATATGCGTCTAATGTCTATGGGCCACAATATGAGTATAAAGCAATATACATCTAATTGATAAGGGTGTTAAAGATTCTATCAAAGATAGGAAATTGATAAAGACATACGAAAGAGGTAGAAAAAAATAATCTAATGTTATTATTTTTCAAAAATTTATGATTAATTAAAGTGGTACTAATAGTTATAATATTCTATAATTGTTTTAACGATATCTAAATTTTATTCTTTTGAGTTATAAAATTAAGCTATCTTTAACAAAAATAGAAAAATTAAACTCTTATCTCTATAACATTTTAAATATTATTAATTAATTAACCAACTCTCAAATACAAATCTATAAGTTAGTAAATATATAAAAAAGCTAAAAAGTATCAACTTACCAACTCTTTTACTTTTATGAACTCTTTTACACGGTTCTTAAACTAGAAATTTTCCTTTCACATATTAAATGAGCAAATACTCAATTGTAGTAAAATAAAGAGCATGCAATAGTTTTTTTTTTGTTTTTTTTTTACAAAGCAAGCAATAGTAGCTAAATATGAATAAACTAGTTAATAATAGTGAGATAGCTGTAGAAAGTTCCAAATGTTAAAAAAAGAATCTATATAAGTAAAAAGTGTGTGTAATTAATAATAGTGATGTATAAAAGCAATGCATTTGATGGGTTGTATTTATGTCTTTGGGCATACCATTGTATATATCTCGTGAGTTGGATTGCAATTGTATCCATGTTACCATTTAAGAGTAACTATAATTCTAAGCTAACAGTACACCTTAATATAATATTTTTAAGGGTATATCAAATATGGACTTCTAATAAAATAGTCTATTAATTATACGGACTTCTATTAATTATTATTAACAAAAATTAAAGAATAAATATAACATTTATTAAAAAAAAAAACAAAATTTATTTCTAGACGGAGACCATATTAGACAATCCTTATTTTTAATAAGAAAATTTTGGACAAATATTTTGTCGAAGAAATATACAAACTATCCGAAGCATAATTGTCTATCTAATATAGACCAACAATATTTTAGAAAAGTGTCCCAAACATATTTTTGGAATTTATTATAGGGAGGTAAATTTCATCCAATATTCTTTATGTAGACAAACACTAATCTAATAAATTTTTTAGCCTGATCTTTTAATCTAATAATTATCTTCAAAGTTAGAAAAGTGTCCCGCAATATTTTGGAATTTATTATAGGCAGGAAGTATGGATTTACTTCCTGGTAGTGTATGGATTTACTTATTATGGATTTACTTATTGATGGTAGTGTAGTAGCTAGCGGATGATATATATCTAACGGATGAGACAAAAAGTATAATCAAATTATTTTATACTTCTTTCACAAACTTTAACTTTCTAATTTTCCAAAAAAAACAACAATTATTAGAATATCAATTAGAACCGAGAGGATCGCATGGGTGAGAGTCTGAGTGAAGTTTGATGGTTGTCCATGGAGGTTCCATCTCTTCTTCAATTTCTCATGAAATTTGATCAATGAGTGTCAATTCTATTTTCTTGGATTTTGCTTGCTTGTTAAATTGTAAAATTGTTCCAATCCAAAATATTGAGTTGAATTTAATTGCCTAATTAAGCATCTTAATAGTGAGTTGGATTATTTACTACTATTATTTGAATACTTTTGAATATGTCAATATGCATTATATTTTTAAAGATAGTAATTTATTTATCAAAATAAAATATAAGCAGATGAAATTATCCATATTATATTATAAAAGATACTTCAACATTTTTAAAGATAATGATGTTGATATTTAAACTAATCAAAGAATAAAACCTCAAATTGGTTCAAAAAATCGAAAATCCTACAAATTTGAATATTATTTAATATTATTGGATGTTATTTTGAAAAAAACGCATAAATCAAATCGAATTTTCAATTCTTTTTTTAAAACTGAACCGAATCAAACCAAACCGCACACATTTAATTTAATATTTATTTATTTTTTATTAGTACGATATATTGTATATATATATATATTATTTGTTGGTTTTTATTTTTTTCAATTACATCTAATTTTTTTCCATTCCATATATATTATAAGCATAATCGATTATTGTTATTCCATCATATTAAATATCATGTAATATTTTGCATCAAAGTTAGTACTATTTTACTATGTATAACAAAAATTAGGAAACGTTTGCAAACGTATAATATAAGACATCTCTAAATATACTAATTAGTTAACATACTAACGAGATTGAATTTTATTTTTTTAGTCTAAAGTGCCTTTTGAGAAGCATTAATTAAATGACGTTTTATTTAACTTTTATCTTATAATAATATATTCAAATATTTTAAGTATTAATGCAGGTTGAAATGCTTAAATTACATATAAGAAAAAAAAATTATTTAAAACATAAGAATCTATTATAAAATAATAGTAATAGAAAATGCTATTTATATTCTTCAAATTTTATTACCGTCAAATTTGACTCATTTATTGTAGCATTATCCAAAAAAAATACAAATTCCAAACTAAACATTCCTTGTCAAAAATTTTGATATAGCAAGGATAATAAAAGCATTGTCCTCAACGACTTTAGCATACTTTGGGAGTAAAGATTTATCCGGGTAAGGTATGTCACCTGGTAAATCTCCGCTAATACAAGAATCACAATCTATTATGATAGATAATACTTGTTCGCTCATCCCATGGAGGTTATTTTCATGGTATGTCACTAGGTTACGATATAACAGTTTTTTCAAAATGAATATTATGATGACCACTTCTAAAAACATGTCATTTAAGGTATATTTAGGTTCGGAAATTTTCTGCATGTATGACTTTGTTTAAAATTTTTCTGTAGATTTACTTCAACAAAACACATTTCTAGTGGATCTAAAGTTCGCACATAAATATTTAAGAAAGTTTTTTTTTTTCTTGTGAATTTACATGTAAATATTTTCTACAAGAATAATCCGCAACAAAATCCTAATGTAACTTTATCGTTTATTTGATTCGTAGTAAAATTTATAATAACTTTTTACTTACTAAATTCACAATAAAATCCCAAGATAACATTTAACTTATTTAAATAATAATTTGATTAATTGGTCACTTAATAAACTGCAATAAAATTTTAAATTAAATATTTAACTTTTTAATTATTTTTAAAATAATATTTAAAATAAATGATATATAAATAATTTAAAAAATTATATTTTATTAGACAAAACGCAGTTAGACCTCATCTTCTAAAACATAAAACAAATAGAACATTTTTTTATTTCTCGTTAAAAACTCTCGTGGTTCCATTTTCTCCATTCTTAGATCGAACCTTAACTTTTTCGACCATTATTTTTGTTCTCAATCTCGCCATTCTCAACCACCAATGAGAGATGGTAGTTTTTTTTCCACATATTCTTGTTATGATATTATAGTTTGTTCACAATGAATTATAGTGGCAAACACTCTATATCTCACTACTCCAAGAATAGTTTTATAGTGGTATCTCACAATTAATTGACTGAAGAAAGAAATATATTGGGGGTTCACTGTTAATTGAATATATATTCATCACTCTACTAGTTAAAGCATTTCCAACATGCTCTTAATCATATATTTCAACTAACGTTTTTTTTTTTTAAGATGATCTACTAATGGTGTAATTTTATTATATACTTCTTCTGTTTTACAATATGTATCAAATTTAATCAAAAAAAAAATTATTTAAATATAAATGTCATTTTAAATTTTCAATATATGACTAATTGTTTTTCTAATTGATCACTTTAATTAACATAGTAAAGTATTCCAAAATCATTAATATATATTTCATTTTGCAGCTCCAATAGTGAAAAACACAAATAAACATAAGGTATAGCATTTTTTTATTACATAAGGTTAAAAAAGAACGATTTTTGATTTTTGATTTTGCACACGACATTACCTCTTCAATCTCTTAGATTTTTTTACTAGAAGTAATAAGGTATAGCATTTATTATATAAAAAATGACTTTGATTATTTTAGTCTACAAATTAAATAGTAAATAATAAATGAAAGAAAATCACATTTTCAAATTCAAATACATCAAATAAATTCAAATAAATACATCAAATAAATTAGAAATGACACCGACAGATAAAGAGATAAATTATGCTCTTCTATAGTCTTTTTAATTGAATAAATTATCTCCCTTATTAACCGGTATTTATTTATTGAAAGGAACTCTTAAAATAAAAATATATAATTATTAGCACTCTACAAACACCTACTCTACCTTTATGAAAAAAGAAATTACCTATATAAAAAATAAAAAAGATGTTGTTAAAATGTGGATCTTGCTCAAACAAGAGATTATGGAAGAACCTCGAATTAAGAATCACCGTACTTTCTTAGACAGGAGTTTGAAACGTGTTTTATTTTAATTTAGTTCTGCAAAATGTATTTCAAAAATAATTTTACAAAATAGTAATTATTTTAAACAAAAGCCTAATTTAGAAACAATAAAAATAACCTATGAATGAGAAAATTACTAAAAAAGATAATGAGAAAAATAAAACGGTGGGGTCTTCATTTATGGTGGGGCAACTAGAGGGTAGTTTTCATTTATTCATTCTCTTCAAGATCAAGGATCTAATAACTTTTTAACTTAAATTTGTGCCTTTGTTTTTTTTTCTTTACTTTTTAAAAAATGTGCCTCTGTTTTCTGTTATGAGTGTTTTTTTTCTCATACACTAACGAAACTCGTGCATATGATACACTTGGGTCTCGCCTCGTCCATATTTAAAAGCTTGCTATAAAATATTATGAATGTATATATATAGTAGTGTATAATAATTAATAATCAACTTTGTTTTGTATAACGTCTACAGAATTTCAATCTACCACATTATAAAGTGAAATTCTTACTGGACAAAATAAAATTATGACTAAGAATAAGGTACTGCCATCTTTCTAGATCAACCAATATATATTTAAATGGTTTCGAAGTTATAATTACAATATCAATACCAACTTTTTTACACATGAACAAACCAAGATATGTCAAACAATTTTTTTTTTAACATATCACTATAAAAGAAGTGCTGTGATATTCAATTCATTTGAATAGATATAGAGCTGGCCGGATAAGACCATCAAAAGCAATTATTTTAATTAAGCTTTAAAAAAAATTAAATTTTTACTTAATATACAGGCTATCAAAAACATTTTGTACTTGTGTCGCGGTCTCTATTTTCGAGTGTTTCTCGAATTCAATAGAGTCGCGGTCTTTGAAACTAAAATTTGAGTTCGGGAGTCGATTATGCGTAGAGAAGGTATTAGCACCCTACGACAACCGTTAAAATACTGTTACATATAATTAATTGTGCAAATTTAATATTAACTTAAATATATTTATTTCAACGTATTATTAAATATGAATATCAATTGTTTGTTTTTTGAATGTGATTTTGAAATAAATTATGCTTAAGAAATAGAAGTGAAAAAAAGAGATTTTTTTATTAATGTGCTTGACAAGAGTGTAATCTTGCTCCTACGTATCTCCCGGTGCGATGGAGAAATCAAAGCTACATAGTTCTTGGTAAAAAAAATGCAGATGTGTTGATTGCTTTTAAAGAAAGACGTTTTGTTACGGAATTTTAGATTTAGTTAGAAAAGGTTGTTAATTTGATAAAGGAAAAATACCTTGAGTCTGAGAAATTTATTATAATGAGTATGTTTCTTGTTTGTTTGAAATTGGTTGAAAATGTTTAAGATCACAGAGTTGTCACAACTCATGCGTTTTATGTGAAACCCTAAACCCCAAAATAATATATATAATAATTTATATCGTATTTCTATAAAATTTGTAGCGGATAAATGAAGATAGGTTTCCAAGAAAATAAAAACTTTTATATCTATTTTAAGATATCATGTTTCTCAAAAATCAAAAGGAACACTTTAAACTTCTTTACTCCTATAAAATAGTGCAATCTCAATAAGCTTGATTTAAGTATAATTACTTGATTTAATTCTAAAAACTTACTAGTACTTATAAGGTTTTCATACA
The DNA here is from genome assembly GCA_037974755.1 of Cicer yamashitae. Lineage (NCBI taxonomy): Eukaryota > Viridiplantae > Streptophyta > Magnoliopsida > Fabales > Fabaceae > Cicer > Cicer yamashitae. The sequence continues at coordinate 10,394,084 of JBBPBQ010000001.1, read as the reverse complement.
AAAAGTCGTTTCAAATTAAATGAGTAAAATACAAGTTGCAACCCTTATTCCCGGTATCACCTATCAGAGCGGGTTCCTCCCAACTTGAACTTGAAGATTCATTAACCTGTAACAACTGCGATTTCGCAAACGCAGGGCCAAGCCAGTCAAACACAAACAACGAAGGAGGTGAGTTTTGAAATCATGTTAATAATATAATATAAGTAAGAAGAACACGCAATTAATCATACATAAAACCGTATCATTACACAAACATTCTTCAAGGAAAAACACCACGTTATATAGTCAAAATCAAGGAAAATCAATACATTCCACAATAACATCAAATCATCTAAGAAACTATCATCGCACACAATACATATTAATCACAACAAACAATCACACAAAAATGCAATGCTATGCATGAGCTTAGACTCTACTTCACAATGTGGTACCATTCTAACTCTGAAGTACTTGGTTAGGAGGCCATGATACTATGCCACCATCCCGGTGGACGGACAATTCAAATTGGCCCTGTCCTCATAGATCCCTTCAACTCAACCCGAGACACATATACGCGACAATCGAGGTAAACGTGTGTTGCATGGTAGCTCCCGACATTTGGAGTGCTACCTCCAAGTCACCTAGGAATTCCCCACCCGAATACCTCCAAGGTCTAACAATCTTGCCTTAAGGCTCAACAGCAGACCGCCACGATCAGGCTCAATTCAGTTGTACTTCCCCGGAATCGCTAGGCTTGTCAGGCCCTACCTATATGATGACAAAATAATCTCCACTTCACAAATTCACAATATTTATTTTCTCCCCTCGTTGGCCTATGATACTCCATTAAGACCGTCATCTCAAACACAAATTGGAATCACAATTATTTCATCAGGGGTTACTTCAATATTTTCATCACAAATTCATAACATCACTATTATAAATCACACATCATCATCATTACATAACTCATCACAATTTTAGAGCATCACTATCATCAATCGTACCTCATCACATAAACTTATCACAAATTTATAAAATCACAATTATTATTCATACATCATCATCATCATCACATAAAATTATCACAACACATCCATTTTTATTATCAGATCACATAAACTCATATAATCAAAGACATACATAAAATTAATTCGACACTCAATATCACAATAACATCAAATACCACACATTTAAAGGAATTAAACCAATCAACACCTTACAAATATTTTCTATTCTATATTTTAATCTCACAATTTTCATATTTGCACATTAATTAATTTATCCCTCAAAGGGCTACTGCCGTACGTAGCAAGCCCCGGATGAATCGTTGGGAAATACGGTTTTCCCGTTCATCTCACAATATATTATACTCATGAATTCAAACGCTCTCTCACCCCTTACCTTATTTCGACGCTTTCAAACATGAATACGATTCCACGAGCAAACAACCTTTGTTCATTGACTCTTTGTCCTTCAATCGATCTAACTCCACAGTTTATGGGTAAACGTTAAGAATAAATTATGAGGAGGCACTCTAAAATTAATTTCGAAATTCGGTCAAGGAATCTTACCATAAATCAGAAAACCAATCAGTGGATAATATAGCCACTTTTCACACAATCGTTTTGGCGTTTGTTTCACTCAAATCGGACTTACGGTGAAGAAGAACGGTGCAAAATAACGAATTCTACAAGCGGAGAAGTCGGATATTTTAGAGAGAAATTGGGACGCTTAAAAATCTGAGAAAGTATGTTTATTTGACTACCTAAATGAATAAAACAACATACTGAAATTTTGACGAGAACGGAGAAAATTTTCTGAAACAATTATCGATCACCGGTATCAATTTTCTTCTATTTTTCCTCCAATTCCTCCTTGGAAGCTGCTGCCTGCCGTGCCCATACCTTTCTCTTCCTCTATTTGTTCTTTTATTCTTTAATTAGGTTTTACTTGGGCTTAACCCATGAAATACATTTTACTCTTTTTATTATTATTATTGTTATTATTATTATTATTATTTTAATAAAACCAACAATTACGAAAGTTATTTTTTTAACACAATTTAATTACTAATATTTCAAAACTACTACCATATAAAATAAAATAATTAATCTTCTAAAATACATTAGTAACCAAAACTCTTATATTCAAAATTATCACTATAATAATACTTATTTTTCAAAACACTCAAATTAAAATATTACCATCATTTGAGAATAGTCGAAATTATAAAAATAAATAAATATAATATCAAAACTTTATATTAATTACTAAATCATAATAAATATATATAAAATTACCATGTCATAACAAGTATATAAAAATAAAGGAAATCAAACACAATATCACTACTATTCTGAGATAATTATTTATAAAATAAATAATTAAAAATAGAAAATAGTTATAAATAATTGAAATATAACTACGTGCATACTTAATATCAGTCAAACGTACAAAAAAATATTACATTAATTTGGTACAAGTATATACACGTAAAATCTTCTAAAATCTTATTCTTTAAAATATTACACTATTATACTATTTAGAAATATATAAAATATAATATTAGTTATTTAGATTACTCATGTAGTCCAATATGTATAATAGTAGCACATCATCTAAAGCACCCGTATAACGAAAACTAATCACGAAATTTATCACATGTATTCTAAAATAATTTTAACACCAAATTAATTATTTAAAATCATATTTCATTATTGAAATAGTTTATTATAAAATTTGGGGTGTTACATTTTAAACTAGGACTAACAAGATGTCATATCTTAATCAATCCAACTTTATTAAAAGATTATTAATTTGAAGTTTAAGATCATCAAGTTGTCACAATTCAGATGTTATAAATATTTAAGATTAATAAGATGTCTATTCTCAATCAATTTCAATACGTATAAGAGAAAAATATTTAATATTTAAGATTATTTTTGACAACCCACAAGAGGAAAAATGGCGCTTGGGTTGATAGTCGCGCAGAATCTACCTATGTATGTTCTTTGTTTATGTAAATTTTTTATGCAAATTCTTTATATTACAAATCAACCAAAAAAGAATATGATCTCATTTACACCAAGAGTCCTAGATAAACAATCTATTTATTATACATGTATTGGTGTAAGTTAGTATGTTATCTATATCTTGACTTGTTTGTTTAATTTATTTTAGATATTGGATCATATATTACCTTATTATTTTTTTCCATTGATCAAGAAACATTTTAAAAAAAATTGGAGGAAGTACAAACACAACATGGCGACACAAGTGTAGTTGGTGCTAAAGAGGTAGAGTGACTGACAATACTAAAGTTATGGACACAATCTACAGGGAGTCGCACTCATGGTCGAGTTTATGGTACGGGAGACTTATCTGTTAACCTCCGACACGGGTGTATATCACTTACACAACAATCCCAGAATCCTTCTAATTCTATGACTGGGATGTCTTTAGAAACAGGGAGGGCAACTAGAATTAGAGCTGAACAAATTGCTCAGGATGCAGTGACCCAAGCTCAAGTGGCTACCAAGGTCGCCGAAGAGGCTAGGGAGTATTCAAAGAAGTTAGAGAATGATTTTGATTCATTAAAGCAGTTTTTTGTAGAAAAAATTGACGCTTTGCACCGTTAATCAACTGGTGGATCATCTAATGCGATTCATCCTCTTTCGCATCTTCATTATGATGATGATTTGGACAACGTGTCACTGGAGGAACTTTGATCTCATATATAGTTATGCTTACTTTTTGTAGTCATTGGTTGACAATTATGTAATAGGTGACTTTATTATGTTGTTATTTGATACTATGTTATTATTTTGTAGTTTGAAAACAAATAATATTTTATGGTCCGTTTGTTATGTTGTCAATGCAATGACTGTTAGGGTTTTTTAAAATCAATTATTTTATCAAATGTTAAAATATAATTGAGCAGGTACTAAAAAAACAAAAACAAAATTAAATAAATTTACAATGTTGACTTTTATTTGACTTTAGCATCCGTGTAGCCGACGTTAACTATTTTGTTGACTACAAAATGTTGACTTTTGCGTCGGCTAGCCGACGCAGTTAAACTTTTTCAGATGATGTGGCAACGGACTTAACTAGCGTCGTATGTTCTATTTATGTTGGTAGCGTCAGCTTAGCGTGGGTCATGCCGCCGCTATATTAGCGTCGGATGGCTTTTGGCCGACACTATTTATTAACTTCGACAGTTTTAGCCTAGACCCGACCCTGACGGTAAATCCAGGTTTTCTAGTAGTGTTATTGCTAATATTTTGTTTTTTTAGGAGAAATTAAAAAGCTAAACTTCAAAAAAAAAATTAAAAAAAAGAGTAAAATATTTCTTTAGTAAAAGAATAATAATAAAATAGTTAGCCGACCTTGTTTATATATAATGGAGTAAAAAAGTAAACATATATATATATATATATATATATATATATATATATATGATGCTAGTTAAAAAAAATGAAGATGTATATGCATGCATGTGGGTGTTAGAGAACCATTGATTTTGCAACCTAGGCACAAACATCTTTTTTGGATCATGCATCAGAACCAAACCCATACGTAGAGAAAACTCAAAACAAGCTCGTTCATTGATAATATAAAGGGTACAAGTGCAACATTTTTCTCTATATTTGAAATACATTAATTGTTTCTATCATTGTTTCTATCAAACTATTACAATGTTGAATGAAAGTAATAATCTCAACAGGTGTGGCAGATGGAACTATGCTTGCTTCTGCTTTCCTTAGGAGTACGGGGACCCTTTCGATGGCTTGGTTGGCTATGAAAGTGAGTTTTTCAAAATGATCCATCCACATTATCCCTTCTTGCCCAAGCATCTCTATTGCTTCCACTTGATCCATCATTCGATTTCTTAACATATTTGCTTCCTCTTCCTCTTGTTCCTTCTAGCAACAACTTCTTTTTTTTTTTTCAATTTTTTCTTCTTCTATCCTTGTCTTAACCTCTCTCTCCAAATGTTGTATCAAATCTTCCAATTGTCTTTTTGCATTTCTCTCACTAATTTCTGAATCTTTCAACCATTTTCTCAATTTCTCAACCTCCTCTCGGGCTTGGTCTCTTTCTTGTCTTCTCAAACATAAAGACTCATCAGAGGCCCTTAAATTGCATTGAAGCTTGAGCTTATAATCTTCCACTACCTTTGCCCTTTTATTTGATCTTTCAAGAGAAATTATCTTCTGCTCATTTTCCAACAAGGCAATCTCATATGCTCGATGAACTACCATCAATTCTTCTCGCATATTCTTCTTCCGCCTCTAGAATTGATGCTTGCAACTTCTCAATTTCTTCACTAACGATAAGGGGTTGCATTGGTGTTTCATCGGTCGCCTCAGATGTACAACGAAAAGGTAGCTTAATCTCTTGGACCCTATTCTTGACCCACTGTCGGTAGCAATCATCTGCACCACAACATCTACTTCCTAGTTCCTTTCCTTTTCTGATTATCGTATTCCATGATTGACGTACTTTCCTCAAATCTTCAATGTTTTCTGGACCCATGTCATAAAGAATAAAAAGGGTTATTAGTTTTGGCATTGGTTTTCCTATGATAGGATACCCAAGTTGTCTCAAGGCCAATACTAGGTTATAATTCACACAACCTCTAGTCCCCATAAGTGGCACATTAGGGAATGTTCCACATTGGTATATTACTTCTTTTACCTCTCGCCATCTCGCATACCATCGAACTGTTTTTTCATTAAGATCTACCAATCTCCGAGCCCATTCGCGATTATCCTTTATGTCAACATAACAATTCTTGAAATCATTGATAGGGCAACGCTTTTGGCACTTACTATCAAACATATGATTCACCAACCAGACGTACAAAACAGGTATCTTAGAAAACCAGAAGTCCCTTTCTTCTTTTGGCTAATCAACATTTCCTCTTTAACCTTTAGTATCTTAGCTACTTTGGTTGTGGATGGATAATTTCCCATGTAATGATAAGGTTTCCCTTTTTCTAGGGAGTAGCCTAAAATTGTTCCAAACTCTTCCAAAGTAGGCGCAAGTTGGAAATCTTGAAAGGTGAAACATCTCAAAGGAGAGTCGTAGAATTAAGCCAAAGCGATAATATCCCCTATTTGTACATCCACATCCAATAAATCAAGAATCTTTCCATATTTCTAAGTAAATGTTAACTGGTGATTAAGCTCGAACAAGCTACGAAGTGTTTTTAAATTGTCAACCTAAGGCTTTTTGGCTTTCAGATTCATAGTTTTCCTTAGCATTGGGATTGCAGTTTCATTGTTGGATCCCATTTTTAATCAAAGATATCCACACCCTAGCTTTGAATTCAATGGTTTTCTAATGGACCTACATAGAAATGAATGATTATGAATATTGTAAGGTATGGTGTTGAAAATAATTTTTAATGCATGAAATGAATGGATGGTACTATAAAAAATATTTAACTTTATCATTAACGATGAAAGCTATTTGCATGGATGTAACAAAGAAAAATTGAGAGGTATACTGATGTCGGATAGTGGAGAAAAAAACAAAAAACCAAAAAACAAAAAAATAAATAAAAATACAAATGAAAAATAAAATAAAAATAAAAAATAAAATAAAAATAAAAAATTTGTCATTTAAAAGCAAGAAGGCTAGGATATGACTTAGATGCATTATATCCAGGATTGGAGAAATTTTAAAGTCTATAACCTTCTAAATTCGTGAACTCTTTTCTGGGCAGGTTCTGTAATCTTAAAATTCATTGGTCTCTAGAGCCAAGTACTCGTATCGAAACATCACTACAAATAGGAAGTACATCCAAAATGTAGGTATTTCTAATGGAGTCACACTCTAGACGAGATTTTTGCAATAACCAAATAGGATGTACATCCAACATGATTACCACTAAACCCCTAACTAAACTTAAGCTTTACTCAGGCCCCGGTATAGGGTCTCACTCATAAGTGTGTGTCTTAGTAAAGGTGTAGGGTGTGGAGTAAACATAATTCAATAATTTCATAATGCTAATAAAACACATATATATATATACAAAAAAAGAAAATAATAATAATAATAATAATAATAATAATAATAATAATAATAATAATAATAATAATAATAATAATAATAATAAAATAAAATGATCTACTAGTTTACAAGAATATTCTAATGACAACTAATATTTATTAAGAAATAATAAACACATAAATTAAAAGAAAATGAAAAACAAACAAATATAGAGAAAAAAAAAGTAAAAATAAAAAAAAAAAAATGGTCTTTGAAACCAAATTTTGAGTTCGGGAGTCGATTATGCGTAGGAAAGGTAGTAACACCCTACAATATCCGTTAAAATACTGTTACTTATAATTAATTGTGCAAAATTAATATTAACTTAAATATATTTATTTCTTCTTATTATTAAATATGAATATCAATTGTTTGTTTTTTGTATGTGATTTTAAAATAAAAGTATACTTAAGAAATAGAAGTGAAAAAAAGAGATTTTTTTATTAATTTGCTTGACAAGATCTTGCTCCTACACACTACGCCAAAAATGACATTTTATAGCGCGCCTTTTACAGCGCTTATTAAATACAAGCGCTGCTGTATAATTTTTTAAAAATAACAGAGGATACAACAACGTTTTTTTGACAAGCGCTGTTGTAGGGTCACATACGTTTGCACATAATGTTTACAACTCTTTTACAGCGCTTTCTAAACAAGCGCTGTAAATTGAAGCGCTCTCACATAGCTTTTAGAGCGCTTTAAAGACAAGCGCTGTAAAATGTAACGCTCCCACCTTATGTTACATAGCTTTTAAAGCGCTTTTTGTAAAAGCGCTGTAACAAGCTTGCGCTTTGACATAATTAAATGGCCTATTAGAGCGCTTTTTATTCAAGCACTGTAAAAGTCTTGCGCTTTCACATTATTAAAGGACCTATTAGAGCGCTTTTTGTACAAGCGTTGTAAAATCATTCACTTTAAATAATAATAATCATTCACTTTAAATAAATGAAAACAAATTTAAAACAAATTTAATACGTTGTCCTAACCTCTACTTTGTGAACCCTCCTCTCCTCTAATGTGCTCCCATCTACAAATTGAATACGTTGCTCCTCCTTTAAAACAAATTGGATATGTTGTCTCAGGTACTGTATTTATTAATTTGTTGTTGTCACTAAAACTGATAAATTGTGACACATTAGATATGTTCTATTTTGAAATTGTTACATATTAGATATGTTCTCATGATATGTTCTGTTTTGGAATCAGACTTGGACCTTGGTTTCCATTTTCCAATATTAGATATGTGTACTATATATAGATTGGTAAAATATTATCAATAGCTTATTATTTGTGTAACTGCATTTATATAGGCCATATAAATGGACCAGAAATGGATGTCTGCCAATCGATTGACAAAAGAGTATGAAAATGGAGTGATGGAGTTTGTTGAGTTTGCAGTGATGAATGCAGAAGATCCAAATAGAGTCGTTTGTCCTTGTTTAAAATGTTGTTTTGGAAAACGCGTTAGAGCAGATGAATTGGAAGGACATTTAGTATGGTATGAAATTAATCAAAGCTATACATGTTGGATAAGACATGGTGAGAAAATAAATGGAAACACCCGCACAGATACATATGCTTCAACTGATTTCGACACATATACATATGAGCTGGACCGAGTTGAGGAGATTGCAAAAGCAGTTGAAGAAGATCTTTGTGATTGTCCTAAAATGTTTGAGAGCTTGTTGAGTGATGCAGAGAAACCATTATATAATGGTTGTACTAAATTCACAAGACTATCGGCGATATTAAAGTTGTACAACTTAAAAGCGAGTAATGGATGGTCTGATAAAAGCTTCACAGAATTACTAACACTCTTAAAAGATATGTTGCCAGATGATAATGAACTTCCGAGTCGAACCTACGAGGCTAAACGAATTTTGTGCTCTATTGGTATGAGTTACGAAAGGATTCATGCGTGTCCTAACGATTGCATTTTATTTTGAAATGAATATGAATTACTAAAGGCGTGTCCGAAATGCAATGTCTCTCGATATAAGAAGAAATAATCTACTCCAACAAAAGTCGTGTGGTATTATCCTATAATACCAAGATTTAGGCGCATGTATCGCAGTGAAGAAGATTCAAAACACTTGACCTGGCATGCAGATTCTCCACAATGGGCAAAGATTGATCACGAGTATCTTGAGTTCGAGAAAGAGTCAAGAAATCTACGACTTGCACTTTCTACTGATGGAATGAATCCACATGGTCTTCAAAGCATCTCACACAGCACGTGGCCTGTCATTTTGTTGATTTATAACCTACCTCCATCGTTATGTATGAAGCGTAAGTTTATGATGTTGTCTCTGTTAATTTTTGGACCCAAACAACCAGGCAATGATATCAACGTATACTTGGCTCCTTTAATTGAAGATTTAAAAACTATGTGGGAGACATGTGTGGTAGTTTATGATGGGTATAAGAAAGAATGGTTCAATTTGAAGGCTATGTTGTTCGGTACAATTAATGATTTTCCAGCATATGGTAATTTATCAAGATATAACGTTAAAGGTCAGTGTGCATGTCCTATATGTTGAGAGAGTACAAATTGGATGCGGTTTAAACATTGTAAGAAGAATGTATTTCTTGGACATCGTAGATTTTACCTTATAGTGATCAATATCGTGGGTGGAGAAATGCATTCAATGGAAAATCAGAGGAAGATTGAGCTCCTGTAGCACCGACTGGATATCAAATACTTGAAAAAGTACAAGATTTGACCAATAAATTTGGCAAACCTTTTGCGGGAGAGCTAGTCAAAACTAGGTGGAAGAAAAAGTCAATTTTTTTTGAATTGCCATATTGGAAGTCATTGTATGTAAGACATTTTCTCGATGTGAAGCATATTGAGAAAATCTATTTGATAGTGTTATTGGTACGTTACTCAATGTACCATTAAAGTCTAAGGATGGCATCAATGCAAGATTGGACTTGCACTACTCGAAAAAACGCATTTTACAGCGCTTTTTTTAAGCCATTTACAACGTTTTTTCAAAAAAATAAGCGCTGTAGTATCTAGCGTTGTAAAATAGGTGGCTATATTGCGCGCTTGTTATACTCGTTTTACAGCGCTTTTTTGAAAAAGCGCTGTAAATCCCTGTAATAGCGCTTTTTAAATCCCTGCAATAGCGCTTATTATGCATGCACCTATTACAGCGCTTATTTGAAAAAGCGCTGTAATAGGTGTTTCAATAGATGCATTACTATGCACCTATTACAATGCTTTTGCAAAAAAGTGTTGTAGTAGGTGCATTCAATAGATGCATTATTATGCACATATTACAGCGCTTTTGCAAAAAACCCCTGTAGTAGGTGCATTCTAATGCACGTTTTATTGAGAAAGCGCTGTAAAAGGTGCTTTTTGTTTTTTTTTTCTTCTTATTTTAGTTTTATTAAAAAGTGCTTTTTGGTTGTTTATGGCATTTTTTTAGAAAGCGCTGTCGTTTAATTTTTATTCCAAAATCATTTTCATCCAGAATCAGTTCACAATCAGTTCACACAATCATTTCACAATCAAATTAACTTTATAACTATACATATTTACACAATCAGTTCACAACAAATTACATAACAGCACAGAACAAATTACAACATATCAAAATACATTTGGTCTACACAACTAATAAATTAAGATCTCATAAATTAAAAAAGATATAAATAAAGAATATATAATTACGTACCCTGAATTATATGGTGCAAGGAACAACTTATCCTCCTCTTTATTTCCTAATAGTATATCTACAACGTATTTCTTTACATTCACTGGATCGTGTTTAAGCATCGAAATCTTATGCGGGACAAGAATGAAAATCTATTTGACAATCTGCGCGTGCACACGAACTTCTCATACAAAAACCGTAAATGAAAATTTCAAATTAGATTAATTACCAATAAATGCAATTAAAAGTAATTTTTACCTAATGTATCAGGTGATGATAGTAGCACTCAACTCCTTATGGTTGAGAAGTTCGTATATGTGCTCTTTTTCTAGAAATTCTTCATACTCATCTTCGAATATAGCTTTATCCATGCTTATTATTCGTGAATCGTTGTTGCTGCCCATATTTGTTTTTGCCTGTATGTCAAGACACGCCCATATCGAGCAAGTCGTGGCTGACTTATTTTAGGAGCAGGAGCAACAACTAATTTTCCACGATCTAGCTTTTGAGTAGCAACTTTGGCCGCTTTATTACCCTCCAGCTTTTGCAGTTTCCTAGCTTTATTACCCTCCAATTTTTGAAGTTTGCCTGCTTTATTTTTACCACGAACATCGAGTTTTGTGTGGCAGCTGGCTTGCTGTGCGAGTGGTTTATTGGATTGAATCTGAAAAAATGACAAACCTTACAGAATAAATGTGACAAACCTTTTCGGGCAATGTAACTGACTCGTTTCTGGGAATCTTCTTATCATTCCCTTTAGACATTGTTTGAATCTAAATAAATGTGAAATTAAAGTTAACATCGGAAAATAATCAGCAATTAAATATACATATCAATTAAACATACATTTCAATTAATTAAACATACCTTATCAAGGGCAACAAGATGTTTGGGCCATGCCACGTAACTACCAATTGCTTCGCTCAAATAGTTCATATCTGCATCGTTGTCCGGTATAGGCAACGGTGCATTTGGTTCCAAAGCAATAACTGGTGATACTTTGACATGGCCCGCAGGGATCGGTGTGTTGTGCAATTCTTCGCCCAGAGTATTGTACAATGTTCCTTTTCCGACCTTGCGATGAGTAGGGGAGGATAAGTACAACACGCAAGAAGTGACACCCTAAATCAATGGTTAATACATAAGTATGTGAAACAATTAGGTTGAATGAATTTCTTATTTTATTAAGTAATTAATTACCTCAGGAAGACTTTTGAGACCAACGTTGCAACTCGCGTTTTCACTCTCCATTTGAATTTCACGTTGGAGCTGATCCGCAAGTTGCTTGTCTTTATTCGTCTTCACCAAGAGTGCCACTTGCTCTGTTAATACTTTGATCTTCTCTAATACTTCCTCATTAGATGGATTTTGGCGCTTCTCTTGTGAAAAATAGCTTCTAGGAGTTACGCCAAATCCTTTTCCCCTCACGCGGCCGGAATATTCACGAACTAGCCTTGTTGTCCTCTTGATTTTCCGAACTTTGTTCGAAATTCGCCTAAAATACACGTAGGATTAAAAAGATAAGTTCAATATCATTTTTAAAATACAATATTAAAAAATATTAAAGTGATTAATATACTTACACAAAGTTCTATTACTTTTTGAACATTTTCGTCATCAACCACTCCATCTTTATTTACGCGAGCTTCCTTCGACAATATATGACGACCCAACGGTTGATCGGATTGGGTGTCTTGTAGCTATTCTCGTTAAGATCATAAACAAAATATTAGTTAGAAAGTATAGTTTATAATGTACCACATTATATAAAAGTGATGTTTAATTACTTACAAGTTTTTGCTCTAGACGTGCATATCCCATACGAGATTTCTTGTATGGGTGGGGAATATTTTTGCCCTCTCGCGATTTGCCTTACTAATATTCTATATAAAAAAAATAACAATCTTGTAAAAATTTAAAATACGCTATGAATATGAATAATAAAACAACAAACGCAGGGTCCGAACTTTTTGATACGAATGCGCTCCATTCCTCATTTGATATATAATGTTTATATATTTTTGGAGCTTCCACATTCATATTACCATCACAGTCTTTTAGATAGCAATTTGAGAGGTGAGATCTAAAACCCCAATCTATTTTCACAGCAACTCTCAACACGTAACTCTTTCTCACCTCGTCAACATCAAAAGCTGTATGCAAACCAAATAAAGATATAGTTTGAGTAAAGTACTTCAAAGCAGTTTGTAAAAAATTATAAGTAAAAAAGTGGAGTAAAAAAATTACTTGTATATCAGCCCACAATACATCTGTTGCATCCTTCAACGCCTTATCTCTCCAATCATCTATTGTGATGGGGATATTCTGACGAACAACAGCCCCAATATAACTTACAAACATTGGACTGTTGGGGTCAATTGGCTGACCACTCTCATTCCATCCCACCTAATAAACTCATATAGTATGTACCTCAAATTTTTTCAAAAAAGATAAAAAAATAAACAGCAAACAAAGTATAGTATGACATTTTGAAGTATAGTATACCTCAAATTTTTGCCCAGTACTTCTTGCTTTTATAACATTTTCCATTATGGTTGCACCACATTTGACTTAATTTTCGTAAGTCTTGGTGTTGCCAACTTATTCATTTTGACATTCTAACTCTTTGTTGGCATCCATTTATCTACAACAAGTTCAATATGCAGTTCAGTATAACTTCAACAAGTTCAACATGCAGTAGTCTAAGTACGTAGCAGTATAAGTTCAACATGCATTTTAGTGGAAAAAAAACTAATAAATACAATACCTGAAAAGTGCGAAGAAATACTTAGGGTTACGGGTTCATAGGGTTTGGTTAGTAACAAAGAAGAACAAGAATAGCGCAGAAATACGAACGAAGAGAAAACAAGCGTAGGGTTACGGGTTCGCAGAAATACGTAATGAGGGTTAGTAAAAAATATGAAGTTTACGTAATGAGGATTCTCAATGAGAAGGAGAATGAAGATGAGGAGGAAACAAGTATGAAGTTTACGTAATGAGGGTTAGTAATGAGGAGGAAACAAGCATAGGGTTCGCAATGAGAAGGAGAATAAAGAGGAAACTGAAACACTCGTATGAAGTTTACGTAATGAAGAGGAAACTGAAGAGGTTTACTGTTATATATAAAACCCTATTACAACGCTTTTTTGAAAAAGCACTGTAAAAGACCTCATTATTTTATTTTTTAAAAGCCTACTACAACGCTTTTTTAGAAGCCTTTTAAAGTGCTTGTGAAAAAGCACTGTAAAAGACCTCCTTATTTTTAATTTTTTAAAAGCCTTTTACAACGCTTTTATACAAAGCGCTTTAAAAGGCTTCTTTGTTTTATTATATGCCAACGCTATGTGACCCTTTTACAGCGCTTTAAAAGGTCTCCTTATTTTATTTTTTTAAAAGCCTTTTACCGTGTTTTTGCAAAAGAGTGCTGTAATAGGGTTTTATATATAAAAGGCTTCTTTGTTTTATTATATGCAAACGCTATGTGACCCTTTTACAACGCTTATGCAGCAAGGGCTTTAAAAGACCTCTTAAAGCTCTTTGTTTTATTATGTCCAAATTCCCTCATCATGATCATCTCTAAGATATAAACCATCATCAGTTGAATCAATTTCATGTGGTTGTGATGTTGCAAAGAAAAGATCATTACCAACATCTTCATCATTATTGTTATCATCACTTATTTTATTGGTCGATAGGACAACGGGCCATTTATTATCAGTAGATCAGTGACATAAAACACTTGTTGAGCTTGCGACGCTAAAATAAAAGGCTCATCTTTGTATCCCACCCTATTAAAATCGACAAGCAAGAACCCTGACTCATCAATCCGAACACCATTATTATTATCGACCCACTTGCAACCAAATATGGGAACACGAAACATTGTGTAGTCTAGCTCCCATATGCGCTCGATAACCCCAAAATATGATAGATTTGCATATATTGGGTTCTTGTCTTTTGCACTTGAGATATGCATCGCTTCAGCTACGAGAGTGACTCCGCTATTTTGCATAGTGGTTTGATCATCTTGTTCTTTGGTATAAAATGTGTAGCCGTTAATTACATAACCGGTGTAAGAAAAGATATGTAAACTCGGACCATTTGCTAGCCACCTCAATCTCTGTGAAATTGATCCGGGATCTACATCAAACTTTGACTTTATGTGATTTTTTAACCATGTTATGAAACTTCGATTGTGCTCTCGAGTTATCCAATTTTGCTTCCTATTCATGTTCAAACTAGATAACTGATCCATGTGTATTGTAACATACGGTTGAACCTCATCATCATTGTGTCTGCTCCCATTCTGTCCTTGATATAGTCATTAGTCTCTTTCCAATTATCCGTTCTCCTGATAATCTTCCCGAATGACGAGACATTGGAAGCCCTATGGATTCAACATTGGACAGATATTTAGTACAAAATTCAGCAGCTTCTTCGACAATGTACCGTTCAGCAATACAACCTTCTGGTCGACTTCTACTTTTTACGTACCCTTTTAATATTTTCATATATCGTTCTATTGGGTACATCCATCTCATATAAGCTGGCCCACAAAGTTGTGCCTCCTTAACAAGATGAACAGTAAGGTGAACCATTATATCAAAAAACAAGGGTGGGAAATACATTTCAAGCTCACACAAAGTAACAAAATTGAACGTTTACCAATTGGTAGCAAATGCTCCATTAGAATATGACAATCATGGGTCTTCAAACCTTTTAACTTGAGGTCTTTCATACAAACTAAAGTTTTAATGTTTGAAGAGTATCCTTCTGGAACTTTAACTTCGTGTAGAAATTTACACAAAACAATTTTTTCCTTATTAAATACAAGCGCTGTTGTATAACATTTTAAAAATAACGAAGGATACAATAGCGCTTTTTTGACAAGCGCTGTAAAAAAAGTGCTGTTGTAGGGTCATATAGGATCACATTGCGCTTGCACATAACGTTTACAACTCTTTTACAGCGCTCTTTAAAAAAGCGCTATAAATTGAAGCGCACCCACATAGCTTTTACAACGCTTTTGGATCGCTTTAAACACAAGCGCTGTAAAATGTAGCGCTCCCACCTTATGTTACATAGCTTTTAAAGCGTTTTTTGTAAAAGCGCTGTAAAATACATGCACTTTCATATAATAAAATGACCTATTAGAGCGCTTTTTATACAAGCGCTGTAAAAGGCTTGCGCTTTCACATAATTAAAGCACATATTAGAGCGCTTTTTATACAAGCACTGTAAAATCATTCACTTTAAATAAAAATCATTCACTTTAAATAAATAAAAACAAATTTAATACGTTGTCCTAACCCTACGAACTCTCATCTCCTCTACTTTGCGAACCCTCATCTCCTCTATTGTGCGCCCATCTACAAATTGAATACGTTGCTTTTCCTTTAAAACAAATTGGATACGTTGTCTCAAATACTGTATTTATTAATTTGTTGTTGTCACTAAAACTGATAAATTGTTACATATTAGATATGTTCTCATGATATGTTCTGTTTTGAAATCAGACTTGGACCTTGGTTTCCATTTTCCAATATTAGATATGTGTACTATATATAGATTGGTAAAATGTTATCAGTAGCTTATTATTTGTGTAACTGCATTTATATAGGTCATATAAAATGCACCGGAAATGGATGTCTGCCAATCGATTGACAAAAGAGTATGAAAATGGAGTGAAGGCATTTGTTGAGTTTGCAGTGAAGAATGCAAAAGATCCAAATTGAGTCTTTTGTCCTTGTTTAAAATGTTGTTTTGGAAAATGCGTTAGAGCAGATGAATTGGAAGGAGATTTAGTATGGTATGTGTAACATCCTCTAAATTTTTATTTAAAAATAATTAGAACCTATCAATATTATTCAATATTAAATTATGTGTGATAATTATTTGCTTTGTTCGATTTTTGTAGTTGATAAAGTTATTAGTAAGAATTAAATAAATGGGGAGTTTAAATATAATATATTTATATATATATATATATATAAATATATATATTTAAGTAGAGATATATTATATGTAGATGTGTTTTCCTAGTGCAAGAAGAATTTGGGCTAAGGGTTTGAGGCTTAGTGTGACCAACCCACTTGAATGAGTATAAATTTGGGCTATGTGTTTGTGGCTTGGTTTTTATGATCAAGGTTAAAAAAAAAGTGACATTTTATCCCTCTTATTTTTCATTTAGGCCCAACATTATCTAACCAACAATTTCCACTTTAAATTTCCCTAAGTCTACAATTTCTGTATACTCACTAATAAGAAACAAAAAGAATTCCGAAACCCTAGCCACCATCAAGATTAGTTAATGAGTATTGACGTGTGGCGAACGTGGGGTAAACATGGGTTTTTCAAGACAATTTTTGTAATAATAGAATTGTCCAATATTTATAATTTCTTTCTAATCGTTTTGTTCACAAACTTTTATTATGTATTAGAATTGTAGAAATACGGAAGTGGTTCCCTTCCATTAGGAATAATTGTCTTTATTTTGTTTTAAATTTTGAATAAATATTTTCTTAATGATATTAAATAACGTGCTTGTTACTAATTATTTAAATGAATAATTGCTAAGTATTCAAAAAAAAAATTTCGTGAACTTTTCTAAACAATAAGTTTTTTTTAAGTAACGTTTTGGATTAAAAATCCGGGGCGTTACCGTATGGAATTGATCAAAGGTATACATGTTGGATAAGACATGGTGAGAAAAAAAAGGAAACATTAATTTTGAGAATGGTTCGACATATGCTTCAACTGATTTCGACACAGATACATATGAGCCGGACCGAGTTAAGGAGATTGCAAAAGCAGTTGAAGAAGATCTTCGTAATTGTCCTAAAATGTTTGAGAGCTTATTGAGTGATGCAGAGAAACCATTATATAATGGTTGTACTAAATTCACAAGACTGTCGGTGATATTAAAGTTGTACAAATTAGAAGCGAGTAATGGATGATCTGATAAAAGCTTCACAAAATTACTAACACTCTTAAAAGATATGTTGCCAGATGATATTGAACTTCCCAGTCGAACCTACGAGGCAAAATGAATTTTGTGCTCTATTAGCATGAGTTACGAAAGGATTCATGCGTGTCCTAACGATTGCATTTTATTTCGAAACGAATATGAATTACTAAAGGCGTGTCCGAAATGCAATGTCTCTCGATATAAGAAGAAATAATCTACTCCAGCAAAAGTCGTGTGGTATTTTCCTATAATACCAAGATTTAGGCGCATGTGTCGCAGTGAAGAAGATTCAAAACACTTGACATGGCATGCAGATGAAAGAATTAGAGATGGAAAGTTTCGACACGCTGCAGATTCTCCACAATGGGGAAAAATTGATCACGAGTATCCTGAATTCGGGATAGAGTCAAGAAATCTACGACTTGCACTTTCTACTGAAGGAATGAATCCACATGGTCTTCAAAGCATCTCACACAACACGTGGCTTGTGATTTTGTTGATTTATAACCTACCTCCATGGTTATGTATGAAGCGTAAGTTTATGATGTTGTCTTTGTTAATTTCTGGACCCAAACAACTGGGGAATGATATCGACATATACTTGGCTCCTTTAATTGAAGATTTCAAACTTATGTGGGAGACAGGTGTGGAAGTTTATGATGGGTATAAGAAAGAATGTTTCAATTTGAGGGCTATGTTGTTCGGCACAATTAATGATTTTCCAGCATATGGTAATATATCAGGATATAGCATTAAAGGTCAGTGTGCATGTCCTATATGTGAAGAGAGTACAAATTGGGTGCGGTTGAAACATTGTATGAAGAATGTATTTCTTTGATATCGTATATTTTTACCTTATAGTCATCAGTATCGTGGGTGGAGAAATGCATTCAATGGAAAATCAGAGGAAGATAGAGCTCCTGTAGCACCGACTGGATATCAAATACTTGAAAAAGTACAAGGTTTGACCAATAAATTTGGCAAACCTTTTGCGGGAGAGCTGGTCAAAATTGGGTGGAAGAAAAATTCAATTTTATTTGAATTGCCATATTGGAAGTCATTGTATGTAAGACATTTTCTCGATGAGATGCATATTGAGAAAAATGTATTTGATAGTGTTATTGGTACGTTACTCAATGTACCATGAAAGTCAAAGGATGGCATCAATACAAGGTTGGACTTGGTCAATATGGGAATAAGAAATGAATTGGGTCCCGTAAAGAAAGGAAATCGCACATATCTAGCTCCAGCCGCTCATACTCTATCTAGAAAGCAAAAAATTGTTTTGTGTAAATTTCTACACGAAGGATACTCTTGAAACATTAAAAATTTAGTTTGTATGAAAGACCTCAAGTTAAAAGGTTTGAAGACCCATGATTGTCATATTCTAATGGAGCGTTTGCTATCAATAGGTATACGTTCAATTTTACCTAAAAAAGTTCGCCGAGCCATAACTAAATTATGTTTCTTCGTTTGGGAAATTGTTGTTACTTTGTGTGAGCTTGAAATGTATTTCCCACCATCGTTTTTTGATATAATGGTTCACCTTACTGTTCATCTTGTTAAGGAGACACAACTTTGTGGGCCAGCTTATATGAGATGGATGTATCCGATAGAACGATATATGAAAATATTAAAAGAGTACGTAAAAAGTAGATGTCGACCAGAAGGTTGTATTGCTGAACGATACATTGTCGAAGAAGCTGCTGAATTTTGTACTGAATATCTGTCCAATGTTGAATCCATAGGGCTTCCCATGTCTCGTCATTCGGGAAGAATATCAGGAGAAGGGATAATTGGAAAGAGACAAACGACTATATCAAGGACAAAATGGGTGCAGACACAATTGTATGTTCTGCACAATGATGATGAGGTTCAACCGTATGTTACGATACACATGGATCAGATATCTAGTTTGAACATGAATAGGAATCAAAATTGGATAACTAGAGAGCACAATCGAAGTTTTATAACATGGTTAAAAAATCACATAAAGTCAAAGTTTGATGTAGACCCCGAATCAATTTCACAGATTGAGGTGGCTAGCAAATGGTCTGAGTTTACATGTCTTTTCTTACACCGGTTATGTAATTAACGGCTACACATTTTATACCAAAGAACAAGATGATCAAACCACTATACAAAATAGCGGAGTCACTCTCATTGCTGAAGGGATGCATATCTCAAGTGCAAAAGAGAATAACCCAATATATGGAAATCTATCATATTTTGGGGTTAGACTACACAATGTTTCATGTTCCCATATTTGGTTGCAAGTGGGTCGATAATAATAATGGCGTTCGGATTGATGAGTCAGGGTTCTTGCTTGTCGATTTTAATAGTGTTGGATACAAAGATGAGCCTTTTATTTTAGCGTCGCAAGCTCAACAAGTATTTTATGTCACTGATCCTGCTGATGATAAATGTTCCGTTGTCCTATCGACCAATAAAATAAGTGATGATAACAATAATGATGAAGATGTTGGTAATGATCTATTCTTTGCAACATCACAACCACATGAAATTGATTCAACTGATGATGGTTTATATCTTAGAGATGATCATGATAAGGGAATTTGGATTAATCCATCGTTTCGTATCGTTAATGGACAAACAAATGTGAGTCCCACCAGAAAAAGAAGAAGGGCATCTTAATGTGTTTAATTGTTTTATAAGCCATGTAATCTGAACTGAGTTAATGTTATTTAATTGTTTGATCTGCCAGAATTGAGCATTTTAGTATTTAGCATGAACTATATTTGATTTTCTGCTTATATTGAACTTAAAAAAGCTTTGTTTGAGTACTGTATTTGAATATGAGCTGATCATGTAATTTAGCATTGGTATATATATATATATAGGTATTTAACTAACTATTTGGAAGAAAAAACTGAAACTGAACTATATATAGGTGTTATGGTTCTAAATATATGTATTTTACTAATTATTTAGCATTTTACAAAAACTGAACTTTTATTTTAATTTAACATATTTAACTTGAACTGAACTGAACATAAACTTTGTAATTTTACAGCGCTTTTCAAATAAGGAAGTCACATAGCCCTTGCACATAATAAAACAAAGAGGTCTTTTAAAGCGCTTTTTGGAAAAGCGCTGTAAAAGGATTTTAATAAAATAAAATAAGGAGGTCTTTTAAAGCGCTTTGTGGAAAAGCGCTGTAAAAGGCTTTTAAAAAAATAAAACAAGGAGGTCTTTTACAGCGCTTTTTCGCAAGCGCTTTAAAAGGCTTCTAAAAAAGCTCTGTAATAGGCTTTTAAAAAATATAATAAGGAGGTCTTTTACTGTGATTTTTCAAAAAAGCGCTGTAATAAGGTTTTATATATGACAGTAAATCGCTTCAGTTTCCTCTTCATTACGTAAACTTCATACGCTTGTTCATCTTCAGTTTCCTCTTCATTCTCCTTCTCATTGCGAACCCTACGCTTGTTTCCTCCTCATTACTAACCCTCATTACGTAAACTTCATACGCTTGTTTCCTCCTCCTCTTCATTCTCCTTCTCATTGCGAACCATATTTGTTACTAATCCTAATTACGTATTTCTGCGAACCCGTAACCCTACGCCTGTTTCCTGTACGTTCGTATTTCTGCGCTGTTCTTCTTTGTTACTAACCGAACCCTACGAACTCGTAACCCTAAGTATTTCTTTGCACTTTTCAGGTATTGTATTTATTAATTTTTTGTTTCACTAAAATGCATGTTGAACTTATATTGCTACGTACTTAGACTACTGCATGTTGAACTTGTTGAAGTTATACTGAACTGCATGTTGAACTTCTTGTAGATAAGTGGATACCAACAAGGAGTTATATTGTCAAAATGAAGAAGTTGGCAACACCAAAACTTACGAAAATGAAGTCAAACGTGGTGCAACCATCATGCAAAATGTCATAAAAGCAAGAAGTACTAGCATAAAATTTGAGGTATACTATACTTTGTTTGCTGTTTATTTTTTATATTTTTTGAAAGCATGTACTTACTATATGATTTTATTAGGTGGGATGGAATAAGAGTGGTCAGCCAATTGACCCCAACAGTTCCATGTTTGTAAGTTATATTGGGGCTGTTGTTCGTCAGAATATACCCATCACAATTGACGATTGAAAAGACAAGGCGTTGCATGATGCAACAGATGAACTTTGGACTGACATACAAGTAACTTTTTTACTCCACGTTTTTGTTACTTATAATTTTTTCAATTGAAGTACTTTACTCAAACTATATCTTTATTTGGTTTGTAGACTGCTTTTGATGTTGATGAGGTGAGAAAGAGTTACGTCCTGGGAGTTGCCGGGAAAATACACTGGGGTTTTAGATCTCACCTCTCAAACTGCTATCTAAGAGACTGTGATGGAAATATGAATGCGGAAGCTCCAAAAATATATAAACATTATATATCAACTGTGGAATGGAGCGCATTTAGAGCAAAACGTTCAGACTCCGTGTTTGTTGTAAGTGATTAATTTATTAGCATTTGTGTTTTATTATTCATATTTATAGCGTATTTTAAAATTTTACACGATTGTTATTTTTTTTATATAGAATATTAGTAAGGCAAATCGCGAGAGGGCAAAAAATCCAACGCACCCATACAAAAAATCTCGTATGGGATATGCACGTCTAGAGTAAAAACTTGTAAGTAATTAAACATCACTTTTATATAATGTGGTACATTATAAACTATAGTTTCTAACTAATATTTTGTTTATGATCTTAACGAATAGCTACAAGACACCCAATCCGATCACCCGTTGGGTCGTCATATCTTGTGGAAGGAAGCTTGCGTAAATAAAGATGGAGTTGTTGATAACGAAAATGTTCAAAAAGTAATAGAACTTTGTGTAAGTATATTTATCACTTTAATATTTTTTAACATTGTATTTTAAAAATGATATTGAACTTATCTTTTTAATCCTACGTGTATTTTAGGAGAATCTCGAGGACAACAAAGCTAGCTGCAAGGACATACTCGGTAAGGTGTTTAATGTTTCTAAATATTCCGGCCGCGTGAGGGGGAAAGGATTTGAAGTAACTCCTAAAAGCTATTTTTCACAAGATAAGCGCCAAATTCATCTAATGAGGAAGTATTAGAGAAGCTCAAATTCCTATCAGAGCAAGTGGCACTCTTGGTGAAGAATAAAGACAAGCAACTTCCGGATCAGCTCCAACGTGAAATAGCAATGGAGAGTGAAAACACGAGTTGCAACATTGGTCTCAAAAGTCTTCCCGAGGTAATTAATTACTTAATAAAATAAGAAATTCATTCAACCTAATTGTTTCACATACTTATGTATTAACCATTGATTTAGGGTGTCACTCCTTGCGTGCTGTACTTATCCTCCCCTACTCATCGCAAGGTCGGAAAAGGAACATTGTACAATACTTTGGGAGAAGTATTGCACAACACACCGATCCCTGCGGGCCATGTCAAAGTATCACCAGCTATTGCTTTGGAACCAAATACACCGTTGCCTATACCGGACAACGATGCAGATATGAAGTATTTGGGCGAAGCAATTGATAGTTATGTGGCATGGCCCAAACATCTTGTTGCCCTTGATAAGGTATGTTTAAATAATTGAAATGTATGTTTAATTGATATGTATATTTAATTGCTGATTTTTTTCTGATGTTAACTTTAATTTCACATTTATTTAGATTCAGACAAAGTCTAAAGGGAATGATAAGAAGATTCCCAGAAGTGAGTCAGTCACATCGCCGGAAAAGGTTTGTCACATTTATTCTGTAAGGTTTGTCATATTTTCAGATTCAATAAACTAACAAACTATTTAACCTCATTTTTTCAGATTCAATCCAATAAACCACCCGCACAGCAAACCAGCTGCCAGAATAAACCAGCTGCCACACCACAACTAGATGTTCGTGGTAAAAATAAAGCCGGCAAATTTCAAAAGTTGGAGGGTAATAAAGCTAGCAAACTTCAAAAGCAGGAGGGTAATAAAGCTGCCAAAGTTGCTGCTCAAAAACTCGATCGGGAAAAATCAGTTGCTACTCTTGCTCCTAAAATACGTCAGCCACGCCTTGCTCGATATGGGTCGTGTCTTGACATACTGGCAAAAACAAATATGGGCAGAAACAATGATTCACGCATAATAAGCATGGATAAAGCTATATTCGGAGATGAGTATGAAGAACTATTTGAAAAAGAGCACATATACGAACTTCTCAACCATAAGGAGCTGAGTGCTAGTGTCATCAGCTTATACATTAGGTAAAAATTACTTTTAATTGCATTTATTGGTAATTAATTTAATTTATTGGTAATTAATCTAATTTGAAATTCTCATTGAAGGTTTTTGTATGAGAAGTTCGTGTGCACGCGCAGATTGTCAAATAGATTTTCATTTTGTCTTCACATAAAATTTCGATGTTTAAACTCGATCTAGTGAATGTAAAGAAATACGTTGTAGATATCCTATTAGAAAATAAAGAGAAGGATAAGTTGTTCCTTGCACCATATAATTCAGGGTACGTAATTATATATTCTTTATTTATATCTTTTTTAATTTATTAGATCTTAATTTATTAGTTGTGTAAACAAAATTGTCAACCAAATTTTTGTTGTTGTAGGGCACATTGGGTGCTATTTGCAATCAATGCGACCTCATAAGTTATATACTA
This sequence comes from Cicer yamashitae, assembly GCA_037974755.1. Lineage (NCBI taxonomy): Eukaryota > Viridiplantae > Streptophyta > Magnoliopsida > Fabales > Fabaceae > Cicer > Cicer yamashitae. The sequence continues at coordinate 10,369,750 of JBBPBQ010000001.1, read as the reverse complement.
TTTAGATCCCTTGCACGGCCATTACAACAATCACTCCGATATAAAGACTATGTTCGACACGTAAGTAATATTCATTTATTTCTTACATATATATATAAATAATGTGTTTGTTAATGCTATTATAATCACATTTATTTATTCGATAGTGCTTTACAAGTTTTTCGAGCTCAAAGAGGTGCTACAGTGTCGAAGCAAAAGTCAAATAACATCACATGGATTCCAATAAAGGTTTGAAATATATGCCTTTAAAATTTCATTTACAATCAATGCACAAATATTTATTGACTTATATGTTTTATTTTATAGTGTCCTCGTCAAACCAACAACATCGACTGTGGATACTATATATTGCGATTCATGAAGGAGATTGTTGATATGAATCAAACTATAATCCCATAAATGGTACGGTATTTTCATTATTTGATTTTCATATATAAACTATGTATATATTTGATTCTAACTTATTTATGTTCAATTTTTATATCATACAGTACTTTGACAATTCCAGTCCAACATACTCTGAAAGAGATCTAATTGAAATAAAGGAAGACTGGTGTTAGTATGTGATTGAAATGAAGATTATTTGATTTGCTGGGAAATGGCATGCTGCAAGGCAAAGTTATATGCTGCAAGGGGTAGTTCTGTTCTGTGTTGTAGTTCTGATAGTTATATGTATATGAATATGTAGTTATATGAATTGGGCACATTTGAAAAGCTTTGAATATGTAGTTATATGTGAATATGTATATGAATATGTATTCTGTTATGCGCTGTAATTTCTTGTGAACTGATTGTGTAAATATGTAAAGTTATAAAGTTAAATTATAAAGTTATATAGTTCTGTTGTTGTGTACTGATTGTGAAATGATTGTGTGAACTGATTCAGGATGAAAATGATTTTGGAAAAAAAATTAAAAGACAGCGCTTTCTAAAAAAATGCCATAAAAAACCAAAATGTGTTTTTTTGAAAAAGCGCTGTAAAATGCCATAAAAAAATAAAAGCACCTATTATAGCGCTTTTTTGAAAAAGCGCTGTAAAATGTGCATTATAATGCACCTACTACAACGTTTTTTCAAAAAAGCGATGTAATAGGTGCATTCTAATGCATCTATTGAATGCACCTATTACAGCGCTATTTTAAAAAAGCGCTGTAAAAGGTGCTTAATAATGCATCTATTGAATGCACCTACTACAGCGCTTTTTTGCAAAAGCGTTGTAATAGGTGCATAATAATGCATCTATTGAAAACACCTATTACCGCGCTTTGTCAAAAAAGCGCTGTACTAGGTGCATAATAATGCATCTATTGAATGCACCTATTACAACGCTTTTTTGAAAAAGCGCTATAAAATGTGCATAAGAACAAGCATCATGTTTGTTGCAGGAATTTACAACGCTTTTTCAAAAAAGTGCTGTAAAACGAGTATAACAAGCGCACAATATATTCACCTATTTTACAGCGCTTTTTTTATTTTAAAATGCGCTGTTGTATCTTTTTACAACGCTAGATACTACAGCGCTTATTTTTTTGAAAAAGCGCTGTAAAATACGTTTTTTCGCGTAGTACCACTTACACCAAAAACATTTAATATGTCTTCATTTTAAAATTTAAATGATTTATTACCACCTTCATGACTCGTGTGGTGCTTAAACATTTATAATTGGAATATAAATTACCAGCAGAATCTATTCGAATAAAATAGGTTTCAACAAAAATACTATTTACCACTAGAATGAAGTTTTCCATATGTGTTATATGATATATAATATGAAATACAAATACCTTTAGAACTAGGCGTGTTACTATGTCTGACCTACATCAGTGTCTAATATTAATTTGCTCGTCAACTCAGACTAATGTCCAATAAAAAAATATTTGTTTCCATTGTTCAATATACCCTTATGTTGCGGTAAGGATTGTTGGTGTTAACTTTGTCAGCACGGGTAACATTCGATAATATGATTTGTATCTTCTCATAAAGTTTGTGTAAAGTATATTATAAAATAAGACTTCTTCCTACTATTGTTTTCAAATATAGCCTTCTCCCACATTAAACTACTTGATGCACACAATATCTTGATACTATCTTCATAATGACTAGAAACAATACCCTAAAATATCAAGTAGAAGAAGCTTTTACAATACATCTGCCCTCTATCCTTTTCTCACCCGTTACTAATTTATCTCTTTCTTCTAAACCCGCCAAAGCTGGATCTCATTCTAAAGATATTGACTTGTTTGTTTTTGACCATGTATGAAAAACTTTTTATGGTTGGTTTATAGTATCATATTAATATAATTGCGAAGAATTAATATTATATTATGGAGATAAAAGAGGTGTGTGGTTTACATAGTGTGATGAAAATCATAGCTCTTAGTAAGTGGATCTCTCCGAAGAGTGGTTGGATGAAGCTGAACACTGATGGAGTTAGCAAACGTAGGTTGTAGGATAATTCGATTTGTGAACACTGATGGAGGTTTTCTTTCAGATTATCATGATAATTCGATTTGTGATTTCTCCAACGATTTGGGGTATTGTAGTATTTTTATTACTGCATGTTAAAGGGTTTGAAGCTAGTATTTTCATGACAATAAATATTTACTTTCTTTTGAATTGAATATTTTACTCTTATGAATTTAAGTCTTTGTCCCATTTGTATGAATATCTTATGGATTCTTACAATTTAATTTTCTGACTTCATCGTGTGATAACTTTTTTTTTTCTTTTTTGTTTTCCGTCAATAAATGTACCTGTATATATTACTAGAAGAGGTCAATTAAGCTTCCAAAATATTGATCATCGTGTCTTATGCGTTTGTTTGATTTTTCTAGGTTTGTTATTTGAGCGATGAGAAAGTGATGATGGTGAACATTTACAAGATTTGGTGAGTAGTGATGATGTTGAGCGATGCTGGATTTTGGATTGATTAATTTCAAAAATTAATAACATTTTTAATTTCAGAAATTAATAAAATTGTTTTAAGCAATTTAATAAACAATAAAATGGAACATGACTCCCACAAATGCATAGTATTATTGCGCATCACTTAAATTGGTGCCATATCATACAAGAGAGTAAAATTCATGGGGAAGTTACATAAGAAAAATAAAAACGGGGACAAAAATTGTGGAATAAGGGATCAAAAACTGTATTTAAACGAAATAAATAATACTATCAATATTTTGGAAACTTGGACCTCTTCAAGTAATATATACAATGTACAAATATTGATGAGGAATGCTAATACTAATATAGAGCCACACAAAAATAAAAGTTATTGTATGAAGAAATCATAAAATTAACCAAGTATATAATTCTACTTTAGTTGTACAAAAATCCATAACATGTCATTTTTTTATAACAAAAAATTAAAAATTAATTGGTTAGAAGGTTTTCACATCGACCGTAATAATTTAGCACACTCTTATAAATTATGTATCAACTCTTTATCAAGTGAATCAACTCACAAATCTATAAGATATCAAATACATAAATTCATAACGGTAAAATATGCAATTTTTAATTGAAATGAAAGTAAATATTTATTAACCACTCTATTTCGGTTTCCCATATTTTCATATAAGTTTTATTCTGCCCATTCTTATTAACTACTACCACATGCAAACACTACACTTTTAATGAAAAGTAAAACATATCATGTATATATAGCTCAAAGTATTTGTGCTTATATGACTATTCCATTCACAAAATGACACAACAACATTGTATCATTACTATTGACATTAAATTTATCCGTAATTTGTTCATTTTTTTATTTAAATAAAACTAGTATTCTGACTATAACTTAAAAAATCAAATTCAAAATATTTATCTTCACGTAAAAATTAGGAGACACTTATTCAAGTTACATTTTTATTTTTTTCTTCTTTTATTTTTCTCACATTCTTTTTACTATTTAAAGTTCTCCCAATGAATTGTTCTTCTAATCAATATGAATTTTGATGTAAGTAAAGTAATATATTTGCCAAAAATTAAAGAACCAATTTCTTTTGAAATTAAGCATTAAATAATGTGGACATATTTTAATATAGATTTTGATCTATGCATTCAACAATGACAAAAAGAGGTCCCTTAGGATTATGCCAAAATTTGATACAAATCAACAAGTCTTTACCAACCTACCACTTTGAGCACTTTCATTTATCAACGAAACAAAATAATTATTTTACAACACTTTGATTAAAATAAAAAATCAAAACAACAGATTAGGGTCAACCTTATCCATTAAACCAATTTTTTTTTTAGAAATCAAACTAACTTATAGACTAAAAAATTTAACATTATTATAGGAGATAAAAAGTTGATTTGATAGCTAAAAAAAATCATTTTCAACCGTTAGGAACAAAAAAAAGTCATTTTGATCCACATGAATAATAATTCTTGTCTGATGCAACAACGATAGATAGACATGCTTACTATTATGCAACAAAAGTATAAGATAGACATTCTTTTAGGTGTAAGAGGCAAAATGAAAGATACTTTTCATTTATTTATTTTTCTACAAGATATTTGTCATTTATTTAATAGTACTTTTCTATGATAAATAAATATAAACGAACTTTATTACTAAACAAGAAAGTGAACAGCTCATAAATTCATCCAACATGAGCACATATAGAGAATAATAAAAATTACAACCCTGACATATAAGTGATTTATACATAAATGAAAAATTCTCTAGCATTAATTCTTGCATATCTATTAATGGTAGAAAATGAAAAAACCCATGAGATAGTATGCATTTGCTGATGCTGGCCCCATTTTGTGGTTTTGATCAAAATTGTAAAATGATTCTTTTGTTTCACTTATGAAAGAGAGTGTTCATAGTGGTAATTTGATAAGGAGTTGGTTGGTGTATATCAAATTTTGACATAATCCTAAGAGTTTTATTATTTTTTATTTTATTTGATTTTTGTTATAGATACAATCTATATCAAAATATGTCGACATTATCCAATGCTTAATTTCTATTTTGTTTAAGGCATAGATGCAATCTATATCAAAATAGATGCAATTTGGATCAATTTTATTCAAATAAATAAATAACGAATTGGATAGAGCCTTTATCTAAAAAAACAACAACAAAAATTACAAATGTAAATTTTTCTAGGATTATTTTTCGTATTTTGATCTATGGTAGGAAAGAGACAAACCATGATATATTTGACATCAATTAAGGTAGTTCGAGCGACTTTGAATTATGGCATTTGAAGATTTGGGAAGGTCTTGTTCAACACAGTTTGATAGAGGCGTTGAAGACAATGTTAATAATCGAGAAAGTTCGTAGTGCAATTATCTTGAGCCTTTGAGATAAGGTTCTAAGACAATGAACAACAAAGAAGACTGCTGCAAGAATTTGAGTCAAACTCAAAGGACTGTAGATGACAATATTTAGTAAATTGTCTTTATCTCAAGCTTTTTATGTTTTCTTTCGGTTGTAATCTTATTAATTTTATTTTATTATTTCTTTAACCTTTTATAAACTATTCAATTATAGATTTCTTCGACAATTTTTCATCTTCTCTGATTTTTTATTGGATTCATATTCTTTGTTATCATTATCAAAGAGATAAGTTATATTTTCACGTAAGAATCTTAAATATATCATAACTCAAAACACAAATTGAAAAGATAAACAAGTGACGTTGATTTTGAGTTTCGGAAAACTATTTTAAAAATAATTTTCAGCCACTGAAAATATTACTGAATTGAGTTGCGAACTAGGTCGCTCTCTTTAAGATGTGTCGCAGAACTATTTAAAATTGTGCAAGATAGTTAAAATTGTATCAGTATTCTACTGCACCGTAGAAAACCGTTCTATAATTATACCCTCAATATAGTTATAATGACCATTCTAAAAATATGGTTCTTAAGACCACTCATATATTAAAGGAACTACGACACAAAAACCACTCTAAAAGGACAGTGGTATTAGAAAAACTCAAAAATTGAAGGGAGATAAAAAAAATGAACAAGTGGCTCAGAAGAGTATAACTCCACTTCAACCCTAAGGTGACTCTTATAACTTTTGAACAATCTGGTCCGAGGCTCTTATTCCGATCACTTAAAGCTACCATTGCATTTTTGTTAGAAGCTAAGAACGAGGACCACAAAGTAGAACTATCATCCTAACTAATTCTAGGCATCCCAATCCCTTCTATCAAAGGTCGATTATGCATACTCACTAAGAAGTGACGAAAGAAGTAGCGAAAAATTTCCTATCGAACATCAGCGACCTCTTCTACCCACACATTCTCTATAAATAGCACAAAAATCAAGTTCTTTTTCTCCCTTGCCTCTTCACACAAGAGTAAAGATAGCTCGTATTTGTGTCCCTTTCTTGGAACCACCTCGATCTAGATCTTTGAAAGACCAGAGAGTCTTTAAATTTTAGAAGCTCTCAAAGATTGGCTAAAGCCATGTTCCTAGTTGCAATCTCCTCTATTGAAATACTGGACGTTCCTTCCTTAACATCCAGTACTTTGATATCCTCAACAAGTCCTTGGATCTTAATATCGAGGTTTCCAAAAACCTTATTATTCCATATTTTAAGGTCCCCTTTAAGCGCCTTCACCTTTTTCTTAAGAATAAAGACCACCCTACTTGAGGAAATTGACCTAGCACAACTCTTGGTGACCAACTCGTGGAGGCTCTTGGAGACCAACTCGTGGAGGCTCTTGGTGACCAACACTTGATGGAAATACCCCACATATCCAATCATCCCCTGAATATGATCAAGTGGCCCTGTTGTTAGGTTGGAACCACGTAAAGCGCTTACCTAGTGGGGGAAGATGCACAAGCCCTACATTTGAAATAAAACTACCAAGCTTGTTAATCTCAATAAGTGCGCCCTTCCCTACCACCCCTTTCTTCCACTTTCAGAAAGAACTGAGTGAAAATCCCTTACCATACACCCAACATTATCCTATAAAGAATCCTTATTCTTAACTAAGTTGCTCCACATATTTCTCTTATCAGATAAAACACATTTGGGATAATTATTGACCGCAAAGAAACGTGGTCTAAGAGTCCCCATTCCATACACACCCCTTGAAGCCCAACTCTAGAGCAAGAAAAAATTGAGGTCCTTTTAGACTTACACTAGATAAAGAAAAGTTCCCTATTATTCTCTGTTGTCAGGGTAAAATTAACTTCAGTCACAAAATGAATTTTTCTCAAAGAAAATAACAAAGGACGTTGTCAACAATTTCTAGTTTAGTAACTTTGAAAGCCAAAAAAATTAAGAAGATTAGAAATTATTATCTCCTTAATTTTATTCTTCTTCTCCCTACCGCTCAACCCTCTAATATTGATGGACCTAATAATCATTGGTCAAACTATGTGGACTTCATATGGACCTCTCTCATCCAATACCTCTCCTTAAGGTCAAAAAATTTGTTTTCCCTTGTAAAAAGTTTTTTAACATTAGTAACATTGTGTGTCTCACTAGTACTCCACCGAAGCTAATTTCAGGTGACGATAAAAAAGGAGCAATCAATGTAGGAAGAAAAAAGTCAAGTTAATTAAGATCTGGAGTGTTCCTTACCTCCATCAGAGTGGGAATTAGATTCATTACCTTTAGAATGATGTCATCATAAAAAAAGTGGAAAGGCCTTACCCATATCATTTTGGTGCACATGGTACATCCATTTTTTTGACATATCTCTCAAACATAATTAATGTCATGTGTTATTTTTGGCTTACAAAAGTTTATCAACAAAAAACAAGATTTATTATCAAGATAAATTCAACATACATTTTTTTACAAGCATTATAAGTTATAATTAGGGGAAGTAGAAGGGTAGATATCAAAATAAGAATCCATTTTTCAACAAAATAAGAATCCATTTTTCAACTTGGTTGAGCGTAATCTATGAAGATTAAAATGTTATTTAATGTTTTTATAAAAATATTTACTATAAATTGTCTTCAATTAATTATTTTATATATTTTTTAAAATAATTTGAAGCAAAAACAATATGTCGAAGTATGCTGATCACAATCTAATGTTATTTTTTTTTAGCTTGTTATCTTCAAATTTAGAAAAGAGACCCACAAGGGTTTGGAGTTGATATCAATATTAACAAGAAGTTAGCTTTTCATTCATATTGCCGTTTTCTTAAAACTAATATCCACAAAAGCACACTAATTTATAAATCAGGAAAAATTATTTTCCTTTAAATGCTAGCCATTGATCTACAAAACTTACCTATATGAATTATTATGTGAAAACCTATTGTATATTCGATATTTATTTTTTAATATAAAAACATAATATAGATGATGTGGATTTGTACTATATATGTGTCTAATACTCTATGAGCCCCAATATGAGTATAAAGCAATATACATCTAATTAATAAGGGTGTTAAAGATTCTATGAAATAAAGGAAACTGATAAAGACATAGGAAAGCGGTAGAAAAAATATAATCTAATGTTATTATTTTTAAAAAATTTATGATTAATTAATGCGGTACTAATTGTTATTATATTTTATAATTGTTTTAACGATATTTAAATTTTATTCTTTTGAGTTATAAAATTAAACTCTTTATCTTTAATATAAATAGAAAAATTAAACTTTTATTTCTAAAATAACATTTTAAATATTATTAATTAATCAACCAACTCTCAAATACAAATCTACGACTTAGCAAATATATAAAAAAGCTAAAGTATCAACTTATCAACTCTTTTACTTTTATGAACTCTTTTACACGGTTCTCAACCTAGAAAGTTTCCTTTCACATATTAAGTGAACAAATACTCAATTCTAGAAAAATAAAGAGCATGCAATAGTATTTTATTTTATTTTTACAAAGCAAGCAATAGTAGCTAAATATGAATAAACTAGTTAATAACAGTGAGATGGCTGTAGAAAGTTCCAAATGTTAAAAAATGAATGTATATAAGTAAAAACTGTGTGTAATTGGTGGAGGATTTCCTGTGGTCCAAAACAAATGTTTCACATGCTGGGAGAGATTTTGGATTTCTTTGGGCATGCCATTGTATATACCTCGTGAGTTGGTTTACAATTGTATCCATGTTACATTTAACTCTCTACAAAATCAGTGATATATTTAAAAGATAGACTATATTTCTCTCTTTTTCATAGTTGAAATTATTTATCTTCTTAACAATAGAAGAATAATTTTAAAAAATATGTACATTATCACAATTTAAGAGTGACTATAATTATAAGCTAACAGTACTCCGTAATATAATATTTTTAAGGGTATATTAATTATATGGACTTCTATTAATTATTATTATTAAAAATTAAAGAATAAATATAACATTTATTAAAAAAAACAAATTTTATTTCTAGACGGAGACCATATTAGATGATCCTTATTTTTAATAAGAAAATTTTGGACAAATATTTTGGTCGAAGAAATATACGAACTATCCGAATCATAGTTGTCTATCTAATATAGACAAACAATATTTTAGAAAAGTGTCCCAAACATATTTTGGAATTTATTATAGGGAGGTAAATTTCATCCAATATTAATTCTTTATATTGACAAACACTAATCTAATAAATTTTTTAGGATAATAATTATCTTCAAAGTTAGAAAAGTGTCCCACAATATTTGGAATTTATTATAGGCAGGTTAATTTTTTCAATTGATATACATGGATCAATTATGAGAGTGAAATAAATAAAAGACGAAAAACCATTTCAAATTAAGCTCTTGCACTATACAAATTAAGCTCTTGCTTAATCTCACTCCACTTTTCCTATCCTTCTACTCTCCAATTGGACTTGATTTCAACAACACTCAACTTGAAACTTTTATAACTCTATATCCCTTGCTTATTATCATATATTATTATAATATGCATGTCACCACCAACACTCATTCATTTCCTGATTGATTATTTTACACATTCATATATATGAAATACTGAATTAACTTGTTTGATTAGACATGGGAGAAATCAGAGGTATTATTCTTTTTATTATACTTATATAATAACATTTAAATTCCAATTAGTTTTTTTTTTCATTTCTATATATCTTAGATATTTTATATTATGTTTAATTAATAACAAAAAAAATATAATTCTCTAATTAAGATAATTTTTATGCTTATTTATATTTATTTATTATCAAAATAGACTACTAATAAAAAAATGACAAATATCTTATTAATGAAATGATAAATATATTTTGTTTTCTCTCTTACCCTAAAAAATGCACTTTTATACTTTTGTTATATAAAACTAAACATGTCATTATTGCAACTTTCAAGTATTATTATTCATTTGGTTTAAAATGATTTTGTTACTTGTTGTCATGTAGCCCAAAACTATAATGATCCAATCATAGTTATTATTAAAAAAACAAGTAGCCAATTTTCATCTTATTTTGTTTTCACATTCTCTTTGGAACTCATTATTTCAATTAGCAATCTAGGTAGGTCAACCCATTGGTGACATGCATTTCCTAGTCAAACCAAATACATAAAAATATCCGTGACATATCCATCTCTTCTACAAACCTCTTGCTACATATATACTTCTTGTTGCCCACTTAGAAGCATATTAACAAAATTTACTCATTAGTCTTTTATTTCTTGTTAATATTTACTAATAACTTTCTTTGTTTTCAGATATTTGATAATCCTTATAACTTGTTGCACTAATAAGATCTTTAATTACATTTCTATTACAACTATGTCACTAATGAAAAACACTCTTTTCTCTGTTCTTTACAAAAAAGAATCAAAAACCAAAATATCTTTTATTGTTTTAATTTGTTAGTTTTCAAAATCATAAAAGTGAGAATATCTGAAAAGCTAGAGTTGCCAACTATTTAGTTTTATTCCTTAGGGCTTGTTTGATTGTGTTTTACTTTTTAGTTTTTGAAAACTATTTTATAAATAAATTTTAGAAAACTGTTTTTAAAAAGAAAATTAAAAAAAAAAAGTTTGGCAACTCCAATTTTTAAAAAAGTTTTTGACTAGAGAGTTAAAAAAAACTGAAAAATAAAAAGTAAAACACCATTTATCTGTTTTATTTTTTTAGTTTTAAAAAGTATAATATTAAAAATAGTTTTACAAAACAGTTTTTAAAAACAAGTAATCCAAACAAGTTTTTTAGTTTTTAAATTTTAAAATACTAAAATAGAGTTTTTGGGATGTGAATCAAACAAGTCCTTAGTCTTTCAAAAAACAGTTTTTAAGGAGCAGAGGAAAACATTTTTTTCTTTTGTAGATTTTTAGAAAAAAAAATACTTTTGAAAACTGTTAGGAGGGGTTTAGCTTTTCTGTTTCTTTTGCCTTTTATTTAAGTTTATTTATTTGTTTTATTTTAAATAAATAAAAAACAGAATCCCATATTTGATTTATTTACACTTTTTTCCTTTCATGTTTGTATTAACTTTATTTTTTATATACACTTTTTTTCTTGCGTGCATAGATTATAACTAATTTTGTTGTTGTGTTATTATTAGCTTGAAAATGGAAGGGAGATCTTTTGTTTATCTTTTGCTTCTCCTTGTTAACATTACTTCACTATTGTTACAATGTCACGGAACATCCAAAGATGAATTAAAGGAAAATAATACTCTCTTTATCATATTGCCATAGTTCATATTTTAATTTTGTGATTTAATTTGGCTAGAGTTGTTCTTATTTATGACAAATGTTTTATTTTAAATGTAGACTTACATTGTCTACACCGACAATACTATGGACGATGAAGTTTCATCATTGGTCCGTCATCAAAATATGCCACAAGAAGTTGCAAGTCGGTTAAAAATAGTAGCTAAAATTTGGAATTTTAGTGCTTTAATGAAAAACAAAAATATAATGAAAAACAAAAATACAAAATATATGTTTGACTTATTTAAATAACTTGTTTTTTTCTATTCACGACTTTACAGCAATCGAGTGTCAAAATCTGTACTTAAGCACTACAAACGTAGTTTTAGTGGCTTTGCTGCAGAGCTAACCGAGGAAGAAGCGAACAAAATGGCGGGTGATTTTGGAAAACTATCTTTTATTATTGACCTATCTTTTCTACTTACGTATTTGTACATTTGTTAACTATGAAAATTGTGATATATAGCACATGTTGGGGTGGTGTCTGTCTTTCCAAATGAAGAAAGAAAACTCCTTACAACAAAATTGTGGGATTTTATTGGCTTTCCACAATATGTGGAGAAAACACATTCTGAAAGTGACATTATCATTGGAGTACTTGATTGTGGAATTTGACCAGAATCTGACAGTTTCAATGATAAAGGGTTGAACTCACCTCCTAACAGTAGGAAATCCATATTTCTACATTTCATGTTAAAATGCTAATAGTAGATAATATTTTTTGTAGCAAAATAATTGGAGGTAGATATTATAAATGTTTTATGGAGAAGAGTTCTTAAAAAAAAAATTGTATCTCCAAGAGATATAAACGGACATGGGACCCATACATCCTCAACAGCGGCTAGGATATAAAGTATGTTGGTCTGATGGATGTGACGACAATACAAAGATTAAAGAGATACAATATATATAAGGATTGATATTAAAAGGTACTACTTTTACAATGACAAATCAATATATTTAACTGCATAATATTTTAAATATTCACATAATAAATTTAATTGAAATTTAGAATATTTTCAAAAATCTACAATTTGTTAATAAAATTGTTCTAAAATTGCATAAATTGCTCAATCAAATATTCGTTGGATGATAATTTGGTGAAGGGAAAAATTGTTTTGTGTGAATCAAACCAAGCAGACTTAGAGACCTTAAGAGCAGGTGCGGTTGGTTTCTTGGCACAAAGGAAACGTCCACAAATGTTGCATACTCTTTTCCCTTATCTGCATGTTACCTTCCACGAAGGATGCTACCAAAATTCACATATACATACGCTCTAAAATGTATTAAATGTTAGTTGCACATACATCAACAATAATTAAAATAACCACATTTTCCCTTAGGTGCGGTTGGTTTCTTGGCACAAAGGAAACGTCCACAAATGTTGCATACTCTTTTCTCTTATCTGCATGTTACCTTCCACGAAGGATGCTACCAAAATTCACATATACATACGCTCTAAAAGGTATTAAATGTTAGTTGCACATACATCAACAATAATTAAAATAACCACATTTTCTAAATTTTATTGCATTAATCAATTTGCAGGACTCCAACTGCTACCATATTTAAGACAAATGAGTTAAGAGATACTTTGGCACCTGAGGTGCCCTCTTTCTCATCAAGGGGTCCAAACAATGTTACACATGACATTCTCAAGGTTTCATTTTATATTAATGAATAAATTAAATACATCTCAATCCTCTTAATTTGTTGTTAACATTTTTTTTCTATATAGTAGCCCAATTTAATTCCTCCAGGAGTAGATATTATAGCTAGTTGGTCTCCAATTTCTCCTATTTCTGATCATATGGGTGAGAACAGAACATTAGAGTTCAACATTGTGCCTGGAACATCAATGTCTTGTCCACATGTATCTGGTGCAGCAGGGTACATCAAACGTTTTATCCTACATGGTCACCTGCTGCTATTTGTTCGGCTCTAATGACAATTGGTAATCGATCACACCTCAATCAATATGTCCATGCACACAAAAAATTAAACTTAGCCTATGCTTAGTTTTAATTTAATATTTGAAATGAAATATTTTTTTAAGTTGAATTTTTATTACATACCGTTGAGTATTTATAATTCACGTTATTTTCAATTGTCAGATATTAATGTATAGTACTCAACACATTTTGTTAACTAAGAAATTATAAATGATAAAAACATTAAGATTTAGATAAACCTTAAAAAAGTTGTTACATTTAAAACTATTTGTTATTCTAAAGTTATAATAAATTAATTATAAAGTATTCATAGTTTCTTACAAGTGATACCAGAATCGTAGATAAAGAAGATTTTTGAATGATTTGTTCAATATTATCTACTTCTATTTGTTTTTTAAATTATTTGTTAAAATAGACATGTAGTGCATATTTACTTTTCATAAGAGGATAAAATAATTTAATTTGGGTGAGCATTATTTACTCTAAGGTAATAAGAAACATTGTGTTTTTCTTGCTTTGCAGCAAAATAGACGAGTCCTATTTACTCTAAGTAATAATCGTGATGTAGAATTTACTTATGGAGCAGGTCAAATTGGTCGTGTTAAAGTTGTGAATCCGGGTTTATATAAGATGTTTATGTGGACAAGGCTTTAAAAAAAAGCTAATCACAAACGATGTTAGTAGTTGCTTCGGCACAATCAATGCATCAGCAAGAGATTTGAATTATCCATCCTTTACTCTTAAAGTTCCACGCCCCAAACATCATTTCAGTGGAAGCTTTAATAGGATTGTTACAAATGTTGGATCACCAATGTCTAAAGCAATTGTAATAGCTCCTAAAGGACTCAGTGTTTTAGTGAACCCTAGTGTTTTGTCATTCACTTCAATGCGAGAAAAGAAAACATATGTTCTCACCGTAGATAGAAAACTAAAGAGGTCTATTAAATAGGCTTCTTTAGTTTGGGATAACGTTAAATTTCAAGTAAGGAGTCCAATTATGATGAACGGGCAAAGAAAGGAAATGGTGCAAATTTATATCATATAAATTTCATTTATATTGTAATTTTTAATTTACTATTTTATATTATTATAGAATAAACTGTATTATTTTGTTAAAAGAGATATTGTAAACTTTGTTAACAAAAAGTAAAGTAAGAAATATGTCTTCTTATTATTCTTTGAATCATGATTAGGCTCATAATTATTCCGTAGACTCATACAATATTAATATTGTAAATAGAGACACAAAATATTAGACTACCAACAAAAATATTAAAAGTGTAAATTTAATTTGGCCATGTGACACTCTAAACCCCAAAATAATATATATTAATTTATAGTAGAATTTTTAACTTTAATTCGCAGCGGATAAAGCAAATATGTTTTCAAGGGAATAAAAACTTTTATAATTAATTTGATATATTACATTCCTCAAATTTAAAATGAACACTTTAATCTTTTTCCTCCTATAAAATAGTGCAATCTCCATAAACTTTGATTTAACTAGAATTTCTTAATTTAATTCCAAAAATTTACTAGTTATAAGGTTTCATACAAAAAGTTGTTTCTAATTAAACAAATAAAAATAAAACTTATGACTCTCATTCCCGGTATCACCTATCAGAGCGGGGCTTCTCCCCAAACATGAACTTCAAGACTCATTAACCTGTAATAACTGCGATTCCGCAAACGCAGGGACAAGCCAGTCAAACACAAACAACGAAGGAGGTGAGTTTTGAAATCATGTTAATAGTATAATATAAGTAAGGAGAACATGCTATTAATCATAAATAAACCGTATCATTAGACAAACATTCTTCAAGGAAAAACATAACATTATAATGTCAAAATCACTCAAGGAAAATCAATACATTTCACTATAACATCAAATCATCTAAGAAGAATTATTATCGCACACGACACATATTAATCACAACAAAACAATCACAAGAAAATGCAATGTTATGCATGAGCTTAGACTCTACTTCACAATGTGGTACCATTCTAACTCTGAAGTACTTGGTTAGGAGGCTTGATATTATGCCACCATCTCGGTGGACGGACAATTCAATTTGGCCCTGTCCTCATAGATCCCCTCAACTCAACCCGAGACACATATACGCGACAGTCGAGGTAAATATGTGTTGCATGGTAGCTCACGACATTTGGAGTGCTACCTCCAAGTCACCTAGGAATTCCCCACCCGAGTACCTCCAAGGTCTAACAATCTTGCCTTAAGGATACACATTAGACCGCCACGATTAGGCTCAATACAGTTATACTTCTCCAGAATCACTAGGCTTGTCAGACCCTACCTATATGATGACAAAATAATCTCCACCTCACAAATTCTCAATATTTATTTTCTCCCCTCGTTGGCCTATGATACTCCATTAAGACCGTCATCTCAAACACAAATTGGAATCACAATTATTTGATCAGGGGTTACTTCAATATTTTCATCACAAATTCATTACATCACTATTATAAATCACACATCATCATCATTACATAAACTCATCACAAATTTAGAGCATCACTACCATCAGTCGTACCTCATCAAATAACTTATCAAAAATTTATAAAATCATAATTATTATTCATACATCATCATCATCACATAAAATTATCACAACACATCCATCTTTTATTATCAAATCACATAAACTCATCTAATCAAACATATACATAAAATTAATTCGACACTCAATATCACAATAACATCAAATACCACACATTTAAAGAAATTAAATCAATCAACACCTTACAAATATTTCTATTCTATATTTTAATCTCACAATTTCCATATTTTCACATTAATTAATTTATCCCTCAAAGGACTACTGCTGTATGTAGCAAGCCCCAGATGAATCGTTGGGAAATACGGTTTTCTGGTTCATCTCACAATATATTATACTCATGAATTCAAACGCTCTCTCACCCCTTACCTTATTTAGACGCTTTCTCAAACACAGAAATCAATGAAAATTTTCAACAGCAACTGCAGATCGACAATGTACAGCGAGCGAATCCAAATAATGGCGAGTTCACAAAATCGTTCAGACGTGACTGATAAATTATGCGGAGCATAAAAATAAATGTTAAATAATTAATAATAATTTTAGGAACAAAAATGGAGTCAAAACGACGAGAAATAACTACAAAAAAAGGTCTCACCGACTCGTCAGAGCGCCGTAAGGGTCTGACGTCAACTTCACCGAAAAACGATGCCAGTTTTTTGAGACGACAAACGTGGTGATCGGGATCGGCCAAAAACAGCTCGTCCAAGGAAAGAAACGCAGCTGTTTCTGATTAAATGGAGCCACGATCGATAAAATTGATGCAAAAAATGGATTCAGTTGCCGATTTTGTATGGGATAGCGGTTGAGATCGTTTCAAAATGCCAAGGAATTGGTGAGAATGAATTTGAGAGAAAAATGGTTTGCTGCGATTTGGCTGCCAAGTCTGATTTTTATTTTTTTTATTTTTTTTAATTGCAGAAGGAGGTGTGCAGATAGCAGATGTACAGGTACAAGAGTAAAACTGTAAGGCCCAACACAGGTAGTCAAGTCTGAGGCAAAAATAGGGGTGTAATGAGCAACTCGCAGGTGTAGGAAAGAAAAGTCCAACTAGTAATAGCCCAAATTAATATGAAGAAGTAGAAAATAGGGGTGTAAACAGTCGTCTGATTTTCTAATATTTCTAAAAGCCCTTAATTAATAAATAATTTATTTTACTTTTCTAGAAACTTTTTCTCCAGAATACTCATTTTAACATAATATTATTTATCCTTAACATAGATAAATCTAAATTTAACAAAAACTCTCATATTCCAAATAATTACTATAATTATTACTATAACATTCCTCAAAATAATCACATAAAAATACATCATCTTTATAGAATAGTCGAAATGATAAAATAAATAAATATAACATCAACGATTTATATTACTTACTAAATCAAAATAAATATGTATAAAATCCTCATACCATAGCAACTATATAAAAATAAAGAAAATCAATATTAAAATTACTAATATACCAAGATAATTATTTGTAAAATAAATAATTAAAATAAAATATAAATATAAATAATTAAATATAATTATGTGCACACTTAACATCAGTCAAACATACAAGAAAATATCATATTAACTACGAATGCACATATACATGTAGAATCGCCTAAAATCTTATTCTTTAAAATATTTACACTAAAATACTTTTATTTATAAAATAATAAAATATAATATTTGTTATTTATAACACTTATTTAGTCAAATATATACAAAATTAGCGCATCATAGAAAACACTCATATAACGAAAGTTAGTCACAAGATTTATCCACATATATTCTAAAATAGTTTTAACACCAAATTAATTATCTAAAATCCTATTTAATTAAGAAAATGTTTATTATAAAATTTGAGGTGTTACATACCACACTCAATTGCACACAATCATTCTTGTTCCTATCAAGAAGATAAAGAACAAAAATATAATTTGTGAGAGAAGGCCAATGGAGTTAAAAATATTATAAATATGCAAGGGTGTAGGTAGTAAAGTGGAGTGTAGGTAGCATTTTTGAAAATAATTTGGACATTTTAATTTTTCTTTTAAAAAGAGGGGTGTGGGTTGTAAAGTGAGGGGTGTAGGTAGTATTTTTGAATATTATAATCTAAGTAGTTCCACCTTTCTTTTCTCCTAACATAGTTCTTTGAAAATTATGAACTAAATGATGCAACTGCTGGGAATTGATTTTTTCTTTTTCATGGTTTCTCACATCTATAGTTATGATTATTCGTTCTCAACTCAATTGGCATCTTTTAAGATTATTTTTAAACATGTTAAATTTGGTGTGGTGATATTCCTAATTTTCCTTCGAAAAATTTGTTTCGTTAGAGATTTGGGTTGCCCTTGATGATTTATTCAAAAAAACTATTAAATATTCAACATATTATGAAAAATGGTTTGGTATTAACACATTAAAGGAACCATTTCCAGCAATGTGTGGTTGAGTAACTTGAGTTGGAAGATATATGGCAGGGTGTACAACAAGTTTGAATACTCTCAATTCAAACATATACAACGGTTAGTTTCTGAAATAGAGGGTGGTTGAGTAAGAATCTTTAATGTGGGTATAGTTTGATTTTTGAGTACGTGATTGAGTATAAATGTTGTAACCCTTCTTAGAATGCGGATAAAATTCATCTACTACAACGCTGAATTTGACCAATTTTGTTACATATGTAAAAGTTAAAGTATTCTTTGTATTTCTTTTATTAATAATTTTTTGTTTATAAAAAAAATGTTTATTTGGTTTACATTTGTATATTAAAATAAACTACTAATAAATAAATAACAAATATCTTATCAAAAATAAAGAAATGGCGGATATATTTTATTTCCTTTTGCCTCTTACCCCTAAAAAAGTACATTTTTATACTTTTGTTCCATAAATGTAAATATGTCTATATAGTTATTGCAACTCACAAGTACTATTATTATTCATTTGGTTAAAAATGATTTTTTTTTACTTGTAGTCATGAAGCCCAAAAATATAATGATCCAATATGTCATAGTTATTATTAAAAGATAACTAGTCAATTTTATCTTATTTTGTTTTCACTTTCTCTTTCGAATTCACATTTTAACTAGCAACCTATAACTACCAATGTCACATGTATTTCTTAGTGATCAAGATAAAATAGCTCAATTCGATTTGGAGCAATAAACTAATTTATTAATTTAAAAATTAGTCCGATTCTCAATAAATCAAAACCATATCGATTATATGCACGTGCTTTTGCTCTACGTCACTTTGTTGGATATACGCACACCCTCACAAAAAATATAACATTTGATTAATGGAAATATAATATATCAAGACCAACACAACATCACTTCATCATATATTCCATAACATAACCATCTCTTCTAGTTCCATCTACACTAAAAAAGCCTCTTGCTACAACTCCATCTTCTTATATGTTATCATTATAATTGTTAAAAAGGGACGCTCATTGCTCTGTTTTTTCACGAACATAACTTAGTTATTACAAAATAATTATTAGTATTTTGTGACTAGACTTATAATAAGATTCAAAGTCCTATTAATTTTGTTTTTTAATTTGAGCTTCAATATTTTATATTATCTCTTATTAATAAAAATAAATATAATGTAGTAATTAAGATCTAAAATATAATCGATAGTATTAAATGGTGTTTTTTTACTCAAAAGTGCTTATAGTATTTCGTTAACAATAACATTATGAATACAAGTTGGAAAATCAGTAAAACTATATAGGGACTAGCTACAGATGTTGTAACACCAAAAATTTTATAATAAACTATTTTATTAATAAAATAATATTTTAAATAATTAATTTGGTGTTTATATTATTTTAGAATATATGTAGATCAGTTTTATGATTACTTTTCTTCATATGTCTGTTTTCTATGATGTGTTAATTTTATACATATTGGACTGGACTAAATGAGTAATATAAATAACAATTATTATATTTTATTATTTTATATACTTTTCTAAAGATAATAGTACTTTAGTGTACATATTTTAAAGAATAAGATTTTAAGCGATTTTATGTGTATTTGTGCTTTCGTAGTTAATGCGATATTTTTTTTTGTATGTTTGACTAATATTAAGTGTACACATATTTAATTATTAGTTATTGCTAAGTATTTCCTATTTTGGTAATTTATTTTGTAAATAATTATCTTGAGATGATAGTAATATTGTGTTTTATTTCCTTTATTTTTATATACTTGTTATGACATTGTGATTTTATATATATATATATATATATATATATATATATATATATATATATTT
>JBBPBQ010000001.1:10326537-10339063 GCA_037974755.1 Cicer yamashitae | reverse complement strand
ATATAAACTTTTCATTGTGTCTATTTTTTGTATCAAAGTTTAATTATTCCAAAGTTCTCTGAATTATTTGGAGATTTTTAATAGGTGTCAAAACTAATACAAAATATTAATAATTTTTAATATATACATAAATTATTTAAGAACTTATATATTTCCTAAACTTTTTTGTGAGGGAAACGTTTCTAAACATTTAAATAATTTATTATTACATTCTTAAATTGTTGAATATATATAATTACAAATTATTTAAAATAATTTTGGAAATGTAAATATATAATTTTTGTCTAAATTTTTAAGAAAATTTATTTTGAAGAGATTTTCATAAAAACTTAATGTTGGGTCTTTGAGGTCCACATGTTTTTTAGTTCATTGGCTGCGAAAGAAAATCATTTTAACAAAAATTTAATTGGCATTTTTCCAGGGTCTTACTTTCATTTAAGAATCTAAATAGCATTTTCTTTAGTTTATTTTTTGATCCACTTTAAATTTTGGCGTTGGGCCAATTGGTAAAATCAGAAAGCACATTTATTTTATTGATTTGTTTGTAAAATAAAATGAAATTAAAGAAAAAGAGAGAAGAAAAATACTGCTCTACTCAGAGCAGAGACAACCATATTATCCTCCTTATTTGCTATCTTTCTTTTTTATTTAGTTTTCAAGTTGGTTAATTTTAAATGCATTCTTATGGATTCTGACTTCATCATGTGATAACTTTTTTCTTCTTCTTTGTTCTCCATCAAATTAATTTCACAAATTAATAATATTTTAAATTTCAGAAATTAATAAAATTGTTGTAAGCAATTTAATAAACAATAAAATAGAACATGACTCCCACAAATGCATAGTATTATTGTGCATCACTTAAATTGGTGCCATATGAGATTCAAATTCATGGGGAAATTACAGAAAGAAAAAAAAAACATGGGAGCAAAAATTGTGGATTAATTATTAATAAGGGACCAAAACTTTATTTAAACGAAATAAATAATATCATCAATATTTTGAAAACTTTTACATCTTCAAGTAATATATACAAGGTACAAATATTGATGAGAAATGCTAATTCTAATATAGAACCACAGAAAAATAAAAGTTATCAAATGAAGAAATCATAAAATTAACCAAGTATACAATTCTACTTTAGTTGTACAAAAATCAATAAGATGTCATTTTTTTATAACAAAAATTAAAAATTAATTGGTTCAGAAGGCACATCTAAATGAGACAAACCTTAAAATTCAAAGAAAGTTGACATTGAAATGAAAGTAAATATTTATTAACCACTCTATTTTGGTTTCTCATTTTTCTATATAAGTTTTATTCTTCTCATTCTTATTAGCTACTACCACATGCAAAAACTATACTTTTAATGAAAAGTAAAACATAATGAAGGACGTGGTGAAATTGAGAAGTATCATAATGAATGTTGGCAGTAGATGTAGGAAAATTATTTTTGGGTTGTCCAAAATTGCGAGGTATGAAGGAAATTGACTAATGAAACGTGGATTTGAGGTGTTAGGAATGAGACAGATGTAGGTCTTAACCAGTGAATGAAATTCAAGTTGGATTTTGTTGTAGACGTGACTCTTGAAATGAAGTACCCAGCTGGAAGGAAGTTTGCGTGTTGGAGGTGGTATAGTTTGGACATGTCGTCGAAAATATTTGAGGAAAACTTTGATCACCAATCGGATGTTGGGATGTGATTATTAAAGTTATAATTAAACCAACATTCTGAGAAGAACACTGTAGTTTGGTGTAGTTGTGCGACTAAAGAAAATCGAGGATTTGTGGACAATGGAGAAATTAGGGAGTTTTCAACGGTAATGAATGTTTTGTGCTCAATGTGTTGGTGTTATACTTAGTGTTTCAGTTTGGAACCTCATGGATGTTTCGTACCAAGTGGATGTATGTGAGGCTTTGTGGCATAGTTTTGGGCGATTGTACATCATCGATAGGAAAATAAGGGAAACTCAGTGGACCTTGAGAAGATTCTTAGACCGCTTATACCTCGAGATAGCTTTAAGTCCAAGTTGAGGGGATCATTATTACCGTTGAGTTAAGATGGTATAATCCATCATCATGGTCGTTGGCTACCTATTGACAAATTGAGGAACTGATCATCCTTAATCTCTTGTTGATAGTAGACAAAATCGTGTTGAATGGAACAGGCGAGTCTTACCGGCTATGATAGTGTGTAAAGTTATTAAGTACCCTATGAGAAAGGATAGACGGTACTTTCTTCGAGTAGGCCAGCCGAAACGAGTTCTAGCATGTATGGTGGGTTTGAGTGCAAACCTAGTGTGGCTACTACTCTTACTTTAAGTTTCGAGGACAAAACTTCTTTTTGGAGGGTAGTAATGTAAGACCCTTAATTTTCAAACTCGAATTTATGCCATTTTAGTATATTTGGTGTTAAATTGCTAAGGCATTTAGCCCAATTTTAATTCATTTTGTGAATTAAATACCAAAAGCATATTTTATTCGAGTTTGTTATATGTTTACTATATATATATATTTATATATATATTTTTAGATCCGATTGAAATTATTCTTCGAAGAATAATTTATTTACGTTACGGAGAATTTATTACCGGACTGTTTTGTTAAAAATATCTCTAGTTGCATGGAAATTTTACCTGTCAATTGAGCTACAACGGGAATAGATATTTTTAACAAAATAATTGGAGATGTGAGTAACGTGTGTAAGAGTTGTAATTATTTGTGGGTTGGTTTATTGTATATATATTTAAATATATATGTTAGTGAGTTAGTAATATATATTTATATATATATGTATTTAGTAAGTTATATATATATATGTGAGAAAGGAAGGAATCAGGAAAAGAAAAAGAAAGGAAAACATTTCATCCTAGCCGCGAGCGTTCTTCTCCTTCTTTCTTTCTGTTTCGCGAAGAAGGTGTTGGTGGGTTTCAAAACCGCCAAACACAAAACCTCACATATCACCTAGATCCAAGCTTTATCTCGCGACGCGACTGAAGAGAAAGTTGATCGTGATCATGTTGCGGTGCTTGGGAACTAATTTTCGCAGCTATGTGCGAAGCGGGAATTTTATCGGAATTTTATCGCGGTGCCGTAATCGGCCGTTCGAGCTATCGTCGAGGTAAGGGCTCCTTCCAAATTTTTAGCTTGCATATAGGACTCTATATGTGTATTTGTGGGGTTTGATTTTGATGGGGTTTATGTGTGAATTTGGGGAAAAGGAATTTAATGGGTTTTATGTGAGTTGTGGAAAAGAAATTGGTGGTTTATGTTTAACAATTTGGAGTTTTGATTTGGTAAGTTATGGTTGATAATTTTGGAAAAAGAATTTGGTGGGTTTGAGGTGTGATGTTGTGAGAAATGAATTTAATGCATTTTGTGGGTAAAATGGTGAAATTGAATTTAATGAGTTTTGAGGTGTGGGTGATGGTGATTTTTACTTGGTATGGTTGATGTGTTTATGAGTAACTTTATGAATGTGGATATTTGCTTTATGTTTCAAGATGTGGGAATTTGAATAAAAGCAAATTATGTGTGTATTTTGATTTGGTGTGAATTGATGAGATTGTGTATGTGGTTATTTGAATTCAATATGATTTGTGAATTCAATTTCATGTGATTTGAGGATTGTATGTGTTGAGTATGCTCTGTGTTAAATTTGAGAATCATTAGTGTTAAATGAGCATTAAAAATCGGGAATCTTTTAATAGCTGCATTTACTTAATGATTGTGGTGTCGAGAGTCAGAGTATGCTCATGCATTTCATAGTAGTGATAGTGGTGATCGGATGGGCCACGGGATGATTCCATGTGAATTGTAGGTTCATCCTATCCTTGCGGGGATTATCACGTCGGTGATAGTGGTGACCGGATGGGCCACGGGATGATTCCATGTGAATTGTTGGTTCATCTTATCCTTGCGGGGATTATCGCGTCGGTGATAGTGGTGACCGGATCGGCCACGGGATGATTCCATGTGAATTGTTGGTTCATCTTATCCGTACGGGGGATGATTCCAAGTGAATTGTTGGTTCATCTTACCCTTACATGGATTATCGCGTTGTGCTAACCTGTGAGAGGTTGCACATTAGTAAATCGTGCTAGTCAGTGAGAGACTGCACCTTGGAAATTAGTACTAGTCTGTGAGAGGCTGTACAATTATGATTTACGCCCCTTCGAGGAGGGTTTTGTTGATATTCCGGAATCATGTGCATTGGCATATACGCATTGCATTAGGGTGCTTGGCACGCGAGTCATGTTTGACATGTTATGATGTTTGTATATGCGTACTTGATTGTGACGAGTGATTTGTGTTGTGTTGGTGTTTGTGATTGATTGAATTGGTGTTGAAAGTATTGGAATGTTTTTGAAAGGCTTAAAAGATGATTTTCTGCTGTTTTGACAGGTGTATTCGACTACACCTGTGTTGTAGTCGAATACAGATGATTAAATTAGCTACTGACATGGAATTTTTGAAGTGTATTCGACTACACAGGGTGCTGTATTCGAATACAGTTGAATGGAATGCTGTATTCGAATACAGACATGGTGTCAGTGCTGTTTTTGATGGTTTTCTGCTGTTTTCGCAAGTGTATTCGACTACACATAGGGTGTATTCGAATACAACAGTGCTGTTTGGTCCAAAACTTCGTTTTTCAACCTCGTTTATGCATGTTTAACATATGTAAACCCTTTCTAGATGCATGCTAAGTTGAAAGGTGATTTTGTGCATTTAAAATGAATGCTATGTGGTATTTGTTAATTTCGGATAGGTGACCCTTTACAATTTGTGGAAATCTGGGCTTTGCCCTCAGATGAGAAACAAGGTCCATCTAAGGCGCGGCACAACGATGGGTTGGTTTTGTAACCGAAAGTAGTGGGGCTTGTTGCCATTCATGGATTCTCAGTACCCGTCACCCTCAGATAGATTAATGATCAGCTTAGGGTTGTAATCAAGAATTTTATTTATTTTCCCTTTCCTATTTCAAAGTTGTTTCTGTAAAAAGGGAACTTGTGTATTCGAAACAAAGCATTTTAGTCGGTGTATATTTTACTTTGGTTTTTTGCTCAAAACCATTTCCGCTGTTGTAATTAATGATAACCTTTGTCGTGGTGATACGACTCAAATATTTTACCCAAGAGTATTTTCTTTATTTATGGATTTAACTTGGGATTCTTATCGATTTCTTTTGACAAAAAAATACACTCCCGTTTTTAAAAATCGGGGGGTTACATTGTGGTATCAGAGCTTTGGTCTAAATTTTTTTGGGGCTGTGAGTTGGGTGTCCTAACCTGATCAAGAGTCGAGGTTAGGTGTATCAAGTGACTGGAGTCCACGCGTACATTGTGTTTTGGTTTCTTGGGTCAAGCATGATGTGCTTAATTGGTTTATTGTTTCTTATACGAAACAGGGTGCCTTGTAGCACTTTAGTTGGAAGAGTAGTTAAAACATAGAACATTAGTCGACTTTGGTCGACGAGTGTCTCTGGATTCCTTAAACCTATCGGCCTAGGAAAGAAAGGGTTGAAGCGAATCATGACGGCATGGGATTTATGAAATGATTCCAAGGATATAGAGGCTATGTTATTGGTGTTAACTCGAAGATGTTATTGGTGTGAGACTGATAGGGGATTTCAAGTAAAGATCTAAGTGGAGAACTCATTTTTATGAAAAGTATTAGATGTTTTCTCGGTAGATTTCATGACGAGACTAGATGAAGTTTGATAACTGTCAAAGAGATGTGAACACCATGGAATTGTTGAGAAGACGAGGCTTCCATTCGGAATAACATCTGGTGCTCAGGTGTCAACTAAAGAGGCTTATGTTGAAGTTAAGGTGCGCTACACATGAGGGGTGAATATTACCTTGGTGAGGCAAAGGACGCTGTGAGGAATAGTCGATACCTTGAGGGGTAAGGTCGAGCATACGAGTTAAACTAGATTCGTGACTTAGATTGTTAAGTATGAATCTCATGACAGTTATAGGAGTGAGACTATATATTTTGTTGGTAAGTAACCAATCTCTGTGTGGTTTAGGAGATAATAAGTATGAATAGTGATTGTAGATGAAACTATTGACGCGTAAGTGGGAATTTTGAATGATGTCCGGGTAAACGGAAGGAGTTAAGCCTTGACCTATTGAACCGTATGTTACTATTAAGTGGAATTGGAAGTACAGAGTACAAGAATACTTAGAGATTGTTGCAATGTAAGCATGGAGAGTCTATTAAAGGATGGTAAACACTAGGAGAATGTGAGTATTTTGATAAGTTAGAGGGATTAATCAAGATTTGATTTGAGACCCCAAGATGGTTAATCTTTAAGTCAACGATTCAAAATCCACAAAGTTGGATGGAGGACCAAGTGACACCTTAAACTTGTATGATCAAGGGAGTTGAGGTAGGCAAGTGATAAATACTTCATGTTATGGATGGAAGTGTTTAAAGATTTCCTAATAATGTTGTGTTATGATGAGAAGAGTTTTCATTAGTGATATTACTAAGACAGTTAGAATCATTGAGGAATAAGACCTTGTGTTGTATCTTAAGATGGAATGGATAAATTGAGACGGTGAAATGAGTATTTGAAGATTTTAGGATCCGATTTTCTAATTTTATTCAATGACATAGCGTGAATAGGAAGAAATGTAACGAATGATTTATGGTTTAGTTGTTGTTCTTGGGAAGCCAAGCGTTAAGATTTGAAATGAGTGTTTCAGATACTAGATGGACGAGGAAGATATATGGGTCTTGGAAATATTTTACTGCGAAGTTATGAGGATGAGGTTAAAGATGATTATTCTTTAGGAGATGCTTATTGGAAAAGTATGAGAAGTAATTCTTTAGGTTGTTCAATTGTCGTGATTCTTTTAGTTGGTACCTTGGTGAAGGTTGAGAATGAATAAGAAAATCCAGCGAGTGAACCAAATTTTGGAAAACGTGCAATGAAACTTGTTGGAGCAGCACATGGGTATGTAGCTTATGTCAATTAAGGATTCATGAAATGAATTATCCCACCCGTAAATCAGACATTGTTATTAGAAGAGTACGCCAATGAATTCAAAGGCACTACTTGAATGCATGTCATAGGGGTACGTTATTGTGTTCGTCAATCACAAGAGTGAAATGTTTGTTTAGTAGGGAAGAATTGAGCATGGAATGAAAATTTTTGGTGGGAACTAGTAAGGCTTGGTTTATTAAAATCACTATAAGAAGCAAGACAAAGTATGATGGCAGATGGGCTAAAAAAATAAAGGACTCTAGGTGTTAACCACATGGATGGTTGAATGATGGTAGAGGTGAAAAGTGTTTTGAGATATATTTCGATGTAGAATATTTCATAGGAAGTGTGAAAATTTGGAGGAATTAAGATTTTGTTGAATGGTTGAAGAAATTCTTAAAGACCAAGATGACAATCTTATTTGAAGGAAGAAAAGTTTAATAGTAAGAGGAAAGACGAAAAGAAAATCAAGTTAAGATGGTTGATATTTTGGGATATGACGCACTATGGTGTGTGCCAATTGTGAATGTGAAAGGAGAGAGCAACTTTGGAAGAAGACATGCAAGAGTAAGCTAAGTAATGATTTCAAAATAATGAAGATGTATCAAGGTTCGAGGTAGACATTTAAGGTTTGTATAAATGGAAAAGTGATGGAATAATTACAATGTGTTTGACCTGCCATAATGAAAAGATAATCAACAAGCTGCAAATAAAGGACGTGGTGAAATTGAGAAGTATCATAATGAATGTTGGCAGTAGATGTAGGAAAATTATTTTTGGGTTGTCCAAAATTGCGAGGTATGAAGGAAATTGACTAATGAAACATGGATTTGAGGTGTTAGGAATGAGACAGATGTAGGTCTTAACCAGTGAATGAAATTCAAGTTGGATTTTGTTGCAGACGTGACTCTTGAAATGAAGTACCCAGCTGGAAGGAAGTTTGCGTGTTGGAGGTGGTATAGTTTGGACATGTTGTCGAAAATATTTGAGGAAAACTTTGATCACCAATCGGATGTTGGGATGTGATTATTAAAGTTATAATTAAACCAACATTCTGAGAAGAACACTGTAGTTTGCTGTAGTTGTGCGAATAAAGAAAATCGACGATTTGTGGACAATGGAGAAATTAGGGAGTTTTCAGCGGTAATGAATGTTTTGTGCTCAATGTGTTGGTGTTATACTTAGTGTTTCAGTTTGGAACCTCATGGATGTTTCGTACCAAGTGCATGTATATGAGGCTTTGTGGCATAGTTTTGGGCGATTGTACTTCATCGATAGGAAAATAAGGGAAACTCAGTGGACCTTGAGAAGATTCTTAGACCGCTTGTACCTCGAGATAGCTTTAAGTCCAAGTTGAGGGGATCATTATTACAGTTGAGTTAAGATGGTATAATCCATCATCATGGTCGTTGGCTACCTATTGACAAATTGAGGAACTGATCATCCTTAATCTCTTGTTGATAGTAGACAAAATCGTGTTGAATGGAACAGGCGAGTCTTACCGGCTATGATAGTGTGTAAAGTTATTAACTACCCTATGAGAAAGGATAGACGGTACTTTCTTCGAGTAGGCCAGCCGAAACGAGTTCTAGCATGTATGGTGGGTTTGAGTGCAAACCTAGTGTGGCTACTACTCTTACTTTAAGTTTCGAGGACAAAACTTCTTTTTGGAGGGTAGTAATGTAAGACCCTTAATTTTCAAACTCTAATTTATGCCATTTTAGTATATTTGGTGTTAAATTGCTGAAGCATTTAGCCCAATTTTAATTCATTTTGTGAATTAAATACCAAAAGCATATTTTATTCGAGTTTGTTATATGTTTACCATATATATATATTTATAAATATATTTTTAGATCCGATTGAAATTATTCGTCGAAGAATAATTTATTTACGTTACGGAGAATTTATTACCGGACTGTTTTGTTAAAAATATCTCTGGTTGCTGAAAATTTTACCTGTCAATTGAGCTGCAACGGGAATAGATATTTTTAACAAAATAATTGGAGATGTGAGTAATGTGTGTAAGAGTTGTAATTATTTGTGGGTTGGTTTAGTATATATATATATTTAAATATATATGTTAGTGTGTTAGTAATATATATTTATATATATATGTATTTAGTAAGTTATATATATATATATGTGAGAAAGGAAGGAATCAGGAAAGGAAAAAAAAAGGAAAACATTTCCTCCTAGCCGCGAGCGTTCTTCTCCTTCTTTCTTTCTGTTTCGCAAAGAAGGTGTTGGTGGGTTTCAAAACCGCCAAACACAAAACCTCACATATCACCTAGATCCAAGCTTTATCTCGCGACACGACTCAAGAGAAAGTTGATCGTGATCACGTTGCGGTGCTTGGGAACTAATTTTCGCAGCTATGTGCGAAGCGGGAATTTTACCGGAATTTTATCGCGGTGCCGTAATCGGCCGTTCGAGCTACCGTCGAGGTAAGGGCTCCTTCCAAATTGTTAGCTTGCATATAGGACTCTATATATGTATTTGTGGGGTTTGATTTTGATGGGGTTTATGTGTGAATTTGGGGAAAAGGAATTTAATGGGTTTTATGTGAGTTGTGGAAAAGAAATTGGTGGTTTATGTTTAACAATTTGTAGTTTTGATTTGGTAAGTTATGGTTGATAATTTTGGAAAAAGAATTTGGTGGGTTTGAGGTGTGATGTTGTGAGAAATGAATTTAATGCATTTTGTGGGTAAAATGGTGAAATTGAATTTAATGAGTTTTGAGGTGTGGGTGATGGTGATTTTTACTTGGTATGGTTGATGTGTTTATGAGTAACTTTATGAATGTGGATATTTGCTTTATGTTTCAAGATGTGGGAATTTGAATAAAAGCAAATTATGTGTGTATTTTGATTTGGTATGAATTGATGAGATTGTGTATGTGGTTATTTGAATTCAATATGATTTGTGAATTCAATTTCATGTGATTTGAGGATTGTATGCGTTGAGTATGCTCTGTGTTAAATTTGAGAATCATTAGTGTTAAATGAGCATTAAAAATGGGGAATCTTTTAATAACTGCATTTACTTAATGATTGTGGTGTCGAGAGTCAGAGTATGCTCATGCATTTCATAGTAGTGATAGTGGTGACCGGATGGGCCACGGGATGATTCCATGTGAATAGTTGGTTCATCCTATCCTTGCGGGGATTATCGCGTCGGTGATAGTGGTGACCGGATGGGCCACGGGATGATTCCATGTGAATTGTTGGTTCATCTTATCCTTGTGGGGATTATCGCGTCGGTGATAGTGGTGACCGGATGGGCCACGGGATGATTCCATGTGAATTGATGGTTCATCTTATCCGTACGGGGGATGATTCCATGTGAATTGTTGGTTCATCTTACCCTTACATGGATTATCGCGTTGTGCTAACCTGTGAGAGGTTGCCCATTAGTAAATCGTGCTAGCCTGTGAGAGACTGCACCTTGGTAATTAGTACTAGTCTGTGAGAGGCTGTACAATTATGATTTACGCCCCTTTGAGGAGGGTTTTGTTGATATTCCGGAATCATGTGCATTGGCATATACGCATTGCATTAGGTTGCTTGGCACGCGAGTCATGTTTGACATGTTATGATGTTTGTATATTCGTACTTGATGGTAATGAGTGATTTGTGTTTTGTTGGTGTTTGTGATTGATTGAATTGGTGTTGAAAGTGTTGGAATGAATTTGGAGGTGTTGGAATTTTTTTGAAAGGGTTAAAAACTGATTTTCTGCTGTTTTGACAGGTGTATTCGACTACACCTGTGTTGTAGTCGAATACAGATGATTAAATTAGCTACTGACTTGGAATTTTTGAAGTGTATTCGACTACACAGGGTGCTGTATTCGAATACAGTTGAATGGAATGCTGTATTCGAATACAGTTGAATGGAATGCTGTATTCGAATACAGACATGCTGTCAGTGCTGTTTTTGCTGGTTTTCTGATGTTTTCCCAAGTGTATTCGACTACACATAGGGTGTATTCGAATACAACAGTGCTGTTTGGTCCAAAACTTCGTTTTTCAACCTCGTTTATGCATGTTTAACATATGTAAACCCTTTCTAGATGCATGCTAAGTTGAAAGGTGAATTTGTGCATTTAAAATGAATGCTATGTGGTATTTGTTAATTTCGGATTGGTGACCCTTTACAATTTGTGGAAATCTGGGCTTTGCCCTCAGATGAGAAACAGGGTCCATCTAAGGCGCGGCACAACGATGGGTTGGTTTTGTAACCGGAAGTAGTTGGGCTTGTTGCCATTCATGGATTCTCATTACCCAGTCACCCTCAGATAGATTAATGATCAGCTTAGGGTTGTAATCAAGAATTTTATTTATTTTCCCTTTCCTATTTCAAAGTTGTTGCTGTAAAAAGGGAACTTGTGTATTCGAAACAAAGCATTTTAGTCGGTGTATATTTTACTTTGGTTTTTCGCTCAAAACCATTTCCGCTGTTGTAATTAATGATAACCTATGTCGTGGTGATACGACTCAAATATTTTACCCAAGAGTATTTTCTTTATTTATGGATTTAACTTGGGATTCTTATCGATTTATTTTGACAAAAAAATACACTCCCGCTTTTAAAAATCGGGGTGTTACACATGTCATCTATATATAACTTAAAGTATTTGTGCTTATATGACCATTATATTCACAAAATGACACAATTGGAGTGTATCATTGCTATTGACATTAAATTTATCTATAGTTTGTTCATTTCTTCATTTAAATAAAACCAGTAGTCTAACTATAACTTGAAAAATCCAATTCAAAATTTTTATCTTCACATAAAAATTAGGAGACACTTATTCAAGTTACATTTTTATTCTTTCTTCTTCTATTTTTCTCACATTCTTTTTACTTTTCTTTTCAATATTTCAAATTCTCCCAATGAATTGTTCTTCTAATCAACATGAGTTTTGATGTAAGGTAATATATTTGGAAAAAAATTAAAGAAGCATTTTCTTTTTAAATTAAGCATGAAATAATGTGGACATATTTTGATATAGATTTCGATCTATGCATTCAAGAATGACAAAAAGTGGTCCCTTAGGATTATGCCAAAATTTGATACAAACCAACAAGTCTTTATCAACCTACCACTTTGAGCACTTTCTTTTATCAATGAAACAAAAGAATCATTTTACAACATTGATTTAAATAAAAAATCAAAACCACAAATTGGGGCCAATCTTAGTTGATACCATCTATCTCATGGTTTGTCTATTTCCTACCATAGATCAATATGCGAAAAATAATCCTAGAAAAATTTACATTTATAATATTTGTTATTGTTTTTTAGATAGGGGCACTATCCAATTCGCTATATTTATTTATTTATTTATTTATTTATTTATTTATTTATTTATTTATTTATTTATTTATTTATTTATTTATTTATTTATTTATTTATTTATTTATTTATTTATTTATTTATTTATTTATTTATTTATTTATTTATTTATTTATTTATTTATTTATTTATTTATTTATTTATTTATTTATTTATTTATTTATTTAT
>JBBPBQ010000001.1:10308491-10324711 GCA_037974755.1 Cicer yamashitae | reverse complement strand
CCAATTTGTTTTCTTTTTACATTTTTACCTTAGATATTTTATATTATGGTTAATTAATTAAAATAAATATTTAGAACATAATACTTTTAAATTAGTTTCACACACTCACACATTAAATATATATAAATATTGATAAAGTTATGCTTTTTCTTGTACTTTAAAGTTTTGAGAATTTTTTAATTGATGTTCTTCATTTTTTAAATAATTTATGATATTAATTTAACTGTACAAAACTATACATTTTAAATATGACTTGTTAATTCACTTAATCTTTGTTTTACATGAGTTATATTTCTTAAGATATAGTTTTTTTTAGCAATAATCAATAATTTTATCAATAGTTTTTTTTCGGAAATAATCAATAAATTTCGGCGATTACTCATTAAAGAGCATGAAAATTGAAGGCCATTAATCAACATTCATATTATTTTTTATTTTTTTGCTCCCTTTTAAGCTTCCATTAGTCATTTTTTACTTGTTGTTATAATACTAATTACTCTTTTTTTTTTCTTCCAGAAATTTGATGATCCTTATAATTAACTTGCTGCACTAAGAAGATTCTTAGCCTCATTCGATCTTTTATTACTTAGTACTAATGTTATTTACATACATCCTATTTTTATATCATTCTTCCAAACATTTCTTTTTTTTTTTTTTATTTCACGATTCACACTGTGTTAATAAGCAAATTTATGCTGTTTAATAAACCACTAAAAAAATATCAAAGGTGCACTCTTGCTATTTTTAGTAAACATTGAATTTTATCATAATAAAAAGTAAAAATAAATATAATGTCTTATTAAAATTTACTAAAAATAATAAGGTTTACCATTGGACCATAACAATATTAGATTATCCACATTTATTGAGAGTGTGTCTCTAATATTATAAAACAACTTTCTTATATACACTTTTCTCTTCCTAAATGGAACACCTCCGATCAACTTATTAGTGATCAATGAAATTTACATTTAAAAATAAAAACTATGATAAACTAGCATGAGCACTGTTATATATTGACTTGGCTTCATGTATAATATTATTTTTTTGAAAGGATAATCCGTACTTATTATTATGTCTTGGTCATTTATTAATATTATTGATTAATAAATTATAATTACTCCAATAATATTTAATTGTGTTGTATTTTAAGAGTACTCTTATAGTCTTTCCGAGAGCTATTAGTTTTAATTTCAGGTTCTCTCTCTTTGTCTCTCTCATTTATTTTTTATAACTACTTTGTAAAATAAATTTTAAAAATTATTCTGTACACTTGTTTTATTATTTCAAACCCCTAATTTTTTGGTATGAATCTAAAATACAACATTTATTTTATGATTTACACATTACGGTTAATTATTTCTTGTATTAATTTACTTTATAACTCTTTACAAAGAGTGGATAACTTTTTGTGCTATGACGTTGAGTGTAAACAATTAATTTTGTAAGAATTTGATGTTGAGTGTAGATGATTAGTTTTGTAAGAATTTGACTAGTACTTATACTTCTTTTAATATTTTTTGAAGAAAGTTTTTACCCTTTAATATATTTCTTGCTTATAAGGAAATAGCTACAGATATTCACTAGAGTTGCTGCGAAATTGTCATAGGATTATTTTTAGTATTTTTGCCAGCTAATTTGTACTAGCAAATACTAGATTTTTTTGTAGTGCAACTCAAAAAAGTTACTGGGTTAAAAACTAATGGTTCAAGTGTGAAAATGTGATGTTGGGGGCATAGACAAAATAAGGCGAATCTAGGAATCAAAGTTTAATCGATAAATTGCTCATGAGGTATGCATAGCAACAATACATATTGGGTGATAAATAAAGATGTTAATAAAATGCAACTTGTGTATAGTTGATTAGAAATTGTAAGCACCGTCTAATTAATTTTTAGTGCGGTATCTCTATTCTAATTTGTATTAATAAAATATAACCACTACACATGATCAAAAGCTTATAAATAAGATGGTTTAGTTTCTTTAATATATTTCTCGCTTATAAATAAAATTTTTCTTTTATATATGTTTTAAAATAATTAGGAGCAAAAACAATATGTCGAAGTATGCCGATCACAATCTGTGAATGTTTCATCCCATATTATTTATATATGAAAACACTTTTTAGCTTGTTATCTTCAAATTTAGAAAAGAGACCCACAAAGGTTTGGAGTTGATATCAATATTAACAAGAAGTTAGGTTTTCATTCATATTGTCGTTTTCTTAAAATTAAAATCCCCAAAAGCACAGTAATTTATAAATCTGGAAAAATAATTAACCTTTAATTGCTAGCCATTGATCTACAAAACTTACCTATATGAATTATTATGAGAAAACTTGTTGTACAATGGATATTGATTTTTAAATATAAAAACACAAATAGATGATGTGGATTTGTACTAGATATTTATGATTAATTAAAGTGCTACTAATAGTTATTATATTTTATAATTGTTTTAACGATATTTAAATTTTATTCTTTTGAGTTATAAAATTAAGCTATCTTTAATAAAAATAGCAAAATTAAACTCCTATCTCTATAACATTTTAAATATTATTAATTAATTAACCAACTCTCAAATACAAATCTACAACTTAGCAAATATATAAAAAAGCTAAAGTATCAACTTATCAACTCTTTTCCTTTTATGAACTATTTTACACGGTTCTCAAACTAGAAACTTTCCTTTCACATATTAAGTGAACAAATACTCAATTCTAGTAAAATAAAGAGCATGCAATAGTTTTTTTTTTTTTTTTACAAAGCAAGCAATAGTACCTAAATATGAATAAAATAATAGTGAGATAGCTGTAGAAAGTTCCAAATGTTAAAAAAATCAATTTACATAAGTAAAAAGTGTGTGTAATTGGTGGAGGATTTCCTGTGGTCCAAAACAAATGTTTCACATGCTGGGAGAGATTTTGGATTACAATTGTATCCATGTTACATTTAACTCTCTACAAAATCAGTGATATATTTAAAAGATAGACTATATTTCTCTCTTTTTCATCGTTGAAATTATTTATCTTCTTAACAATAGAATAATAATTTTAAAAAATATGTATATTATCACAATTTAAGAGTGACTATAATTCTAAGCTAACAGTACACCATAATATAATATTTTTAAGGATATATCTAATATGGACTTCTAATAAAATAGTCTATTAATTATACGGACTTCTATTAATTATTATTAATAAAAATTAAAGAATAAATATAACATTTATTAAAAACAAAAAAGCAAATTTTATTCCTAGACGAAGACCATATTAGACGATCCTTATTTTTAATAAGATTTTGAACAAATATTTTCGTCGAAGAAATATACGAACTATCAGAAGCATAATTGTCTATCTAATATAGACAAACAATATTATAGAAAAGTGTCCCAAACATATTTTAGAATTTATTATAGGGAGGTAAATTTCATCCAATATTCTTTATATAGACAAACACTAATCTAATAAATCTTTTAGCCAGATAATTATCTTCAAAGTGTCCCACAATTTTTTGAATTTATTATAGCCAGGTTAGTTTTTCTAGTCCCCCACCCTACGCTATGCTCTTGGTTTGCATCGAGGTATGGAAAGCTAGAGATGCGTACATGCATCAAACCAATTTTTTCAATTGTTGAGAAAGGTTAAAGTAAGGTACATATGATGAAATGAAGAGTGATATAAATAAAAGAGGAAAAACCATTTCAAATTAAACTCTTGCAATGTACAAATTACTCTTCAATTGGACTTGATTTCAACAACACTATTTCCCTTGCTTATTATCATATATTATTATAATATGCATGTCACCACCAACACTCATTCATTTCCTAATTGATTATTTTACACATTCGTATACATGAAATACTGAATTAATTTGTTTGTTTAGACATGGAGAAGTCTGAGGCATTATTATTTTTATTATACTTATATAATAACATTCAAATTCCAATTAGTTTTTTTTTTTATTTCTATATATCTTAAATATTTTATATTATGTTTAATTAATAACAATAAATATAATTCTCTAATTAAGATAATGTTTATGCTTGTTTATATTTATTTGTTATCAAAATAGACTACTAATAAAGAAATGACAAATATCTTATTAAAGAAATCATAAATATATTTTCTTTTCCCTTTTACCCTAAAAGAATGCAGTTTTATACTTTTGTTATATAAAAATAAACATGCCAATATTGCAACTTTCAAGTATTATTATTCATTTGGTTCAAAATAATTCTTTTTAGTTGTTGTCATGAAGTCCAAAAATATAATGATCCAATCATAATTATTATTAAAAAACAAGTAGCCAATTTTCATCTTATTTTGTTTTCACTTTCTCTTTGTAACTCAAAATTTCAATTAGGAATTTAGGTAGGACAATCCATTGGTGACATGCATTTCCTAGTTACCAAGGTAAAAAAACTCTATGTGAATAGTAAAAGTCGGATTCATTTCATACATGGATGAATGCTAAAGCAAAAGAAAGCACTAATTGTAAGATTCTAACTTCACACTTAATTCCAAAGCAATGAAAACACCCTCACACAATTGGATGCATCTTCTTACTCTATAAATACACAAACTTCCCTTCACAATTATCAGAACTCCACTTCTTCCTCTATAATATACACCACTCCACCACTTTCTATACATCACTTTTCTATAGATATACCTACACACTTCTTCATCCATATTTCTATAACCTACACACTTCTTCCTCCATATCTTTAATACCAAACACTCCACCACTTTCATAAAAATATCCATTACATATCCATCTCTTCTAAAAACCTCTTGCTACATATAAACCTCTTGCTGCCCACTTAGAAGCATATTAATAGAATTTACAAGTATGTCTTTTATTTCAGATTTTTACTAATAACTTTCTTTGTTTTCATATATTTGATAATCCTTATAGCTTGTTGCACTAACAAGATCCTTAATCACATTTCTATTACAAGTATGTCACTAATGAAAAACACTCTTTTCTCTGTTCTTTACAACGAAGAATCAAAAGTTGATTTAATAGCTGTGATGTATGACTTTTTTAATTAATGTTCTTCATTTTTTAAATAATTCAATATATTAATTTAACTGTACAAAACTATACATTTAAAATATGACTTGTTAATTCACTTAATCTTTGTTTTACATGAGTTATATTTGTCAATATATAGTTTTTTTTGAGGAAATAATCAATAATTTTCAGCAATTACACATTGCAGAGCATGAAAACTGAAAGCCATTATAATCAACATTCATATTAATTTTTTTTTCTCCATTTTAAGCTTCCATTAGTCATTTTTTACTTGTTGTTATAATACTAATTACTCTTTTTTTTTAATATTTGATCATCCTTATAATTAACTTGCTGCACTAAGAAGATTCTTAGCCTCATTCGATCTTTTATTACTTGGTACTAATGTTATTTACATACATCCTATTTTTATATCATTCTTTCACACATTCCTTTTTTTTAATTCACGATTCACACTATGTTAATAAGCCAATTTATGTTGTTTAATAAACCACTAAAAAAAATATCAAAGGTGCACTCTTGCTATTTTTAGTAACATTGAATTTTATAATAAATATATAAAATATAAAAATAAATAAAATTTTTTATTAAAATTTACTAAATATAATAAGGTTTACCATTGGACCATAACAATATTAGATTATCCACATTTATTGAGAGTGTGTCTCTAATATTGTAAAACAACTATCTTATGTACACTTTTGTCTTCCTGAATGGAACACCAACTTATTAGTGATCAATGAAATTTGCATTTAAAAATAAAAACTATGATAAGCTAGCAGGCCAAAAAATGCATGAGGACTTGATCTATGGTTTAATTAAGTTATTGACTTGGCTTCATGTATAATTACTCCAATAATATTTAGTTTTGTGTTGTATTTTTAATAGTACTCTTTTATTCTTTCAGGGAGCTATCACTTTTAATTTCAGGTTCTCTCTCTTTGTCTCTCTCTCATTTGTTTTTTACAACTACTTTGTAAAATAAATTTTAAAAATTGTTCTGTACACTTGTTTTATTATTTCAAACTCCTATTTTTTGGTATGAATCTAAAATACAACATTTATTTTATGGTTTCTTGCTAGCCTATGTTGTTTACACATTACGAATAATTATTTCTTGTACTAAATTAATTGTTAGGATGTGTTGATCGTAATATTTTATAACTCTTTACAGAGAGTGGATAATTTTTTGTGCTATGATGTTGAGTGTAGACAAGTAATTTTGTAATTTTTTAAGTGTTAGACTGTCGATAAAGAAGAAACACGTTGAAAACAATGTCATAATTGTGGTAATCAAGTGTTAAATTCTAGGTACATAAAAAATAAAGTCCTATATTATTTTTATTTATTTTAAAAATATTAAAATTAATTGATTTAAAAATATTAATATATTAAATTTTTTTATCAAGTTGTAGTACCCCAATTTTGTCCTACCATTTTAAAATGAATTAAAAAAAATAATAATAAAGAATAATATATATTTTACAATTATTATCATTAAATCTCAAAATCATTTTATAAATCTGACAAAATTTTGAACTCATATTTACATAGATATTCTCATTACATTACCCTAAAAAAAACTTTAAAGTAAAATAAAAACAAACAAAAAATAAAGGAAAGACATTTTACTGTTTTTCTTAGTTGGTTTCTTGTTTCTAGCAAGCAATGTCAAGCACTTTCTTAACTGTTTTCTTTTTTCTAGCAAGCAATGCCAAGCACCCAACCTTACTGCTTTAAAAGCAGTTAAAAGAAGTTCAAATACTTCCGTCCTAACGCAACAGTCCCACTCTCTTAATTTTTTATTTTTTTAACTTAATAAGGTTATTATTTTTACCATTTGAATACTCAATAAAAAAGATTAGCCACATTTTTTCTTAATATGTTTATTCCGCACTCTACACCTTTACTAAGACACACACTTATGAGTGAGACCCTATACCCGGGCCGGAGTAAAGCTTAAGTTTAGTTAGGGGTTTAGTGGTAATCATGTTGGATGTACATCCTATTTGGTTATTGCAAAAATCTCGTCTAGAGTGTGACTCCATTAGAAATACCTACAATTTGGATGTACTTCTTATTTGTAGTGATGTTTCGATACGAGTACCTGGCTCTAGAGACCAATGAATTTTAAGATTATAGAACCCGCCCAGAAAAGAGTTCATGAATTTAGAAGCCTATAGACTTTAAAATTTCTCCAATCTTAGATAGAATGCATCTAAGTCATATCCTAGCCTTCTTGCTTTTAAATGACAGATTTTGTATTTTTATTTTTATTTTTTATTTTTATTTTATTTTTTTATTTGCATTTTTATTTATTGTTTTGTTTTTTTTGTTTTTTGTTTTTGTTTTTTTCTCCACTACCCGACATCAGTATACCTCTCAATTTTTCTTTGTTGCATCCATGCAAATAGCTTTCATTGTTAATGATAAAGTTAAATATTTTTTATAGTACCATGCATTCATTTCATGCATTAAAATTATTTTCAACACCATACCATACAATATATCATATGCACAAGAGTTTCGCTAGTGTCTGAGAAAAAATAACAAAAAATAGAAGCACATTTTTGAAAAAATAAAGAAAAGAAAACAAAGTCACAAAAGTTAAAAAGTTATTAGATCCTTGATCTTGAAGAGAATGAATAAATGAAAACTACCCTCTAGTAGCCCCAACATAAATGACGACTCCATCCCTTTTATTTTTCTCATTATTTTTTTTAGTAATTTTCTCATTCATAGGTTCTTTTTATTGTTTCTAAATTAGGCTTTTGTTTAAAATAACTACTATTTCGTAAAATTATTTTTGAAATATATTTTACAGAACTAAATTAAAATAAAACACATTTCAAGAGTTTCTTTAAATAAATAAAGACCGGCTAATAAGGGTGATTAATTTATTCAATTAAAAAGACTATAAAAGAGTATAATTTATCTCTTTCTCTATGGTGTCTTTTCTAATTCTACTATAACAATACATTTTGGTCTTTTTTTTCTCTCTCTAAAAAATTTATTTGATGTATTTGAATTTGAAAATGTGATTTTCTTTCATTTATTATTTACTATTTAATTCAAAGTCATTTTTTAGGTTCTATTTGTTTTATGTTTTAGAAGATGAGGTCTAACCACTTAAAAGTTTATCGTTTTGTCTAATAAAATATAATTTTCAAAATTTTATGTATATAATTTATTTTAAATATTATTTTAAAAATAATTAAAAAGTTAAATATTTAAAATAGAATTTTATTGCTGTTTATTAAGTGAACAATTAATAAAATTAATATTTAAATAAGTTAAATATAATCTTGAGATTTTATTGTGAAATCAGTAAGTGAAAAGTTATTTTAAAATTTTACTATGAATCAAATAAATGATAAAGTTACATTAGGATTTTGTTGTGGATTATTCTTGTAGAAAATATCTACATTAAATTCACAAGAAAAAGAAAACTTTCTTAAATATTTATGTGCGAACTTTCGATCCACTAGAAATGTTTTTTATTGAAGTAAATCTACAGAAAAATTTTAAACAAAGTCATACATGCAGAAAATTTCCGAAGCTAAATCTACCTTAAATGACATGCTTTTAGAAACTATTATATCATAACCATACAACCTAGTGACATACCATGAAAATAACCTCCATGGTGCTATATATATATATACTTGTTTACATCTTTACTAGTTATGCGACTATCAAAATATATCATCTCCTTATTGTCCAGTTCAAATTCAATAATAAATTTATCAATCATTTTAAAGTAAGACTTTGTTAAAATCTTGCAGGATGAGAACCTTGAACACATCATGTTTTGCTAGCTCGTCACGATGCTTTTTTCAACAGATTTTTGTTTCATATGTTTCCATCTTATTCATAGTGGTCATAAGTGGTGGCTATAAAAAGGTGCTTGCATCTCGTCACCTTGTTGAAGTGGATCACCAAGGTTATCCAACATAGTTTTCTACTGATGATCGTATCTTGTTGTCTGAGCTCCAAAAAGGTCTAGCTCGACCCAACACCATTGTGGCCAAGGATGGTAGTGGCCAATATAAAACGGTTACAGCTGCTATTAACTCATACCCTAAAAATCATCAAGGAAGATATGTTATATATGTTAAAATGGGTGTCTACCATGAGTACATTACTATCGACCCTAAAAAAAGTAAAATTTTATTATACGGTGATGGCCCTACAAACACAATTATCACCGGAAACAAGAGCGTTCAAAATGGACTCAACACGCGCGATACAGCCACATTTTGTAAGTTAATCATTAGTTCTTACTAATTTATTCATCTATTTTTCTTAAATTTAATTGAGAGTATAGTGTTATCTTGATAATTATGTTAGTTGGGAAGAGGGAGAGAGAAAATATTGAATAGAGATTCTCTTATGTTAATCTAGTATGTTTATTAGATCTTAATTTGTTAGTTTATTTCAAATCGTGTACAATAGTTATGTTAATTAAGAACAGAGCAAAAAAATATTTAAGTTAATAGAGAATTTATTTAAAAATTGCTGGTAAAAATTTAATGCAAAATTTGGGTAATTTTTATTTTGGTAGGTGAACGAAAATTAAATATGATGTGTAATTATCTAATTAATCTTATGTGAATTAATTTTTGGATATTTAAATGTGCTTGTAGCCACCTTTGGTGAAGACTTCATTGCCATGTCAATTGCATTTGAGAATAAAGCTGGTCCAAAAGCTCAACAAGCAGTAGCACTTCGTGTTGACGGTGATCACTCAGTATTCTTCCGATGTGCATTTCTTGGTTATCAAGACACATTATACGCACACAAGGGTCATCAATTCTACCGTAACTGTGAGATTTATGGAACCATTAACTTTATCTTCGGTGAGTCGGGTATTACCTTGATCCAGAACTCTAAGATCTTGGTAAGGAAGCCCATTCAAGGACAACAAAACGTTGTGGTGGCAGATGGCTCATCCAGCAAGGACGTCCACACTGGAATAGTTCTCCAAAACTGCTCCATCATGCCTGACATTGAGCTATATCCTTATCGGTTTGTAGTGAAGACTTACTTGGCAAGGCCATGGAAGGCTTTTTCAAGGGCGGTCTTCATTAACAATTATTTTGATGATTTTATTCAACGAGATGGATATATGATATGGAAAGTTAATGAAACAAACACTGAAAACTCTTACTTTGCTGAGTTTGGCAACATTGGACCCGGTGCCAATGCTACTGCAAGAGTTAAATGGGCAAAAGGTGGCATTATCAAAGATGAAGCTGTTAGATTCACTGCTGAACCATGACTTAATGCTAGCACTTGGTTGCCTTTCACTGGCGTGCCATACAATATAGGATTATAGGCTTATGATATTTTCTTTGTTTCATTTCAACTACAATACTTTGTATTTTGATTATAACCATAATTCTTATAAATAATATTGTGTAACAATCGAATTCTTAATTATCAAAGAAAAAAAAATCTACAATTAATATTATTTCTATATATACTAGAACTTGAGTCCATGCTATGCACAAAAATTACGTATTGAATTAATACAAAGTAAAGTTGCATATATAACATAAGAATGCTCCAAATCATATAATAAACTATTTGATATTTTGAAATACTTCTTTATAAAACTACATTTGATGTAATATTTGAATCCTGATCACTTTTGTGATGATAAACTGAGTTTTGTGGCATAATATATCAGTTTGATCTATATTCCTCAATAACATGACCGGTGCCCCCACTTTTAACTTCAATACATGATTTGGAAGACTAAATACATTAGAATTGTTATTGAGAAACTCGTTGTTTATATATATATATATATAATTCTTGTTTTTAAATTGTAAGGCTTTATTGATTGGAAGCTAATTATTTCACTTTACTATATTACACTATATTATTCTAGTTTGTTTGTATATTCATAGAGTAGGTTAAAAGCTATTTGGGTCTCATGTTGAAAATTGTCTACCTTTGAATGAAGTAAATAAATAACACGCATTACTAAGAATTATGATTAATCAAATAAA
This sequence comes from Cicer yamashitae, assembly GCA_037974755.1. Lineage (NCBI taxonomy): Eukaryota > Viridiplantae > Streptophyta > Magnoliopsida > Fabales > Fabaceae > Cicer > Cicer yamashitae. The sequence goes on along the minus strand of JBBPBQ010000001.1, from coordinate 10,313,649 downwards.
ACAAAAAAGTTCACAGGGTCTTAGGACATATGAGCTCAACATAATACAGTTAAAAAGTGTCCTACAAAAATTACTTATAAAATATCAATTCTATGATGGCTCAACGTCTACTGGATATAAAGATATATAATTCAGATCTTTATTCCATTTACTCTCTTGCTCTCTACAAATTCAACCCATCTTCATTTTGCCTTCCTTAGCTATCCATCACACAAAACTCCAAACACTGCATCGCTTTTTGCACCAACCTCCAAATGTGCAAAGGTGGCCGACAACAGGTCGCAGTGCTGCAGAATGGGTTGCTAAGGTTGAAAAAGAAGAGATGAAAAGGGTTTGGGTCGGTTGGTTGGACTATGATGAAAGTGATAGAACTCAAGTGATTAATAATAAATCACACTTCACTATATTGTTTTTATTTACAAGTTTAATCTTGAGTTAAGAATGTTCTGGTCATATAAGAGGGTACTAATTAACTTTTGAATTTATTTTGTTCTAAAAGCGAGAAAATATAATATTTGTGTGTGAAAAATCCACTTAATATTTTGCATGTCGGAACGTGAGAGTGTTAGATTGTCGATAAAGAAGAAACACGTTAAAAACGATGTCCTAATTGTGGTAATCAAGTGTTAACTTCTAAGTTCATAAAAAATAAAGTCCTATATAATTTTCAATTTGTAATTTAATTAGTAGACACTTGTATTAGTTATCAAAAAATGTACCATAATCTATTGTCTGACAATTGTAATTTTAATTAACTTCTCTTATTTAATATCATTATATTACCTCAGCATCAGGGTGACTCTAAGATATAGGGAAACTTGTGAATTTTAATATGAGATATTTTAAATGTCTATAATAGTATTCTAGTAAAATTATTAAGTATTTTATACGCGTCGTAACCAATTAAGTATTCTAGTAACCAATTCGAAGACGATCATCATTTATATTCTTGTCGATCTATGCGTCGGTAACTAACTCGAAGACGATTATTTATATTTTTGTCGATCTACGCATCGGTAATCAATCTGAATACGATCATTTATAGTTTTGTCAATCTACGCACCAGTACCCAATCTGAATTATTTCATCTTTGCCAAACATGTTTATCACATCCTTGTGTCACATCTCATTTTTTACTTCCACAATTTATTTAGACAAAATTTAGGTCCTTATATTTAATTATCTTTTACAACGATAATATTCATATTATCTAGTAAGTATAATTAAATAGGGGCAACAGTCCCACTCTCTTAATTTTATTTTTTTAACTTAATAAAGTTATTATTTTTACCATTTGAATACTCGATCAAAAAGATGAGACATATTTTTTTTATTTGTATTTTTATTTATTTTTTTGTTTTTTTATTTTTTTCTCCACTATCTGACATCAGTATACCTCTCAATTTTTCTTTGTTGCATTCATGCAAATAGCTTTCATCGTTAATGATAAAGTTAAATATTTTTTATAGTACCATGCATTCATTTCATGCATTAAAAATTATTTTCAACACCATACCATACAATATTCATAATCATTCATTTTTATGTAGGTCCATTAGAGAACCATTGAATTCAAACCTAGGGTGTGGATATCTTTGATTAAAAATGGGATCCAGCAATGAAACTGCAATCCCAATGCTAAGGAAAACTATGAATCTGAAAACCAAAATGTCTCAAGTTGACAGTTTAAAAAGACTTCGTAGCTTGTTGGAGTTTAATCACCGGTTAACATTAACTAAGAAATATGGAAAGATTCTTGATTTACTGGATGTGGATGTACAAATAGGGGCTCTTACCGCTTTGGCTCAATTCTACGACTCTCTTTTGAGATGTTTCACCTTTTAAGACTTCCAACTTGCGCCTACTTTGGAAGAGTTTGGACCAATTTTAGGCTACTCCCTAGAAAAAGGGAAACCTTATCGTTACATGGGAAACTATCCATCCACAACCAAAGTAGCTGAGATACTAAGGGTTGAAGAGGAAAGTTTGATTAACCAAAAGAAGAAAGGAACTTTTGGTTTTCTAAGAAGTTTTTTTTGAAGAAAGAGAACATCATTTAGCTAAAGCCCAAGATTGGAGTGCTTTTATGGAGGTGCTAGCTCTCACCATCTATGGGGTTGTTCTATTCCTGAGTTATGATGAAATTATTGATTTAGAGCAATCGATGTCTTCCTAGCTTTGAAGAATAGAAGAGAAAATCCTACAACAGCCGTCCTCCATGATGCGTACTATACACTTAAACTATTGTCATGAGAAAAAAGGCAAGCGAATTTTGTGTTGTTTACTTGTTTTGTACGTCTGGTTGGTGAATCATATGTTTAATAGTGGGTGCCAAAAGCTTTGCCCTATCAATGATTTCAAGAATTGTTATGTTGACATAAAGGATAATCGAGAATGGGCTCGGAGATTGGTAGATCTTAATGAAAAAACATTTAGATGGTATGCGAGATGACGAGAGGTAAAAGAAGTAATATACCAATGTGGAACATTCCCTAATGTGCCACTTATGGGGACTAGTGGTTGTGTGAATTATAACCCAATATTGGCCTTGAGACAACTTGGGTATCCTATCATAGGGGAACCAATGCCAAAATTATTAACCCCTTTTATTCTTTATGACATGGGTCTAGATACCATTGAAGATTTGAGGAGAGTACGTCATTCTTGGAATACGATAATTAGAAAAGGGAAGGAACTAGGAAGTAGAAGTTATGGTGCAGATGATTGCTACCGACAGTGGGTCAAGAATAGGGTCCAAGAGATTAAGCTACCTTTTCATCGTACATCTGAGGCAACTGATAAAAAACACCAATGCAACCCCTTATCGTTAGTGAAGAAATTGAGAAGTTGCAAGCATCAATTCTAGAGGCGGAAGAAGAATATGCGAGAAGAATTGATGGTAGTTCATCGAGCATATGAGATTGCCTTGTTGGAAAATGAGCAGAAGATAATTTCTCTTGAAAGATCAAATAAAAGGGCAAAGGTAGTGGAAGATTATAAGCTCAAGCTTCAATGCAATTTAAGGGCCTCTGATGAATCTTTATGTTTGAGAAGACAAGAAAGAGACCAAGCCCGAGAGGAGGTTGAGAAATTGAGAAAATGGTTGAAAGATTCAGAAATTAGTGAGAGAAATGCAAAAAGACAATTGGAAGATTTGATACAACATTTGGAGAGAGAGGTTAAGACAAGGATAGAAGAAGAAAAAATTGAAAAAAAAAAGAAGTTGTTGCTAGAAGGAACAAGAGGAAGAGGAAGCAAATATGTTAAGAAATCGAATGATGGATCAAGTGGAAGCAATAGAGATGCTTGGGCAAGAAGGGATAATGTGGATGGATCATTTTGAAAAACTCACTTTCATAGCCAACCAAGCCATCGAAAGGGTCCCCGTAATCCTAATGAAAGCAGAAGCAAGCATAATTCCATCTGCCACACCTGTTGAGATTATTACTTTCATTCAACATTGTAATAGTTTGGTAGAAGCAATGAATAGTTTAATTCCCCGAGAGCGATAGAAACAATGTATTTCAGATATAGAGAAAAATGTTGCACTTGTACCCTTTTAATTATCAATGAACGAACTTGTTTTGAGTTTTCTCTACGTATGGGTTTGATTCTGATGCATGATCCAAAAAAGATGCTTGTGCATAGGTTGCGAAATCAATGGTTCTCTAACACCCACATGCAAGCATATATATATATATATATATATATATATATATTTACTTTTTTACTCCATTATATGTAAACAAGGTCCGCTTACTATTTTATTATTATTCTTTCACTAAAGAAATAATTTTACTTTTTTTCTTTTAATTTTTTTTTTTGAATTTAGCTTTTTAATTTCTCCTAAAAAAACCAAAATATTACCAATAAGTATAGAAATTGATTGAGATGAGACATCTTATTAATCTTAAATATTTATAACATTTGAATTGTGACAACTTGATGATCTTAAACTTCAAATTAATAATCTTATAATAATATTAGATTGATCAAGATATGACATCTTGTTAGTCCTAGTTTAAAACACATGAGTTGTGACAACTCTATGATCTTAAACATTTTCAGCCAATTTCAAACAAACAAGAAACATACTCATTATAATAAATTTCTCAGACTCGAGGTCTTTTTCCTTTATCTAAATTTCCCTAACAAAACGTCTTTTTTTAATAGCAATCATCACATCTGCATTTTTTACCAAGAACTACGTAGCTTTGATTTCTCCATCGCACCGAGAAATACGTAGGCGCAAGATCACACTCTTGTGAGGCACATTAATAAAACATCTCTTTTTTTCACTTCTATTTCTTAAGCATACTTTTATTTTAAAATCACATTCAAAAAACAAACAATTGATATTCATGTTTAATAATAAGTGAAAATAAATATATTTAAGTTAATATTAATTTTGCACAATTAATTATATGTAACCGTATTTTAATGGATGTCGTAGGGTGCTAGTATCTTCCCTACGCATAATCGACTTCCGAACTCAAAATTTGGTTTTAAAGACCATTTTTTTTTCTTCTATTTTTAAGAGTTTCTCAATATTTTCCCTATTTTAAAATAAATTTTGGTTGCGACTCTATTAAATTCGATAAACACTCGAAAATTTAGACCGTGACACAAGCCCAAAATGTTTTTGATAGCCTGTATATTAAGTACAAATTTAATTTTTTTTAAAGCTTAATTAAAATAATTGCTTTTGATGGTCTTATCCAGCCAGCTCTATATCTTTACAAATGAAATGAATATGAGAGCACTTCTTTTATAGTGATATTTTTAAAAAAAATTGTTTGACATATCTTGGTTTGTTCATGTGTATAAAAATTGGTATTGATATTGTAATTATAACTTCGAAACCATTTAAATATATATTGGTTGATCTAGAAAGATGGCAGAACCTTATTCTTAGTCATAATTTTTATTTTGTTCAGTAAGAATTTCAATTTATAATATGGTAGATTGAAATTCTGTAGACTTTATACAAAATAAAGTTGGTTATTAATTATTTATACACTACTATACATATTCATAATATTTTATAGCAAACTTTTAAATATGGACGAGGCGAGACCCAAGTGTATCATATGCACAAGAGTTTCGTTAATGTCTGAGAAAAAAACACTCATAACAGAAAACAGAGGCACATTTAAAA
>JBBPBQ010000001.1:10199931-10308255 GCA_037974755.1 Cicer yamashitae | reverse complement strand
AAAAAAAAAAAAAAAAAAAAAAAAAAAACAGAGACACAAAAGTTAAAAAGTTATTAGATCCTTGATCTTGAAGAGAATGAATAAATGAAAACTACCCTCTAGTTGCCCCACCATAAATGACAACCCCACCCCTTTTATTTTTCTCATTATTTTTTTTTAGTAATTTTCTCATTTATAGGTTATTTTTATTGTTTCTAAATTAGGCTTTTGTTTAAAATAACTACTATTTTGTAAAATTATTTTTGAAATACATTTTGCAAAACTAAATTAAAATAAAATACATTTCAAACTCCTTTCTAAAAAAGTATAGTGATTCTTAATTCGAGTTTCTTCCATAATCTCTTGTTTGAGCAAGATCCACATTTTAATAACATCTCTTTTTTAAATAGATAATCACTTTTTTCATGAAGGTAGAATAGCTGTTTGTAGAGTACTAATTAATATATATTTTTATTTTAAGAGTTTCTTTAAATAAATAAATATTGGCTAATAAGGAAGATTAATTTATTCAATTAATAAGACTATAAAAGAGCATAATTTATCTCTTTCTCTGTCCGTGTCATTTCTAATTCTACTATGACAATACATTTTGGTATTTTTTTCTCTCTCTAAAAAATTTATTTGATGTATTTATTTGAATTTGAAAATGTGATTTTCTTTCATTTATTATTTACTATTTATTTGTGTCATATCTTATGTTTATTTGTGTTTCTCACTATTGGAACTGCAAAATGAAATATATATTAATGATTTTGGAATACTTTACTATGTTAATTAAAGTGATCAATTAGAAAAATAATTAGTCATATATTGAAAATTTTAAATGACATTTATATTTAAATAATTTTTTTGATTAAATTGATACATATTGTGAAACAGAAGAAGTATATAATAAAATTACACCATTAGTAGATCATCTTTAAAAAAAACGTTAGTTGAAATATATGATTAAGAGCATGTTGGAAATACTTTAATTAGTAGAGTGATGAATATATTCAATTAACAGTAAACCCCCAACATATTTCTTTCTTCAGTCAATTGTGAGATATAGAGTGTTTGCCAGTATAATTCATTGTGAACAAACTATAATATCATAACAAGAATACGTGGAAAAAAAACTATGGTCGAAAAAGTTAAGGTTGGATCTAAGCACGGAGAAAATGGAACCACGAGAGTTTTTAACAAGAAATCAAAAAATGTTCTATTTGTTTTATGTTTTAGAAGATCAGGTCTAACCGCTTAAAAGTTTATCGTTTTGTCTAATTAAATATAATTTTTAAAATTATTTGTATATAATTTATTTTAAATATTATTTTAAAAATAATTAAAAAGTTAAATATTTAATATAGAATTTTATTGCAGGTTATTAAGTGAACAATTAATCAAATTAATATTTAAATAAGTTAAATATTATCTTGGAATTTTATTGTGAACTTAGTAAGTGAAAAGTTATTTTAAAATTTTACTACGAATTAAATAAACGATAAAGTTACATTAGGATTTTGTTGCGGATTATTCTTGTAGAAAATATCTAAATGTCAATTCACAAGAAAAAGAAAACTTTCTTAAATATTTATGTGCGAACTCTGGATCCACTAGAAATATGTTTTATTGAAGTAAATCTACAGAAAAATTTTAAACAAAGTCATACATGCAGAAAATTTCCGAAGCTAAATCTACCTTAAATGACATGTTTTTAGAAACTATTATATCATAACCATACAACCTAGTGACATACCATGAAAATAACCTCCATGGTGCTATATATATATATATATACTTGTTTACATCTTTACCAGTTATGTGACTATCAAAATATATCATCTCCTTATTGTACAGTTCAAATTCATTAATAAATTTATCAATCATTTTAAAGTAAGACTTTGTTAAAATCTTACAGGATGAGAACCATTCTAACTCTGAAGTACTTGGTTAAGAGACTTGATACTATGCTACCATCCCGGTGGACGGACAATTCAAATTTGCCCTGTCCTCATAGATCCCCTCAACTCAACCCGAGACACATATACGCGACAGTCGAGGTAAACGTGTGTTGCATGGTAGCTCCCGACATTTGGAGTGCTACCTCCAAGTCACCTAGGAATTCCCCACCCGAATACCTCCAAGGTCTAACAATCTTGTCTTAAGGCTCAATAGTAGACCGCCACGATCAGGCTCAATTCAGTTGTACTTCCCCAAAATCGCTAGGCTTGTCAGGCCCTACCTATATGATGACAAAATAATCTCCACTTCACAAATTCTCAATATTTATTTTCTCCCCTCGTTGGCCTATGATACTCCATTAAGACCGTCATCTCAAACACAATTTGGAATCACAATTATTTCATCAGGGGTTACTTCAATATTTTCATCACAAATTCATAACATCACTATTATAAATCACACATCATCATCATTACATAACTCATCACAATTTAGAGGATCACTATCATCAATCGTGCCTCATCACATAAACTTATCACAAATTTATAAAATCACAATTATTATTCATACATCATCATCATCACATAATATTATCACAATACATCCTTCTTTTATTATCAGATCACATACACTCATCTAATCAAACATATACATAAAATTAATTCGACACTCAATATCACAATAACATCAAATACCACACATTTAAATAAATTAAATCAATCAACACCTTAAAAATATTTATATTCTATATTTTAATCTCACAATTTCCATATTTTCACATAATTAATTTATCCCGCAAAGGGCTACTGCTGTACGTAGCAAGCCCTGGATGAATCGTTGGGAAATACGGTTTTCCCGTTCATCTCACAATATATTATACTCATGAATTCAAACGCTCTCTCACCCCTTACCTTATTTCGACGCTTTCACACATGAATACGATTCCATGAGCAAACAGCCTTTGTTCATTGACTCTTTGTTCTTCAATCGATCTAACTCCATAGTTTATGGCTAAATGTTAAAAATAATTTTGAAATTAATTTTGAAATTCTAAAACTAATTTTGAAATTCGGTCAAGGAAACTTACCATAAATCAGAAAACCAATTAGTGGATAATATAGACATTTTTCACACGATTGTTTTGGCATTAATTTCACTCAAATCGGAGTTAAGGTGAAGAAGAACGATGCAAAATAAGGAATTTTATAAACGGAGAAGTCGGGTACTTTAGAGAGAAATTGGGATGGTTAAAAATCTGAGGAAGTATGTTTATTTGACTACCTAAATGAATAAAACAACATTTTGAAATTTGGGCGAAAATGGAGAAACTTTTCTGAAACAGTTATCGGTCATCAATGCCAAACGATAATCCTAATTTATGTTTTCTATTCCTTAGCGGCTCCTGCTACTCCTCCACCATGCTTCCTTATATTTTATTATTATTATTATTATTTAATTAGGTTTTACTTCTATATGGGCCTAAGCCATGAAACACATTTTACTTATTTTTTTTACCAATAATTACCAAAGCTATTTTTTTTTAAACACAAAAAATAAAGTAATTAATCTTTTAAAACACATTAATAACCAAAACTCTTATATTCAAAACTATCACTATAATAATACTTATGTTTCAAAACACTCAAATTAAAATATTACCATCATTAGAGAATAATCAAAACTATAAAATAAATCACACTTTATATTTGTTATTATATCATAATAAATATATATAAAATCACAATGGCATAAACATATATAAAATCACAATGATTATGTGTTCGTGTAATATTCCGCGGTTGAGCTGCACTGTTGTTTTAATTTCTGTATCTTCCCATTTTTAACCTTTGGCGCAAACTTGCAAAACTCATATTTGGCTGACACATGCTACTAGTTGGTATTTTAATGTTCACCTTGGAGTTGAAAATAGTCAGTGAGCCTTGTCAAATATGAGGTACACAATGTTTTTACACTTAGTATTTGAATAATTGAATGATTACATCATAAGTGAATATGTGATTAAAAGGGATGACATGCCAATTGAAATAAAAAATTAAATTACAAAGTTATAGGTTATTCAAGTTATTTCTACTTGGAGATGAGTAATTCTAGAGTGGGGAACTCAGAGATGACAATTAAACATGCTCCAGCTGAGTTCGATTCAGGAGTATAAGACCACTTGTGTTCTATGTTATTTACAGGATTTTTTTTTTTGTTTTCTTTTTCCTATTCCATGGAATAGTTGTGCAAATTTATCATACCAATTTGCATTCATTCTTGTTTGGTTTTCAAAAAAAAATAAATAATAGTTTTTAGTTTGTTAATTTCGGATTAGACTAGTGTGCTGAAGATAGAATAGGCTTGACAGGGAAGGACTTAAAGTTTGAAGAGTGTTATCAAATTGAGTAGTTTCTATGACTACCTACGAGTACACCATAATAGTTTGCTGTATACTAGATTGTCCTTTTTTTTAACATCCAACATTTTGTTGTTTCTAGCTTTTTGAGAATATCCAAAATTCAAACTCTTGCTAAATTGTGTAGATGTGAGTATGATAAAGATTTAAGGTTGAGTTGGTTTGTGGCCTCTTTTGTGATTTGCTGAGTTGTATTCTTTCACCTTTCATATAGTTTAAATTTTTTCATGAAAGAAAGTGCATATGTAATATATGATTTGAATTTCCAATTTTGCTTTGGATACTGCACAATAGAACAAGCATGCGTGTCAATTTGCTATATGAATGATGATACATCAACGTTTATACTTTTCATATATTTTATAATAAAGATTTTTTTTGCTGTTCAGCATAAACCAACATGCTCTTTTGTTATAATGTGGAAAATGAAGTCAATTTGGAACCTGTTGACCTCTTTATTACGGTCAATATGTACATAAAATTCACTACCTGCACAACTTGAGTCTGAAACTTCATTTACTTGCCTATGTGATTTCTACTCCTGTCATTATGCACATCTTAACAATGCAATAACATGAGAAATGACTTAAGTTATAAGTATTTATGTACCTGTATTAATTGCTAATTTCAACAAAAAAAAAACAAAACTTGTGAAGTTAAAAGGAGTTTAATGGTGTTGAGAGAGGTGGGAGATGTGACGCTGTCTTCTCACACTACGACCACATTAAAAATCTTTTAATTATCTATGTTTGAACCCAATGATTTTTAGTTATTGTTACCTTGAGTAATTGACTATATGAGTAGAAGGGATTGATCAACCCGATGACTCACTGTCAATACAAATAGGCGAGAATAACTCATCATTAATATTATGAATATTTGTTGACTTTATTTTGGTTAATTAGACAGAATGTCCACCCTTATGTTATTTGAGTTATTTCAATGTATATGTGTATCTTGTCATGAGGTAATATGCTCATCATTGACTTTTATTTTCTTTTCTTATTTGGTTATAATTTTTCTAAATGATTTAATTATAAATTATAAATGACATATACTATAAATGTTGATTGTTTAAAAAATAAATAAATTTTGAGTCTGAAATACATGAAAAATAATTTATCCGTTTCAATATGGTTTTGTACATTGGTTCTTGATTTCAAAGTGATTACATCTCCTTGAGTTGTTATATGCATTATGTTCGTAATTATTGAATGTGTGGAATATTTTAAATGTTCCTCCATATGTCTAACTTTTGTTAAACCTGTAGGGTAATTTTTGTTAGGATTTAAACATTCTTTTAGGAGAGTAAGACTAATAGAGCATTAGTTGAAACTCAGTTGAACTTTATAATGTGTTTAAATTTTTTTTTTCTCTTTGGTCATTCAACTTAAGGTAGTAAGTTGTTATTGACTAATTCTACTAGTTCTACTTCCTTTGTAAATTATAGTGAGTAATTGTGGTAATTTTTTTTTCATGACTGAAAGGTTAGATGTTATATGTGTTTAAATGATTCATTGCCATGTTAGCCTATCATACTAAGCCACTTGATTCTTGACATATTGTGCATAGATAAGGGAATTCCTTGAGGATGCTTAATTAGGTATTTGTTCGTTTAATGTTCATCACAAATTTCGAGGACGAAATATCTTTAACGAGGGGAGAATTGTAACACCCTAAATTTTATAATTAACTATTTTATTAATTAAATAGGATTTTAAATAATTAATTTGATGTTAAAATTATTTTAAAATATATGTTGATAAATTTTGTGACTAATTTTCGTTATATGTATGCTTTCTATGTTGTGTTATTTTGACACATATTATATTAAATGAGTGATATAAATAATAAATATTTTATTTTATTATTTTATATATTTTTTTAAAAAAATAATACTATTTAGTGTAATATTTTAAAGAACAAGATTTTATGCGATTTTACGTGTATTATATTTATTTTTTTTATTTCGAATATTCTCTAGTGGTAGTATTTAAATGTGAGTATTTGAAAAAAATAAATAAATAAATATAATTATAGTGGTTATTTTGAATGAGAGTCTTGATTATTAATGTATTTTAAAAGATTAATTACTTTATTTTATAAAATATTAGTTTTGAAATATTAGTAATATTTTAGTAATTAAATTGTGTTTAAAAATAAAGAAAATAAAAGAAATGAGTAAAATGTGTTTTATTGGTTAAATCAATATGCAAGAGTAAAATCTAATTAATAATAATAATAATAATAATAATAATAATAAAAAAAAAAAAGAAGAAAAGAAAGACCAAGAACAGAAACTATATTCCATCTTCTTCTTCTTCTCTGCGTAAGCCGTCGTCTCCTCCATTGTTTTCCTCTCCATCTTCTCTCTTCGACTATGACCATTATAGTGATTTGTGCGTTGTGATCTCCTCTTTCATTCCCAACCAGCATCGCAAATTAAAACGCCGAATTCCTCTTTGTCAAAAATCACACCTCCACCTTTTGATCAAGATTTTGGCAACCACGACTATCACGAACGAAAACCGAGATCATATTTGGATTCCATGAAACACCCTCTTCCATTACCTATGCTTGGAATCCCCAACCATTATACTTTAAAAAATGGGTTTTCACCCTCGTCGCGGTTGTATTGTAGAATTTTGTATTTGAAGTATTTTGTGTTTTTTTATATCCACCCTTGATATTGTTATTTGATATAAAATGTGATGAATTGTAATTATTTTCATTGCAATTGACGTGGTGTGTGTGATTGATCTAGTATTATTATCTGTGAGTGAAAATCCTATGTTGTTGGAGTTTGTGTATTATGATGATAAATTTTGAATGTAATATATGACTATGGAAATATGCATTGATGATTTGTATTTGTTGACTTATGATGCTACCACCTTGATGAATATCTGAAATGCATATTGTGTTTAATTGAATAGTGATGAATTCGACATGTGCCAATGATGGTTCTCTTAATGGAGTAAGTAACCTAGGCCAACGAGGGGAGAATCTAGATGTTAATTGTTTGAAGTGAGGATTATCTTGTCATCATATAGGTAGGGCCTGACAAGCCTAGTGATGTTGGGGAAGTACAACTGAAGAGCCTGATCGTGGCGGTCTACTGTTGAGCCTTAAGGCATGATTGTTAGACCTTAGAGGTATTCGGGTGGGGAATTCCTAGGTGACTTGGAGGTAGCACTCCAAATGTTGGGAGCTACCACGCAACACACGTTTACCTCGACTGTCGCGTATATGTGTCTCAGGTTGAGTTCATGGGATCTATGAGGACAGGGCCAATTTGAATTTTCCGTCCACTTGCGTGGTGGTATAGTATCAAGCCTCCTAACCAAGTACTTCAGAGTTAGAATGGTACCAAAGAAAGAGGAGGAGTCTACAGTAAATGAGCATGCATAACATTACTTGATTTGTGGATTGCATCAATGTTTTACCTGGATTATTCTTGTTGATTGTGATTTGATATGATACGGTGTTTAATATATTTTACGTGTTCTTCTCCATTATTTTATACTATTACATGTTTTCGAAGCTCACCCCTCATTGCTTGTGTTTGGCGCTTGCGAGAGCGCAGTTATATCAGGTTATCGGTTGGTGATCCACGCTCTGATAGGTGATACTAGGTGGGAGTAATTTGTCGTATTTTATTGAGTTACGAATTAATATAGATTTTTGTAAATTCAATCGATCAATTGTGTTTTTATGTCATAAATATTTATTCAATAAACCTCAACTATATTCGATATTCAAGGATTTTTAATTTAAATTTTTATGCAAGCATTTTGTCGTGTAAGTGTGGCATCCTGAACCTTATAGTTTAAAAAAAAAAAATTATACTCTATTTTGGAACTACTGCGAATCTCTTTCAAAACTAATGCATTTTACTTTCTATTTCAATTTGGGTTTAGGTTGTCACAGACAACACTCTGTGTCACTGCATCAAAACCAAAAGATGGGGTTATGTTACTTTAAACCTTTTTCCATCATCGAGAAAATCGGCGTTGCGGCCAACATACTATTATTTCCTAAGTCAGGAAAGATTCATCCAGTGTTTCACATTGCTAATTTGAAATTGTGCAAGGGAGATCATCCAACTCAATACATGCTCTACCGCTACTCACTACTGAAACCAGACCTATTTTAGTTCCTCTTATTGTGTTGGACACCTGAATTCTGCTACAACAAGGCCAAGAGACGCCTCAAATTCAGGTACAGTGGCAGCATTTTCCTTCTACAGAGGCTACTTGGGAAAATTATGGGGCCTTTCGCGCCTTGTATTTGAATTTCCACCTTGAGGACAAGGTAAATTTTAGAGGAGGGGGTAATGTTATGAATAAGGAAAATTACAACAAAACCACGACGGTAGCACATGAGCAAGGACACTTGGCACAAGATCCGTCCATCAAGGAAATTAGGACGAGCATGAGAGAGAAGTTCCCTAATAGAAAATATTCCTAGGACTTTATTAAATAGATCAAGGAATGGTAATCATAGGAGCAAATGAATGGATGATGAAATCACTCTCTCTCTCCCTTTGAGCCTTCTTAGTTTTCAGTATTTCCTCAATTGTATTTCAATTTCTTTAAAGTAAATTGTACTGTTGCTTATAAAATTTAGTACAATTTATCGCTGGTGATTCTCTTGTTCTGCTTTCCTCAAAATTAAATCATAACACAAATTTTATGAGAAGATATAAATCAAAATATCAAATGTTGCCCTTGCTGACATGGTTAACCCCAAACAATCCTTACCGCAACATAATGGTATTGAGCAAATAGAAAAAAATTTTATTAGACATTAGTGTGAGTTGGCGAGAAAATGTTGGACGTCGATGTAGGTCAAACATAATAACAGATCTAATTCTAAAGGTATCCGTATTTCATATTATATATCATATAACAAATGCAAAACCGTATTCTAGTGGTAAATAGTATTTTTTGTTGAAATTCATTTTGTTTGAATAGATTTCGGTGGTAAATTTATATTCCAATTATAAATATTTATGCATCGTGTGAACGTGGTAATAAATTATAAAATGAAGATAGAAATGAACGTGGTAATAAATTATAAAATGAAGATAGAAGTATAAATAGTAGTTGATAAATAAAACATTATATATGATAACAATAATAGGAGGTTTTAATTTCAATATTTTTACATAAATTTTATGGCAAGATACCAATCAAAATATAAAAAGTCACTCTTGCCGCAATGGTTAACCACAACAATTCTCACCATAAAATAAGGGGATATTTATTTATTTATTTATTTATTATTATTATTATTATTATTATTATTATTCCGAATCATTATTAAGATACTTTATTAGCCAATTTCGGTCCAACAAATCAATCAAGTTAACTAATTACATTTTGACCAATCAAAATTACATAATCCAAATCATTATTAAGATACTTAAATAGCCAATTTGAATTCAACCAAATCAAATTTATTAACTAATTTAAATTTATAAAAGTTAATCGTTAACTATATAATGCCACTAAGGAGTAAAAACAAACAATTAATATCGTTAATTAAAAAAAATTATACAATATGAGTCGTTACATTTCTCTTGTGGTGTTTGTTTTATGTGTTGTGTCCACATATGCTGTGAAAGTTGTAGATATTGACACCATTTGCAAGGATGAAAACGTTAACACTTCACTTTGCATAACTCTACTCAAATCAAAGCAAGGTGCAGATCTAGTTACCCTTGCCCAATACACCATTGATGTATTACATACTGAAGTGAACAACACAGTCAAACTTATCAAGACACTAATTCATCAATATGATAAAGATCCTGAAGCAAAATCCCATTACAGGGAATGTTTCGAATTATTTGGTGGGATGACTGGTGCTGTTGCTGATTTTGAAGACTTGGAAAAAACCTTGAAGGGTGGAGATTACGATGGGATGAGCTTAAAAGTATTATCTATCATAACAGATTGTGAGGATTGTATTAGCGGAGACTCACCAGGTGCCATACCTTACCCAGATAAATCTTTGCTCCCAAAGTATGCTAAAGTCGTTGAGGACGTTGCTTTTATTATCCTTGCTATATCAAAAATTTTGATAGGGAATGTTTAGTTTGTAATTTGTATTTTTTTGGATAATGCTACAATAAATGAGTCAAATTTGACGGTAATAAAATTTGAAGAATATAAATAGCATTTTCTATTATTATTATTTTATATTAGATTTTTTTGTTTCTTAAATAATTTTTTTTTCTTGCATGTAATTTAAGCATTTCAACCTACATTAATATTTAAAATATTTAAATATATTATTATAAAATAAAAGTTAAATAAAATGTCATTTAATTCATGATTCTTAAAAGGGCACTTTAGACTAAAAAATAGAATTCTATCTCGTTAGTATGTTCACTAATTACTATATTTAGAGATGTCTTATATTATACGTTTGCAAACATTTTATTAAAAAATAAATATATATATTTAAGAAGAAATAGATATTTAAATATGTTACATGTCATACTAGTTTTTCGAAATGGTTAGCCTTAAGCCAAAAAGTAAGTTTATGATAAGACAAACACTACAAAAAAAAAATGATTTGTAGTGGTTGTAAGGGACACGTGCGACAGTTATAACCGCAATAAATGGATGACTGCGACGATTCTTCAACTGTCGCTTATTCGTCGTCGCGTGGGCAATTTTGGACGGTTCAAAAAACCGCTGTTTCAACTGTCGTCGACATTTGCGACAATTTTTAACCGCCTAAACACACGTTTTGCGACTGTTAGAACCATCGTTAAACACACTCAAATTTATTTGTTCTTACAAAATTGCGACTATTATCAATCGTCGCTATATTCATTTAGAGACATTTCAAACCGTTGCAAGCCTAATTATTTAAAATAAAAAATTATGATACAATTGTTTCTTAATTTTTGTTATACATAGTAAAATAGTACTAACTTTGATGCAAAATATAACATGATATTTAATACGATGGAATAACAATAATCGATTATGCTTATAATATATATGAAATGGAAAACAAATTAGATGTAATTGAAAAAAATAAAAACCAACAAATAATATATACATGCAATATATCATACTAATAAAACATAAATAAATATTGAATTGTATGTGTGTGGTTTAGTTTGTTTCGGTTCAGTTTTGAATAAAGAATTGAAAATTCGATTTGACTTATGCGTTTTATCCAAAATAACATCCAAAAAAGTTAAATAATATTCGAATTTGTACGTTGTTCGATTTTTTGAACCAATTTGAGGTTTTATTCTTTGATCAGTTTAAATATCAACATCATTACCATTAAATATGTTGAAGTATCTTTTATAATATGGATAATTTCATCTGCTTATATTTTATTTTGGATGAAATAAATTACTATCTTTAAAAATATAATGCATATTGACATATTCAAAAGTATTCAAATAACTGTAGTAAATAATCCAACTCACAAATAAGATGTTTAATTAGGCAATTAGATTCAACTCGATATTTTGGATTGGAACAATTTTACAATTTAACAATCAAGCAAAATCCAATCCTAGAAAACAGAATTGACACTCATTGATCAAACTTCATGTGAAATTGAAAAAGAGATGGAACTGCCATGGACAACCATCAAACTTCACTCAGACTCTCACCCATGCGATCCTCTCGGTTCTAATTGATATTTTAATAATTGTTGTTTTTTTTGGAAAACTAGAAAATTAAAGTTTGTGAAAGAAGTATAAAATAATCTGATTATACTTTTTGTCTCTCATTCGTTAGATATATCATCCACTAGCTACTACAATACCTCAATAAGTAAATCAAATTAATGCTGATTGTGATTCCTACTTTCTAAATAGGTCAGGTTGACTGATTAATATGATTAATTCTAGGTTTAAATATGTTTTTGATTCCTATAAATACTTATAAGATTTTTGTTTGGATTTAGTTCCTGTAAAATCAGATCGACTTTATGTACGGTGTACTAATTGTTGGTATAACTTTCAGTGACAACTTTTACATCTATATACCCCCAATACTACTATAACGATTTATTCTTGTATTTTATAAAATTAATCTGATTAAAAAACTAAATATAAGATAAAATAAACTTATTTAAGAAGCAAAATAATATGAAATGTTTCATTAACTAACACTAGTTACCTAAGAGAACCATACTAAAAATTACAAAGAGTGTCATGCTATCATATACTATATTAATAATTACAAAGACTCTAATACTAGCATACGACAATCTCAAATAAATTAGGAAAAAAATTAAATTTTGTCTATTTAATTTTTATGTTTCCATCTTCAAGAACAAATGAATAAATGTACAATTAAACATAAAGAAAATGTAAAAAGAGGTAATAACTCGAGTCGTTTCGCAAGGATTTCTGATATAATAATATTAACCGAATTGAGAGTTGAAATTCGAAAAGGGGGGTTTTTATAATTTTTTAGTTTTAACAAATGAGCAAAACGATTAATCCACTCATAGATTCTATCAACGAGTTTAATTTCTAATTCGTGATTCTATTCTTATTTGACTATAGAATTGATCAAACAAGCGTAATCAATCCTATGTGAATTCGGTTTCGTTGACTGGATTAATCTATGAGTGAAATTCAATTTAAGCAATTAGAATATCAATATAATCAAATAAACAGAAATAGAACCATGAATCGGAATTGACAATGTAACCTAAATCTCACGGTGTTGATGAAACTCTGAACTCGTGGATTAATCTTATGAAATTAGCCTTCCATGAAATTAAAAATAAAAAGTGTTTATATTTGTCAGGTTCTTTATCCGAAAATAATACCATCAAGAAAGGAAAGAAACTCCCAATATATAGTGCTCGATTTTTGGGCTTTAAAAACAAGTGGCCCGCTATTTAAAATTATTACAAAAGTCCAGATTACGAAATCTGCAATTTAGGCCCAGTAGAGTTCGACATTGAGATTTTATTCCAACACAAAAGTTATAGCTCTGATTTTTAGCTTTCCAACGACTGCTCGCATGCTTCAATCTGATATCCAGAGCTCAAGTTATGGCCTACAAAGCGAGCAGGGGCCAAATGCAAATAATAAAATTATAATTCAATTTCAACCTAAAGTTTAGAAACAAGCTAAAAAATTATTCTAAGCTATAAAGAGATTTTAAAAAACCAAAGTAAAAAGCTAGAAACATGCGCCCAAGTGCTATGATCAACGACAATCTCAAATAAATTAGGAAAAAATTAAATTTTGTCTATTTAATTTTTATGTTTCCATCTTCAAGAACAAATGAATAAATGTACAATTAAACATAAAAAAAAATTATTGCTAAAAAATTAAAGATTTATTGACAACTTTAGTGAGAATTAATTAGGAAAATGTTTGGTCTACACTCATACACTTCCTAGACATCTTGAGAGAGATGCAAATAAAAAGAGTAATTTGATAGATGTGATATATTGGTGAATTGATAAGAAGAGAAAGATAGAGAAAATGTTGAACAAATGTATGAAAATCAAGGGTGTTTGAATACAAGGGTTGAATTAATTAATACTAAGTAGCAAAAAATATTTACATTGCAATTTGCTATAGCTTAAACTGCATATCACATCCACAATTGATGACATTTATGGTGTAACATAACTTGATTTTTTGCAAAATGTAAAACATTCAAAATGTCATGTTTCAGCATGAGAAATACTACTAATATAATTCCAAAGAAAATTGTTCAATGTACGAGAGATAATTCCAATGAAAAATTTTATGATAATATTGTTCCTAATGGAGTGATTAAGAACACAAGTTATATACTCACTAGGTTAATTAAGGATGCAATATTTTTGCTACTCTCCCAGTACTCTTCAGTCTCTACCAACTCTATTCTCTATTCTCTCATTTCTCTTTCAAGAGCACTATTCCAAATCAAATAGAGGCATATGGTTACAAAAAGCAAACATCAACAAATACAAAGTAAATGAAATTATACAAAGTCATGGTGAATAAATCACAGAAACAAAATAATTTTCGAATGCATAAAATACTTAATGTCAAACATAATAGAAAGGGAAAACCTGGGGTAGTTAAACTCACTTTGATTTCAAGAGAGTGACCATCAATGCTCATATGTCTCATCTATCATGTAGTGACTAACAAGAAACATATCAAAACCATCAATAGACAGAATTTAAGAATTTGAACATCATCTATTTCTTGCAACTTGTAGTCATTGGGGAACTTATCATTAGTCTCCTAACTCTTTTAAAATTAAATAGAAAAAATAGAAAGGTAGAATATTAGCCATCAATACACAACAAAGTTTTAAGCAATTACAATTGTTATCATAACTTCTCTTTTTTGTTGGCATGACAATGGTAGGGAATTATCATCCACTCATCACAACATATACACTTTCTTGATTAAATAATGATTAAGTGATGGCAATGGACATCAATAGAAAGAATAAGCTCAACTAATGGACAACCAACAATTTATATATTAGATTTATGTAATACCCTTAATTTTAAAATGGTACTTTTTGTATTTTCGGGTGCTTTCATGTTGAATTATAAGGTTTTTAGCCAGTTTTATTGGTATTTTGGATGTTAAAATGCCATAAATATTTTATCGGTCCCGTTTTAAATTATTTGGCGAGAAATAATTTAATTACGGACAATCTTGTTAAAAATATCTATAGTTGCAGAAAATTTTACCTGTCAATTGAGTTGCAATGAGAATGGATATTTTTATCAAAATTGTTGGGGTGTGTGTGAGAGTGTTTGTTTTGGTTGGTTTGGGATATTTATATATTTATATATATATATTAGTATATATATATATATATATATATATATATGAAAGAAAAGGAAGGAAAGGAAAAAGTAAGCAACATTTTCCCTCTATTCGCGTGCCTACCTCCATCTTCCTCTTTTCTTCTTTTTTTTCAAAAACCCACATACAAAACCTCACATATCACCTAGATCCAAGCTTTATCTCGCGACGCGACTGAAGAGAAAGTTGATCGTGATCACGTTGCGGTGCTTGGGAACTAATTTTCGCAGCTCTGTGCGAAGCGGGAATTTTACTGGAACTTTATCGCGGTGCCGTAATCGGCCGTTCGAGCTACCGTCGAGGTAAGGGCTCCTTCCAATTTTTAGCTTGCATATAGGACTCTATATGTGTATTTGTGGGGTTTGTTTTGATGGAGGTTATGTGTGAATTTGGGGGAAAGGAATTTAATGGGATTTATGTGAGTTGTGGAAAAGAAATTTGGTGGTTTATGTTTAACAATTTTGAGTTTTGATTTGGAGTGTTATGATTGAAAATTTTGGAAAATAAATTTGATGGGTTAAGGTGTATTGTTGTGAGAAATGAAGTTAATGCATTTTGTGGGTAAATGGTGAAATTGAATTTAATGAGTTTTGAGGTGTGGGTGATGGTGATTTTTACTTGGTATGGTTGATGTGTTTATGGGTAACTTTATGAATGTGGATATTTGCTTTATGTTTCAAGATGTGGGAATTTGAATAAATGCAAATCATGTGTGTATTTTGATTGGGTATGAATTGATGAGATTGTGTATGTGGTGATTTGAATTCAATATGATTTGTGAATTCAATTTCATGTGATTTGAGGATTGTTTGCATTGAGTCTGCTCTGTGTTAAATTTGAGAATCATTAGTGTTAAATGAGCATTAAAAATGGGGAATCTTTTAATAGCTGCATTTACTTAATGATTGTGGTGTCGAGAGTCAGAGTATGCTCCTGCATTTCATAGTACTGATAGTGGTGACCGGATGGGCCACGAGATGATTCCACGTGATTGGATGGTTCATCTTATCCTTACGGGGATTATCGCGTCAGTGATAGTGGTGACCGGATGGGCGACGGGATGATTCCACGTGATTGGATGGTTCATCTTATTCGTATGGGGGATGATTCCACGTGATTAGATGGTTCATCTTACCCTTACATGGATTATCGCGTCGTGCTAACCTATGAGATGTTGCACATTAGTAAATCGTGCTAGCTTGTGAGAGACTGCACCTTGGTAATTAGTACTAGTCTGTGAGAGGCTGTACAATTATGATTTACGCCCCTTTCGAGGAGGATTTGATGATATTTCGGAATCATGTGCATTGGCATATACGCATTGCATTAGGGTGCTTGGCACGCGAGTCATGTTTGACATGTTATGATGTTTGTATATGCGTACTTGATTGTGATGAGTGATTTGTGTTGTGTTGGTGTTTGTGATTGATTGAATTGGTGTTGAAAGTGTTGGAATGAATTTGGAAGTGTTGGAATGTTTTTGAAAGGGTTAAAAACTGATTTTCTGCTTTTTGACAGGTGTAGTCGACTACACCTGTGTTGTTGTCGAATACAGATGATTAAATTAGCTACTGACTTGATTTTTTTGAAGTGTATTCGACTACACAAGGTGTTGTATTCGAATACAGTTGAATGGAATGTTGTATTCGAATACAGACAGGCAGTATTCGAATACAGTAGTGCTGGGCGCGTGGCGATCACCCGAGCTGTACAGTTTTTTTTTGTAGCATGATCAAACTAGGCGACGGTATAGGATCTAGAAGTCTTTCTTTTGTGGTTGTAATTATTTTAATTGGGAAGACTGTACCTATATTGTCAGCCTGACTTATTTTTTGATGGGTCCCTGTAAACTTCTGATGTGATTTGGAAGAATTTAAATACTTTGGATTTGTAATTTCTAAAATTATTTCCGCTGCTGTAAATTATATTGATTTCGTCGTTGTGTTACGACATTAAATAGTTTATCCAAAAGTATTTACTTATTCATTTATTTTTAAAAAAAAATTACACACGTGTTTTTGGTGTTAAAAATCGGGCTGTTACAATTGTTGTATCAGAGCTTTGGTTTAAATTTCTTTGGGGCTGTGAGTTGGGTGTCCTAACCTGATCAAGAGTCGAGGTTAGGGGTATCAAGTGACTGGAGTCCACGCGTACGTTGTGTTTTGGTTTCTTGGGTCAAGCATGATGTGCTTAATTAGCTTATTGTTTCTTATACGAAACAGGGTGCCTTGTGGCCCTTTAGTTGGAAGAGTAGTTAAACCATAGAACATTAGTCGACTTTGGTCGATGCCTGTCTCGTATCGGTTGGGAAAGACAGGGTTGAAGCGGATCATGACGGCATGGGATTTATGAAGTGATTCCAAGGATATAGAGTCTATGTTATTGGTGCTAACTCGAAGATGTTATTGGTGTGAGACGGATAGGGGATTTCAAGTAAAGATCTAAGTGGAGAATTCATTTTTAAGAAAAGTATTAGATGTTTTCTCGGTAGATTTCATGACGAGACTGGATGAAGTTTGATAACTGTTAAAGAGATGTGAACACCATGGAATTGTTGAGAAGACGAGGCTTCCATTCGGAATAACATCTGGTGCTCAGGTGTCAACTAAAGAGGCTTGTATTGAAGTTAAGGTGCGCTACACATGAGGGGTGAATATTACCTTGGTTAGGCAAAGGACGCTTTGACAAATAGTCAATACCTTGAGGGGTAAGGTTGAGCATTCGAGTTAAACTAGATTCGTGACTTAGATTGTTAAGTATGAACCTCATGACGATTATAGGAGCGAGACTATGTATTTTGTTGGTAAGGGAAAAAATCTCTGTGTGGTTTAGGAGAAAATAAGTGTGGATAGTGATCTTAGAGGAAACTATTGACGCGTAAGTGTGAACTTTGAGTGATGTTTGGGTAAACAGAATGAGTTAAGCCTTGATGTATTGAACCACATGTTGCTATTAAGTGGAATTGGAAGTACAGAGTACATGAGTACTTAGAGATTGTTGCAATGTAAACATTGAGAGTCTATTAAAGGATGGTAAACACTAGGAGAATATGAATATTTCGATAGGTCAGAGGGATTAATCTAGATTTGATTTGAGACCCTATGATGGTTAATCCTTAAGTCAACGATTCAAAGTCCACAAGGTGGGATGGAGGACCAAGTGACACCTTAAACTTGTATGATCGAGGGAGTTGAGATAGGCAAGTGATAAATAATCCATGTTATGGATGGAAGTGTTTGAAGATTTACTAATAATGTTGTGTTATGATGAGAAGAGTTTTCATTAGTGATATTACTAAGACGGTTAGAGTCATTGATGAATAAGACCTTGTGTTGTATCTTAAGATGGAATGGATAAATTGAGACGGTGAAATGAGTATTTGAAGATTTCAGGATCAGATTTTCTAATTTTATTCAATGACATAGCGTGAATAGGAAGAAATGTAACGAATGATTTATGGTTTAGTTGTTGTTCTTGGGAAGCCAAGCGTTAATATTTGAAATGAGTGTTTTAGTTACTAGATGGACGAGGAAGATATGTGGGTCTTGGAGATATTTTACTGCTAAGTTATGAGGGCGAGGATTAAAGATGATTATTCTTTAGGAGATGCTTATTGGGAATGCTTGAGAAATAGCTCTTTAGGATGTTCGATTGCTAAGATTCTTTTAGTTAGTACCTCGGCGAAGGTTGAGAATGAATAAGAAGAATCTAACGAGTGAACCAAATTTTTGGAAAACGTGCCATGAAAACTTGTTAGAGCAGCACATGGGTATGTAGCTTATGTCAATTAAGGATTCATGAAATGAATTATCCTATCCGAAAATCAGACATTGTTATTAGAAGAGTACGCCAAGGAATTCAAAGGCACTACTTGAATGCATGTCATAGGGGTACGTTATTGTGTTCGTCAATCACAAGAGTGAAATGTTTGTTTGGTAGGGAAGAATTGAGCATGGAATGAAAAAATTTGGTGGGAGCTAGTGAGGCTTGATTTATTAAAATCATTATAATGAAGCTAGACAAAGTATGATGGCAGACGAGCTAAGAAAAATAAAGGACTCTAGGTGTTGACCACATGGATGGTTGAATGACGGTAGAGATGAAAAGTGTTTTCAGATATATTTCGGATGTAGAATATTTCATAGGAAATGTGAAACTTTAGAGGAATTAAGATTTTGTTGAGGAATTCTTAATGACCAGGATGACAAGCTTATCTGAAGGAAGAAAAGTTTAATAGTAAGAGGAAAGACAAAAAGGGAATCAAGTTAAGTTGGATGATATTTTGGGATATGACGCACTATGGGGTGTACCGATTGTGGCTATCAAAGAAGAGAGCAATTTTTGGAAAAAGACATACAAGAGTAAGCTAAGTAATGATTTCGAAATAATAAAGATGTATTAAGATTCGATGTAGACATTTAAGGTTTGTATAAATGGAAAAGCGATGGAGTGAATACAATGTGTTTGACCTGTCATAATGAAAAGATAATCATCAAGCTGCAAATAAAGGACACAGCGAAATTGAGAAGTATAAGAATGAATGTTGGCAGCAGATAGAGGAAAATTATTTTCGGGTTTGTCCAGAGTTGCAAGGTATGTAAAAAAAAAATTGACTAGTGAAATGTGAATTTGAGGTGTTAAGAATGAGATAAATGTAGGTCTTAATCAGCGAATGAAATTCAAATTGGATTTTATTGGAGACGTGACTCTTGAAATGAAGTACTAAGCTGGAAGGAAGTTTGCGTGTTGGAGGTGGTATAGTTCGGACATGTCGTCGAAAATATTTGAGGAAAACTTTGATCACCAATCGAATGTTGGGATGTGCTTATTAAAGTTATAATCATACCAACATTCTGTTAAGAACACTGTGGCTTGGTGCAGTTGTGCGACTAAAGAAAATCGAGGATTTACGGGCAATGTAGAAATTAGGGAGTTTTCAGCGGTAATGAATGTTTTGTGCTCAATGTGTCAGTGTCAAACTTAGAGTTTCAATTTGGGACCTAATGGATGTTTCGTACCAAGTGGATGTATATGAGGCTATGTGGCATAGTTTTGGGCGATTGTACTTCATCGATAGGAAAATAAGGGAAAATCAGTGGACCTTGAGAAGATTGTTAGACCACTTGTACCTCGAGATAGCTTTAAGTCCAAGTTGAGGGGAGCATGATTACAGTTGGGTTAAGATGGTCTAATCCATCATCATGGTCGTTGGCTACCTATTGACAAATTCAGGAACTGATCATCCTTAATCTCTTGTTGATAGTAGACAAAATCGTGTTGAATGGAACGGGCGAGTCTTACCGGCTATGATAGTGCGCAAAGTTGTTAAGTACCCTATGAGGAGGGTTAGATGGTGCTTTCTTCGAGTAGGCCGGACGAAACAAGTTCTAGTATGAATGTTGAATTGGAGAGCAAGATGAGAGAACAACACCCTGAGTTGTTTATCTACGCGTAGTTTCGAGGACGAAACTATTTTTAGGGGGGTAGAATGTAATACCCTTAATTTTAAAATGTACTTTTTGTATTTTCGGGAGCTTTCATGTTGAATTATGAGGCTTTTTAGCCAGTTTTATTGGTATTTTGGATGTTAAAATGCCATAAATATTTTGTGGGTCCCGTTTTAAATTATTTGGCGAGAAATAATTTAATTACGTTGTGGAAAATTTATTACCGGACAATCTTGTTAAAAATATCTATAGTTGCAGAAAATTTTACTTGTAAATTGAGTTGCAATGAGAATGGATATTTTTATCAAAATTGTTGGGGTGTGTGTGAGAGTGTTTGTTTTGGTTGGTTTGGGATATTTATATATTTATATATTTATATATATATATATATATATATATATATATATATATATATATATATGAAAGAAAAGGAAGGAAAGGAAAAAGTAAGCAACATTTTCCCTCTGTTCGCGTGCCTACCTCCATCTTCCTCTTTTCTTCTTTTTTTTCAAAACCCCACATACAAAACCTCACATATCACCTAGATCCAAGCTTTATCTCGCGACGCGACTGAAGAGAAAGTTGATCGTGATCACGTTGCGGTGCTTGAGAACTAATTTTCGCAGCTCTATGCGAAGCGGGAATTTTACCGGAATTTTATCGCGGTGCCGTAATCGGCCGTTCGAGCTACCGTCGAGGTAAGGGCTCCTTCCAATTTTTAGCTTGCATATAGGACTCTATATGTGTATTTGTGGGGTTTGTTTTGATGGAGGTTATGTGTGAATTTGGGGGAAAGGAATTTAATGGGATTTATGTGAGTGGTGGAAAAGAAATTTGGTGGTTTATGTTTAACAATTTTGAGTTTTGATTTGGAGTGGTATGATTGAAAATTTTTGAAAATAAATTTGATGGGTTAAGGTGTATTGTTGTGAGAAATGAAGTTAATGCATTTTGTGGGTAAATGGTGAAATTGAATTTAATGAGTTTTGAGGTGTGGGTGATGGTGAATTTTACTTGGTATGGTTGATGTGTTCATGGGTAACTTTATGAATGTGGATATTTGCTTTATGTTTCAAGATGTGGGAATTTGAATAAATGCAAATCATGTGTGTATTTTGATTGGGTATGAATTGATGAGATTGTGTATGTGGTGATTTGAATTCAATATGATTTGTGAATTCAATTTCATGTGATTTGCGGATTGTATGCATTGATTCTGCTCTGTGTTAAATTTGAGAATCATTAGTGTTAAATGAGCATTAAAAATGTGGAATCTTTTAATAGCTGCATTTACTTAATGATTGTGGTGTCGAGAGTCAGAGTATGCTCCTGCATTTCATAGTAGTGATAGTGGTGACCGGATGGGCCACGAGATGATTCCACGTGATTGGATGGTTCATCTTATCCTTACGGGGATTATTGCGTCGGTGATAGTGGTGACCGGATGGGCCACGGGATGATTCCACGTGATTTAATGGTTCATCTTATCCGTATGGGGGATGATTCCACGTGATTAGATGGTTCATCTTACCCTTACATGGATTATCGCGTCGTGCTAACCTGTGAGAGGTTGCACATTAGTAAATCGTGCTAGCCTATGAGAGACTGCACCTTGGTAATTAGTACTAGTCTGTGAGAGGCTGTACAATTATGATTTACGCCCCTTCGAGGAGGATTTGATGATAATCCGGAATCATGTGCATTGGCATATACGCATTGCATTAGGGTGCTTGGCACACGAGTCATATTTGACATGTTATGATGTTTGTATATGCGTACTTGATTGTGACGAGCGATTTGTGTTGTGTTGTGTTTGTGATTGATTGAATTGGTGTTGAAAGTGTTGGAATGAATTTGGAAGTGTTGGAATGTTTTTGAAAGGGTTAAAAACTGATTTTTGCTGTTTTGACAGGTGTATTCGACTACACCTGTGTTGTAGTCGAATGCAGATGATTAAATTAGCTACTGACTTGGAATTTTTGAAGTGTATTCGACTACACAAGGTGTTGTATTCGAATACTGTTGAATGGAATGCTGTATTCGAATACAGACAGGCTGTATTCGAATATAATAGTGCTGTCAGTGCTGTTTTTTTCTATTTTTCTGCTGTTTTCGCAAGTGTATTCGACTACACATAGGGTGTATTCGAATACAACAGTGTTGTTTGGTCCAAAACTTCATTTTTCAACCTTGTTTATGCCTGTTTAACATATGTAAACCCTTCTTAGATGTATGCTAAGTTGAAGGGTGATTTTTATGCATTTAAAAACATAAATGCTTTGTGATGTTTGTTAATTTTGGATTGGTGACCCTTTACAACTTTTGTGGAAATCTGGGCTTTTCCCTCAGATGAGATTCAGGATCGTCCTACCGGTTAGTACCCTAGAGAGGGGAAGGTAGTTAGTGATGCCTGATCGGAGCTGTGTCAGGAGTTTTGTGCTGGGCGCGTGGAGATCACCCTGGTTGTACAGTTTTTTTTGGTAGCATGATTAGACTAGGCGACGGTATAGGATCTTGAAGTCTTTCTTTTGTGGTTGTAATTATTTTAATTGGGAAGACTGTACCTATATTGTCAGCCTGACTTATTTTTTTATGGGTCCCTATAAACTTCTGATGTGATTTGGAAGAATTTAAATACTTTGGATTTGTAATTTCTAAAATTATTTCCGCTGGTGTAAATTATATTGATTTCGTCGTTGTGTTACGATATTAAATAGTTTATCCAAAAGTATTTACTTATTCATTTATTTAAAAAAAAAATTACACACGTGTTTTTGGTGTTAAAAATCGGGCAATTACAATTTAGAAAGCAATGATTGAGTCATTAATTAGATGATTCTAAATGGCTATATTGCTTATAACAACATGATGTGAAGAAGAAAATTCTTGACAACCCCATTTTCTTCTTTAAGCAAGAAGATAAAAGTTGGAGGATGAAATTTTAAATAAAGACTTGATCATAATTTAAGGGTAGCTTCTCACCTAAATCATTTGTCGTCGCAGTCCCCACATGATTGCCACAATAAGTTACAATAGTATCCAACAATAATATCCAAGCTTGTTTTCCCTCATTCAACCGAAACTCTCCTTCTTTTACAACTTTTTCTTCATCTTTATGAAGTATGATCTGGAAACTTAATGAAACAAACACTGAAAACTCTTACTTCGCTGAGTTTGGCAACATTGGACTTGGTGTCAATGCTACAGGAAGAGTTAAATGGGCAAAAGGTGTCATTACTAAAGGTGAAGCTGCTAGATTCATTGCTCAACTATGGCTTAATGCCAGCACTTGATTGCCTTTCACTGGCGTGCCATACAATATTGGATTATAGGCTTAAGCATTAATTAATTAGTAGGCATATGATATTTTCATTGTTCCATTTCAACTACAATCATTTGTATTTTGATTATAACCATAATTGTTATAAATAATATTGTGTCACAATCGAATACTAAATTATCAAAGAAAAAAATAATCTATATTTAATATTATTTTTATATAGACTAAAACTTGAATCCATGTTATCCACAAAAAATGCATATTGAATTAATACAAAGTTGAGTTACAATATAACATAACAATGCCCCCAAAGTTCCTATTAAAAATATTAACCTTTACTATATACTACATGTGCACCCCGTGTGATGCACAAGAGTTAAAAATAAACTGATATACGGATCTATAAAAAAAAAAATAATGTAGCAATATAAGTTATTAAGTGTAATACAAAACAGAACAACAATCATATGAAATAAACACAAAGTTATATAGTAACCTATTTGACATTTTGAAATACTTCTTTATAAACTATATTTGATCTAATGTTTGAATCATGACCATTTTTGTGATGATAACTCGAGTTCCGTAGCATAATCCATCAGCGTGAATATTCTTGTTCTTAAATTGTATATATAAATAATGAAAGTTGAAATTCTTGTTTTTAAATTGTAAGACTTTATTAACCGGAAGCTAATTATTTCACTTTATTATATTATGTTGTATATGTTTTACTTCTGGATTTAAGAATGGTTGCTATTAATATAATGATAGAAATGCATCGACCTAAAGTCAATATGTTTGCGCTTACGACAGTCTTATTTTGGTTTGTTTGTATATTCATAAAGCAGGATAAAGATTATGTGGGTCTCGTCTTGAATATTGCCTACCTTTGAATGAAGTAAATAAATTTAATAACACGTGTTACTAAGAATTGTGATTAACCGAATAAAACTGTGACACCCTAAACCCCAAAATAATATATAATAATTTATAATAGAATTTTTAACTTTAATTCAGAGTGGATAAAACAAATATGTTTTCAAGGGAATAAAAACTTTTGCAATTAATTTAAAATATCACGTTTCTCAAAAATAAAAAAAGAACACTTTAAACTCTTTACTTCTATAAAATAGTGCAATCTCAATAAGTTTGATTTAAGTACAATTACTTGATTTAATTCTAAAAACTTACTAGTACTTATAAGATTTTCATACAAAAAGTCGTTTCAAATTAAATAAGTAAAATACAAATTACAACCCTTATTCCCGGTATCACCTATCAGAGCGGGATTCCTCCCAACTTGAACTTCAAGATTCATTAACCTGTAACAACTGCGATTTCGCAAACGCAGGGCCAAGCCAGTCAAACACAAACAACGAAGGAGGTGAGTTTTGAAATCATGTTGATAATATAATATAAGTAAGAAGAACACACAATTAATCATAAATAAACCGTATCATTACACAAACATTCTTCAAGGAAAACACCACATTATATAGTCAAAATCAAGGAAAATCAATATATTTCACAATAACATCAAATCATCTAAGAAATTATCATCGCACACAATACATATTAATTACAACAAACAATCACACAAAAATGCAATGTTATGCATGAGCTTAGACTCTACTTCACAATGTGGTA
The DNA here is from genome assembly GCA_037974755.1 of Cicer yamashitae. Taxonomy (NCBI): domain Eukaryota; kingdom Viridiplantae; phylum Streptophyta; class Magnoliopsida; order Fabales; family Fabaceae; genus Cicer; species Cicer yamashitae. The sequence continues at coordinate 10,282,696 of JBBPBQ010000001.1, read as the reverse complement.
CCATTCTAACTCTGAAGTACTTGGTTAGGAGGCCATGATACTATGCCACCATCCCGGTGGACGGACAATTCAAATTGGCCCTGTCCTCATAGATCCCCTCAACTCAACCCGAGACACATATACACGACAGTCGAGGTAAACGTGTGTTGCATGGTAGCTCCCGACATTTGGAGTGCTACCTCCAAGTCACCTAGGAATTCCCCACCCGAATACCTCCAAGGTCTAACAATCTTGCCTTAAGGCTCAACAGTAGACCGCCACGATCAGGCTCAATTCAGTTGTACTTCCCCGGAATCACTAGGCTTGTCAGGCCCTACCTATATGATGACAAAATAATCTCCACTTCACAAATTCACAATATTTATTTTCTCCCCTCGTTGGCCTATGATACTCCATTAAGACTGTCATCTCAAACACAAATTAGAATCATCATTATTTCATCAACTATGGGGTTACTTCAATATTCTCATCACAATTTTATAACATCATTAATCATACATAATCATCGTCATCATATAAACTCATCACAAATTTACAACATCACTATCATCAATCAAACATCTTCACATAAACTTATCTAATCAAACATATGCAACAAATTCATTTGAATTAAATATCACAATAGTATCAAATACCACACATTTAACGGAATTAAATCAATCAGCACCTTATAAATATTTCTATTCTATATTTTAATCTCACAATTTCCATATTTGCACATTAATTAATTTAACACTCAAAGGGCTACTGCCGTACGTAGCGAGCCCCGGATGAATCGTTGGGAAATACGGTTTTCCCATTCATCTCACAATATATTATACTCATGAATTCAAATGCTCTCTCACCCCTTACCTTATTTAGACACTTTCTCAAATACAGAAATCAATGAAAATTTTCAACAGCAACTGCAGAACGACAAAGCGAGCGAATTCGAATAACGGCGAGTTCACAAAATCGTTGAGACGTGATTGATAAATTATACTGAGCATAAAAATTAATTTTAAATAATTAATAATAATTTTAGGAACAAAAATGGAGTCAAAACGACGAGAAAAACTACAGAAAAGGTCTCACCGACTCGTCGGAGCGCCGGAAGGGTCTGACGTCAACTTCACCGAAAAATGCAAATGAGTAGTGCTTCTTATAAGTTTCGACGAGAGGAATCCAAAAACGAGGCCAGTTTTTTGAAATGACAAACGTGGTGATTGGAATCGGCCAAAAACAGCTCGCCCAAGGAAAGAAATGGAGCTGTTTCTGAAGAAACGGAGCAACGATTGATAAAACTGATGCCAAAAATGGATTCAGTGGCCGATTTTGTGTGGGATAAAGGTTGGGATCGATTCAAAAGGCAAGGAATTGGTGGCAATGAATTTTAGAGAAGAGGAAGAATGGATGCCTTGCTTCTTTCAAGAAGAAGAGGAAGTCTATCACAATTTTTTTTTTTTTTAACAATTAGGGTTCACACATGGGTCAAACCCATTGGTCTCTTTATTTACTTTTTTTTTTGTTTTATTACTATTACTATTTTTATTTTGCTAAAACAAAATTAATAGTTACCTAATCTCATTTTTCTCATTTTTAATACTCCTCCAAACATCATTTAATTTTCAAAACATTATTAATATTTCATAACTAATATATGATAAATTGGAGTAATTAAAATAATTAACCTTTTAAAAAAATACATGTTACTAACAATTGAAACTCTTATATTCAAAATAGTCACTATAATTATACTTATTTTTCAAAATACTCATATTAAAATACTACCATCATTAGAGAATAGTCAAAATCACAAAATAAATAAATATAACATTGCTACTTTACATTAATTACTAAATTATAATAAATATATATAAAATCGCAATGCCACAACAAGTATATAAAAATAAAGGAAATCAAACATAATATTATTACTATCCCAAATATAAATAACTAAAATATGAGATACTTAGAATTAATTAAAATATAAATATGTGCATTAATTACGAACGTACATATACACGTAAAATCGCATAAAATCTTATTCTTTAAAATATGTACACTAAAATACTATTATTTTTAGCGAAATATATAAGATAATAAAATATAGTATTTATTATTTATATCATTCATTTAGTCAAATGTGTACAAGATTAGCACGTCATAGAAAATACACATATAAAGAAAATTAATCAATATATATTCTAAAATAAAGTTAACGCCAAATTAATTATTTAAAATTCTATTTTATTAATAAAATAATTTATTATAAAATTTGGGGTGTTACAAAAACTAAATAATCCACATGGTCTTAAGACATACAAACTCAACGTAATAGAGTTAAAAAGTTTCGTTGAATAATTAATATCGTTGAAAAAGTGTTGACCATGATTTGAATTGGATAAATTTGCTTATACTAAACTACAAAAAATAGTTAGTGGATCACAATTGTGCTTATTAGTTAGTGAAAGTTTAAACTTTGTATTAAGTCAACGTGGAGCACTAAATATATTAAAATTGTCATTAAGAAACACATTATATATATATATATATATATACATATATATAATTATATTATATATGTTTTTCTTCTGGAAACAAAGGGAATATAATCGGGAAACATTAATCGCAGATCTGCGGGCGGATCTGGTAAAGTGGAACAAACATAGCAGTGCAGTGTTTAAGAAACTTACAAGGAATTGAAGTGGGGATGATATAATACTCACCACACAACACTTGCATAAGAAACCATTATAAATAAATCCTAATAAGAAAGGAAAACAAAGTTGAAAAAGAATGATAAAACAAAGTACAATATATAACATAATAAACCATCCCTAGATTGAAGAAGTTACATTGAAGATGTACAGCAGGGCTTGTTTGTATTGGCGGGTTGCGGCCCCCCAGCGGTGATGGTCTTGCCTTCTTTAATTTTAGCAGGTGCAGCATTATCATGTGGTATATCTCTCCAAGGATAGTCTAGAAAGCCTTCTCCACATTGGTTGCTTGAAGAGCAGATGTCTCAATGAAAGAACGGCCTTCCTTCTCACTAAATTGAGAGCACATCAATTTAGCATCAGACTTTAGACAACAAAAAGCATAATTATACAATCGCCACCAATGACCAACTCAGTCATAAAAAAAAGTTCTAAAGCTAATGGCTATAAAAATAAAAATAACAATAAACAAGATACAATTAATGATCTACTAAATAATGTAGTAAACATTTATGCGTGATTGCAAGCACCAGATGTCTTTTAAAGCATAACCAATTTGCAAAACTTCATAATAAGCTTCCTTGTTATCAGTGCAAGATAATGTAATCTCATAACTACATAGCACAAAGCATGATATTCATTTCATGCTTGATTTGAGAGTCCGAGAAATATTAGATGGAACAATTTGTTGTCCAGAAAACCCCTTTCAATTTCATAACAAAATCAGCATATGTGCCACTGCTAAATGCTAATGTATTCAATTCGAACCATCATTAATAATAACACTTAATGAGAAAAGAAATCATGTGGCCACCACATGATTGACTCCCATGCACAATCTGCAAAACATCAGTGATTTTAAACACTGAAAGAAGGTACACAGATCTCAAGTTTTCTATCATGGACTACAAATTACATATTGAACAGAGATATGCAACGTTTCAAACAGAAATTGCAGTGTTATACAGTTCAATCAAGAATCATCAGGCCAGAATGGCATAGTTGAACACAATCCGAAACAATTGAATTAGCTTATAATATTAGCAGTGTATTTAAATTGACTTAATACTGGGTAGGGGTAAAAGTAATTAAACAGCGACGTGTTATCAGTAGTGTATTTATACATAGTATATATCATATCCTTCCTTAGTTTTTTCCCTAAACACAAGGAACTAAAACAATTCATCAGACTCTTTCTTTCCCTGTTTTTTTGTTTCCTTCATTCCCATTTTTCCTTTCTACCTATTTCTATTCTTTTAGAGCATAATTTCAGGAAGTTGTTCTTTCTTTCTGTATACTATAATCTGTGGTTTTCTTTATTTGTCTTCAATCTTCATACCCCACTTCACAGTTGTTATACTTCACAGTTGTTAGAACTCTTTGCCTCCTTCAACTTGACAATAAACTCCAATCTCAGAAAAACACCAGATTTGATACTAAAGCAATTTGCAAATTAAAATTGTTCAAAAAACAACACACAATAACACTAAATCAGAAGAAAATCAAAACCCTAACTCACTACAGTTCACGAAAATTAATAATGAAACGAGAATAATGAAAAATAGCGAGAAACGAGAATGAAATAAAACAGAGAGTGGCGCGCAACACTTATGACGGCGACGAGGTTCCGACGGCAACAAGGTTACGACGGCGAAAAGGTTACAGTGACAGCGAAGTTGAGATGCAACACAAAGAGGTTAAGATTACATGGCTGCGAGGTGTGACGGCGAGGTTGAGAAAATTAGTATCTGCAGCGAGGTGCCATGAAGTTTACATTTTTTATTATGATGATTTTAATTAAAATTTTATTTTTAATTACAAAAATAATTTATTTAATTACTTACATCAAAATTGAATAGGTAAATTTATCAAAATTTTAATTAAGTGAATTTAATAAATATTATATTAATGTCTACATACACAAATTAAAGAAAAAAAAGTGATTGGTCAAAATATTTATAGTATTAATACACATTATAATACCTACAACTTGTCTTACTTTTTTATTGTTTAAAAAATAATTTTACTTTATTTATTAAAAATAAAATAGAAATTGGTACAAAATTCCGCAGGAAATTTACCAATAGAGTTTTTCAAGAATCTAACGAACGTAAATCCTCATGTAAATCTTCAAGAAAATGTGGATTTTACTGCGAAAATACGGTCGTATGTAAATTTAAAAAAAAATTTACCTGTAAAACCCTCATGAAAAACACTCATGTATTACTTGCAGAATTATTTTTGCAGGCAAATCCGTTGAGAAACGTTAATTTTTAGTAATGAGTATTTTTTTGGTTTTGGTATTAGTTATTTTTCCTCATGTATCTTTCATTGGTATCAATTTATTCTAATTATAGTGTTTCTCAACTTTAGGTTTTTACCACATAAGATGTTTATAGTGTCCAATTTTTTAAAGTACTTTCTTAGTTCTAATCAATAGTAGGAACATAATTGATGAGGTGTCTTTTGTATATAGTCTTAGTAGTTCTGGTAGATTAGTTACTAGTTAGTATGGTCCTTTTTTAGTTTCATCTTTTTGTGGATGGCAAAGGGGGAAAAGTATAGCACAAATACATCATTATTCTAATTAATGTGTAGTTGCAATTTACTTTTCTTTCAAAGGCTTAACATCTTTTAAAATATGGATTATTCGATTAGGCTTAATAACTTAAAAAGAACATAATCATTGGGCTTAACATCCAAGGGAGATGTGAATTAGAAATCACTAGATAAACCTCACTCTGGTGCATGAGACTAACCGGTTTCGTTGCATGAATTCCAAAGGAGATAATTGTCTCAAGAAATAAGTTACCTCAAGTGAAAAGTATAATCATAATACTAATACAAGCAATAACACAACATGTTTATCAAATTCAGGGGAGTCTTTGAATTCTAATTAAACATTTGTTTGATTTCTAAGTGTGGGAGTCTGCATACATTACATAATATATTTCAATACATTTAAGTTATGTGTTTCTACTTATGCATTTTATTTATAAGTTATCTTAGTTTTTGTTATAGAATTTAGGGGGATCTTTCCCAGTTCTTTTATTTCATTTTTTTTTGTGTCTTATTATTTTCATTTGTAAAGGAAAATTGTTCACAAAATTGTAGAGTTGTTTGTCGTCATAAAAAAAAAGAAGGTCCTAAGAATCGGGTTGGTTTAAATACAACTCCTATTACTAATGTTTTAGTGACAACAACACAAGAGAACAATTATTCACTAACAGGTTACTTTAAGTGCACAAATTAGTTTATCGCAAATCAAGAATCTAGGTTATTGACTATGTAACATAAGTAGTTATTTAGTGATAATCAATAATGTGCAAAGCACATAAATGATATTATCATATAATAAACAAATGACTATGTTCACTAATGAAAGAACAAGTCAAAACTTAGGATGATTGAAGCAACGAAGCTCTGGTCTAAGACATGTGTTCACAATACTATGTGTAGTCATCCTCCAAATAAGAAGACAAATCACATATTTGATGATGGAACAAATGGTTCTGGTCCAATCCTTTGATCACCAAACATCTCAAGACATGAATTGATGAATCAAAATTGGTTGAGCGTCTAAAAGAGAAACGGACAGTGGTCAAACATCCGAAAAAAGTCAACAATAAAGATCAAGCACTCCTTTGATTTAGCATTCTCTCAAGGATTAGTAAAGCTCAAGAAAGCTCAAAATTATTCTACTGCAATGGTTAACAAAGCAACATTTCCTTTGGAACAATATTCCTTTGAAGAATTTATTCCTCTAGTACGACTTGAAGACTATCCGAAAAGAAATAGCAAGACATCAATAGAAACCAGAAGATTCCTATGATGAAGTATTGTCACTTCCTCTAAGCAAACACAATGTGACATTACAATACACAAAACGAAGCAAGATGTATAATCCTATGGAAAATAGAAAATAATCTGGAAACCTATATAGTAAAAATGTGTAAATTAAAACAACTACATGTACGAATGCAATATATTTTGCACCTCTCACACGACTCTTTTTTTTTTTTCAAGGAAATATATTAAAGAGCTATAAAAAGAACTTCCTTTAAAATTAAAGAAGTTGACAGTGCTATCCAAAGTTGACAAATATTATCATGACGATATAGGCCAACAGTGGTGATGACATCCATGGCAATAAAGAAAATCATATCTAAGATAGCCTTTTATCGTCCTAATGTTTTTCATCCTCAGTGACAAATACATCAAAAGCAAGTATCTAAGACTATGTTCATAAATTGAATATCATATGACAAGTCTTAAAGATTAAACCAAAGGGAAAGAAAAGAAAAAACCATGTTCATATTCAAAAGAGTATATTTGAGAAAAAAACCACGAGCATGAGATTAAAATTGTAATATCATCTTTAAGGAAAGCCATTAGAAATCTCTTTAAATCAATCAAATACAATCACAATTGCTTCAAAAATGAATGGCCATACTTGAATTGGTATAGGATTTAAATGTAATATGTTCTTAACGAGAGTTAATATCCTAGGAAAAATTTTGTGTTGAGACAAATACAAACATGTAATCTTGAAATTTGCCCTAGTAGAGGCAATAAGTAAGGAATAAGTAATATAATTTTGTAATCTTGAAAATGGTGATGTTGAAAACAGGAATAAGTAAAACAATAAGTAAGAGATAAGGAAAGAGGCACAAACCAATTTATCCTGGTTCACTAGCAACACAGTAGCTACATCCAGTCACTTCACACAGAAGGATTTAATCTATTGTTCACCAGTGGAATCACAAGTTCACTAAACACCTTCTAGTCAACTAAGTGTGCTCAAGTCTTCTCAACCTTCTAGCTTAGTACGACCCAACTATTGATGATGGAAACCATTACTAGGCCAAGTTACAAAGTGTTTAGATGGGTTTGGAATGGATTCTCACACAAGAGTGTTTACACAAATTTTTGCTCTCAAAAGAATTTTTAGGTTTCTCAATACTTAGAGCTAATACAAGAGTTTGTAGTTTGTAATGACATGAATTCTTCTCTTGTTTTTTTTGTTGTTTGTTTATTCTTGTTGAAGATCACAAATCTATATACATAGAGTCATTTAGTCCATTAGAGTTTCTTACCGTTGTTGTGATTGCATGAAATCAACATGTAAATAAATAACCCGAATCAAATCTTCAGATATTTTGAATAAACATAAAAAGCTTGTTCAAATCCTTCTTCATAATTGATCAACGTATTTTGATAGAAAATTAGGTAAGATGACTAGAGGATGTCAAGATTATCAGACGCATAATCACCGAAGTGAACTTGTATCAGAAGATTTCGTAGAAGTTCGTTGAGACCGAGTTTTTCAAAATCAAGTATACTTCAACAAATGTAACAAAGTATAGTTGTAAATGCTTTTTTTTTAGCTTCTCTATTCATTAGAGGATGCAGCGTAAATACATTTAAATCTCATGACAATAATTTGGACACTTAAGTAAATTATTAGCACAATAAATTGTTCCCACAAAATAATTTATATTATCATCAAAACAATTAAGGGTCATTGTTTTTCAAACCAATATGGTTATAACAAAAAGGCGAAAGAAGCCAATTTTTTTTATTAATATAGAGATTGTACTTTCGGTTGCCTTTTGAGGCATTATAATACTAGTTTCTTGGAGAGACTTGATATATAATACTTAATTCTTGGAGAGGCAAGAAAATAATATTTAGATTGGATAAGCTTAATACTCAAATCTTGAGGAGCTAAGTTAATAATACTTTAGTGGATTAAGTCCCTTACTGTACCAATAAAATTCAAGTTGTAACGGGAACACTAGATAGAACAACAGTTGTTAGGAACTAGTATAAAAATATTTGTGTGATTTCTTTATACCTTATTTGTTTACTTTTTTTTTTTTAAATATGTCTTATCTGTTTCTTGTTAAAAGTTTGAGTTTATTAAAGATAAGCCTTTGATAAATAATTTATTTTAAACAATAAAGAAGTTTATAAAAATAGTCAACATAATTTAAACCCTCATTTGTTGTATTTTTAGTTACCTTAAAAGATATAAGTATGATTTTTCACCATGTAAAAAAGTAAGCATAGTTAGTGTGGGTGATACTAAATCTATATATATATATATATATATATATATATATATCCAAGAAAAGAAAATAACAATAGAGACAAGAAAATATAATTTCTTAAACAATCTTATTGATGTAGTTATTAATAAATGATATTTACTTTTATTAAATACATAATGATTGATGAAAAACTTATAGAAGTGTTTTCAAGTTTAAGGGTTGAATATTACACGAAAGAGGACAACAACATGGAGCCCTAGGACAATGAATTGGCTCATGTTGGAAATGATGAAAAATTAATGGAAGAATTGTTGGTAATAATGGTGACATTAATAAACTAGTATGATTGTGAATTGAAAAAATGAGAAGTCCCACATAGGAGTGATACCACACTTTAGTAGGGTATATAAGGTGGAGGTATGTACCTTGGGGTGTGGCCCAAGGGGTACCCCAATTTTGTGAAGGAGGGAGAACGCAAGCAAAGTTGACCACCCCACACGCGCTCGCGCGCCGCCGCCGCCGTCCGGCTCGGGTCTGGGCCTGGGCCCGGGTCTGGGCCTGGGCCCGGGCCTTGGCCTTGGCCTTGGTCTTGTGGTGTATTATTATTTTTTAGTAAATTAAAATTAAAAAATTATTATTTAATTAATTTTTAAAATTGAATGCTTGCGTTTTGTCTCTGATTATTGTGTTAATTACGTGACTGCCCTCCACCGAGTCTACCTAATGATCTGATCCAGTCTTCCCTTTTTTGCCCGGTCAAAACCCTAACCCTAGGTGCCACGTAACTGCTGTTGCCCGGTCATTATTCAAAGTCAAAACCCTAGCGCATGTTCAGGTAGTCAAAGGCGCACGTTTTGGGTGGGCAGCGGTTTCGGAGCACATGTTTTCTGAGGTCAAGGTTTGGAACGGTCAACAAGAGCGCACTGATGGATCGCACCATTTTCTCTGATCCAGTTGCGGAATTTCTCTATAAATATAGAGCTCTCCTCAGTTGAAAAAGCACACCAAAAGCACTCCGCTTCTGAGGCTTTTCTCTCTTCTCCCCCGTTCTTACTTCTTTTTCTTCTTCTTTTTTCTTTAGTGGCCTTCGTGCCATATGACGAGTGGTAGTCGTTAGACTGCCATATTGAGGGTGTAATTCGAACGGTTTTCTATGGTGCAGTAGAACTCCGATACAGTGATCTGGGCTGTTTTATCCTGGGGACTTCGTGGTTGATAGTCGGCCTTGCATCTTTTGGGCAGTGCCTCGAAACGTCTTAAAGAGAGTGACGTAGTCCACGACTCAACCTAGTAATATTTTCGGTGGCATAAATTGTTTTTTCAAGCTTTTTCAAAATTCAAAAATAACAATTTTAAGACGTTTCGAACTGCCATGTCTACCGACGAAATTACTGGGACAGGTTCTTCTGCTTCTGAATACAACAAACCGTTTCGGTTTGAAGGAAGTCACTTCAAATGATGGCAACAAAAGATGCTATTTTTTCTAACCACGAAAAAGCTTGCCAACTTTCTGAAGGATGACATTCCTGTTGTTCTAGAAAATGCTGAACAAACAGAAAAGGATAAGAAAGCTGCTGAATTAACCCAATGGGAACATAATGATTACTTATGTAAGAATTATATTCTGAATGGACTTGCTGATGATCTGTATGATTACTACAGTTCCGACAGCAATATTGCTAGATAGGTTTGGGATGCTCTGAAGAAGAAATATGATACTGAGGAAGCTGGAGCCAAAAAGTATGCTATTAGCCGCTACCTCAAATATCAGATGACAGATGACAGATCCGTGGAAGCTCAGTCTCATTAAATCCAGAAGATTGCTCACGAAATCATCACTAAAGGTATGTCCCTCGATGAACAGTTTCAAATTGCTGTTATTATTGACAAACTTCCCCCTGCTTGGAAAGATTTTAAAAATTCTCTCAGGCATAAAACAAAACAATTCTCTCTAGAAAGTCTGATGACTCGCCTTAGAATTGAGGAAGAATCCCGTAAGCAAGACCAGAAAGATGAAGTTCTTCTTGTGGAAAATAACAAGAAAAAGAAATTCATCGGAGCAGTTCTGAAGCCAAACAGCAAACCACTAAAGATTCAGAATCGCTCTTCAAAGAACAACAACAAAAATGGGAACCCTCCAAAGGCCCCAATTGCAAAGCAGCAACCACCTCCTAGAAATGGCCCTTCCCCTTTTCTCTGTTTTCGCTGTGGAAAAGAGGGTCATATAGCACGCAAGTGCAGGAACAAGCCAGGCCCTGCTAATCAGGCTAACTTGATAGAAGAGCAATTCGTTGCTATGATAACTGAGATCAACCTTGTTGGTGGATCAGATGGATGGTGGATAGGCACTGGTGCCTCCCGCCATGTTTGTTATGATCGTGCTATTTTTAAAACATACACTGCTGCTGAAGATAAGAAAGTGTTGTTGGGAGATTCCCACACCACTAATGTTGCTGGTATTGGAGATGTGGAACTAACATTCACATCTGTAAAGACCTTAATTCTGAAGGATGTCATGCATACTCCAGAAATAAGGAAGAATCTGGTTTTTGGGTTTCTTCTCAATAAGGCAGGGTTTACTCAGACTATTGGGGCAGATTTGTACACTATTTCTAAAAATAGTATTTTTTTTGGGAAAGGGTACGCCACTGATGGCATGTTTAAATTGAATGTTGAAATCAATAAAATGTTTCCTTCTGCTTACATGTTGTGTGATTTTAATATTTGGCATGCTAGACTCTGTCATATGAATAAACGTGTAATTTCGAATTTAAGTAACTTAGGCTTAATTCCAAAGTTATCCTTAAAAGATTTTGAAAAATGTGATTTTTGCAGTCAAGCTAAAATAACCAAGAGTTCACAAAAATCAGTAGTTAGAGAATCTCAACCTTTAGACTTAATACATTCTGATATATGCGAACTTGATGGGACTTTAACCAGAAATGGAAAGCGTTATTTTATTACTTTTATTGACGACTGTTCCGACTATACATTTGTATATCTTATGAAAAATAAAAGTGAAGCGCTTGACATGTATAAGATCTTTGTAACTGAAATTGAAAATCAATTTAGTAAAATGATTAAGAGATTTCGTAGTGATAGAGGAAAAGAGTATGGTTCTAGTTTATTTATTGAGTTTTATAAAACCCAAGGAATTATACATGAAACTACTGCACCATATTCACCTGAAATGAATGGTAAAGCTGAAAGAAAGAATAGAACTCTTACTGAACTTGTTGTTGCTATAATGCTTAATTCTGGTGCTGCCTCTCATTGGTGGGGGGAAATTATTTTGACTGTTTGCTATGTTTTGAATAGAGTCCCTAAATCTAAGAACAAAACATCTCCCTATGAGATAATGAAGAAAAGACAGCCCAACTTGTCTTATCTTCGAACTTCGGGTTGTCTGGCTTATGTCAGAATCCCCGATCCTAAGCGAATTAAACTCGCTAGTAGAGCCTATGAATGTGTATTCATTGGGTATGCGATAAACAGTAAAGCGTATAGGTTTTACGACCTAAATGCGAAAGTGATCATAGAATCAAATGATGTTGACTTCTATGAAAATAAATTCCCTTTCAAATCGAGAAATAGTGGGGGCAGCGAACCTAGTCAAGCCCCTATGATAAGGAGCACTGAAAGCAACAAACAAGACGAAACAGAAATTCGAAGGAGTAAGAGAGTGAGAGTTGCTAAAGATTATGGTCCTGAATATATGGCCTATAATTTAGAAAAGGATCCTGCAAATCTCAAGGAAGCTTTGTCATCTTTGGATGCAGATTTATGGCAAGAAGCTATAAACGATGAAATGGATTCTCTAGAGTCTAACAAGACCTGGCATTTAGTGGACTTGCCTCCTGGTTGCAAACCTATAGGTTGTAAATGGATTTTGAAAAAGAAACTAAAACCCGATGGATCTATTGACAAGTACAAGGCACGCCTTGTAGCCAAAGGTTTTAGATAAAGAGAAAATATAGATTTCTTCGACACTTTTTCACCTGTCACTAGAATAACATCCATCAGGGTGCTCAAATCACTTGCGGCTATTCATAACCTGGTGATACACCAGATGGATGTAAAAACAGCTTTTTTAAATGGTGACCTGGAAGAAGAAATCTATATGGAACAACCTGAAGGTTTTGTAATACATGGGCAAGAAGACAAGGTCTGTAAGTTAGATAAGTCTATGTATGGTCTTAAACAAGCTCCTAAGCAATGGCATGAAAAATTTGACAACTTGATTTTGTCGAATGAGTTTAAAGTGAATGAAAGTGACAGATGTATTTATTACAAATTTGAAAATGGCATTTGCACTATCATATGTCTCTATGTAGACGACTTACTCATATTTGGTTCAAACATTCATGCCGTCAACAATGTGAAATCACTATTGAGTAACAACTTTGATATGAAAGACCTTGGAGAAGCGAGTGTAAACCTTGGAATAAAGATTACTAGGTCAGAAAAGGGAATTTCTTTGGATCAATCTCACTATGTTGAAAAGATCCTAAAGAAATATAATTACTTTGACTGTAAACCTGCTGCACACCATATGATCCAAGTGTGAAACTTTTCAAGAACACTGGTGAAAGTGTTAGACAAACTGAATATGCGAGCATCATTGGCAGCCTCAGGTATGCCATTGATTGTACTAGACCCAACATTGCCTATGTTGTGGGATTGTTGTGCAGGTTTACTAGTAGACCTAGTATGGAGCATTGGCACGCTATCGAAAGAGTCATGAGATACCTTAAAAGGACCATGAGTCTCGGATTACATTATCGAAGATTTCCTGCTGTTCTTGAAGGATACAATGATGCTGATTGGAACACCTTATCAGATGATTCCAAAGCAATCACTGGCTATATTTTCTGTATAGCCAGTGGTGCGGTATCTTGGAAATCGAAGAAACAGATGATACTGGCTCAGTCCACTATGGAGTCTGAAATGATAGCACTAGCTAGTGCTAGTGAAGAAGCAAGCTGGTTGAGATGCTTGCTAGCTGAGGTCCACTTATGGGAAAAACCTTTACCAGCTGTGTTGATCCACTGCGATAGTACCGCGGCTATTGCAAAAATTGAAAATCGTTATTACAACGGTAAGAGACGACAAATACGTCGTAAGCACATCACAGTTAGAGAATTACTTTCTAAAGGAGCTGTTATAGTGGATCATGTACGCACTGATGATAATTTAGCAGATCCTTTGACGAAAGGATTATCTAGAGAGAAAGTCCTAAATACATCCAAAAGGATGGGACTAATGCCTATAGATCAATGAGTCACTTATGATGGTAACCCGACCTAAAAGACTGGAGATCCCAAGAATTAGGTTCAATGGGTAATAACAAGTCATAGTGATATGAGATGAACATGCTATTTTATATATGAGAGAAGCATGATTCGTGAAGCGATATAAGGATGAGATAATAGAAAGTCTTAATGAGATCTATACTCTATGTGGAGTGGAGTACCTAGCTACAGGAGTACTCTTGATAGACTCACCTATGTGAATGTGAAAGTGGGGGCCGCTTCCTATGGAATTTCGAGGCAGAATTCCTAGAGCGTTTACTATACTGGGATATACGTGCATGGCCTTAAATGCATGGGATTTTGAGAATACACCCAATGAAAAGGTTGTGTGTGGGTTTGATGTCAGAGATAGAGTTCAAGACTACGAGTCACTCTTGTTGAATCTGAATCTTACTTACTATGCAAAGGTTCAAGTCAAGAGATACCTTTGTTTATGCACAATCTTATAGAAGCGTTTGACGCTATTTCTGAAACCTCTTTTTTAAATTCAAGTGGGGGATTGTTGGAAATGATGCAAAATTAATGGAAGAATTGTTGGTAATAATAGTGACATTAATGAACTAGTGTTGTTGTGAATTGAAAAAATGAGAAGTCCCACATAGGAGGGATACCACACTTTAGTAGGGTATGTAAGGTGGAGGTATGTACCTTGGGGTGTGCCCCAAGGGGTACCCCAATTTTGTGAAGGAGAGAGAACGCAAGCAAAGTTGACCACCACACACGTGTGTGCGCGCGCGCCGCCGCCGCCGTCCGGCTCGGCCCGGCCGGGCTCGGGCCTGGGCCTTGGCCTTGGCTTGGTCTTGGTCTTGTGGTGTATTATTATTTTTTAGTAAATGAAAATTAAAAAATTATTATTTAATTAATTTTTAAAATTGAATGCTTGCGTTTTGTCTCTGATTGTTGCGTTAATTACGTGACTGCCCTCCACCGAGTCTACCTAATGATCTGATACAGTCTTCCCCTTTTTGCCCGGTCAAAACCTTAACCCTAGGTGCCACGTAACTGTTGTTGCCCGGTCATTATTCAAAGTCAAAACCCTAGCGCATGTTCAGGTAGTCAAAGGCGCACGTTTTGGGTGGGCAGCGGTTTCGGAGTACACGTTTTCTGAGGTCAATGTTTGGAACGGTCAACAGGAGCGCACTGATGAATTGCACCATTTTCTCTGATCCAGTTGCGGAATTCCTCTACCTCAGTTGAAAAATCACACCAAAAGCACTCCGATTCTGAGGCTTTTCTCTCTTCTCCCCCGTTCTTACTTCTTCTTCTTCTTTTTTTTTTCTTTAGTGGCCTTCGTGCCATATTACGAGTGGTAGTCGTTAGACTGCCATATTGAGGGTGTAATTCGAACGGTTTTCTACGGTGCAGTAGAACTCCGATACCGTGATCTGGGCTGTTTTATCCTGGGGACTTCGTGGTTGATAGTCTGCCTTGCACCTTTTGGACAGTGCCTCGAAACGTCTTAAAGAGAGCGACATAGTCCGCGACTCAACCCAGTAATATTTTCGGTGGCATAAATTGTTTTTTCAAGCTTTTTCAAAATTCAAAAATAACAATTTCCCACTACCTATTGAGCTAGTGGATTGGCTCACAATGAATTGGCTCACAATCTCCAAAAGGGTCGCAACAAGGTGGTAATGCTTCAAAATCTTGAACATTGCCAACCAGAGCACCTGTAACAACAATAACTAAAATAAACAACTTTAAGAACATTTTTGGTAAACCTTTCATTGTAACCAAACTTGGTTTACAGAGAAAAATAAGAAGATAATTTACGGTGAGTCGTATATTAAAGAATGAGTACTAATTTATTTATAAGCAAAGAAACAATCCTTTTAAATATCCTTTTTGAAAATATTTAAATGTTAAAAATGAGCAAGCCTAATTATATTTTAAGTATTTTATTCAATCCGTTAAATGACTTTTAATATTTTATCATGTAGAGTATTTTACTCAATTGAATGACAGTTAATACTTATTTGACTAAACTTTCTAATGATATTTTATAAAAATAACTTTTCCTTTGTTAATTTTACCTACTATATATTATTATAAGTATTCAATTTATAATTATAACTGTTAATATAATATTATAAGTCTTTTTTAAAAGATCTTAAGACTTATTAAATATATTTAATACACTTACATTAATATTTAGAATAATAATATTTGAGGCAAAACAAATCACGAATTTTACTTATAACTAATGTCGGAGACAATAATTTTAAAAAAACTGTGTAACAAACTGACCTAAAATACCTTAAGAGTATTTTGTGGCATTGTATATTTTAAGAAAAGGCAAAAACACAATGTCTTTAGTTATTTATGATGGACCGGATAGGATAGACACATGATAGGATAAGGAGTAGGATAAAGACAAGATAGGATATGAGTAGGATAAAGAGTTATCATGTACTGTGTTTGATGTGCACATGATAACAAACTTGATAAAATTAGTTTATCCTACTCAGTGTTTGATACACAACAGATAACAAGATGATATGATTTATATTTTGATAAAATGACAAATTTGTCCTTATAATCTATTTAATTTTTTTTCTTTCAAAATAACATTCATATAATTTTTTATAAATAAACAAAAATGCTAAAAAAATGTAAATAATTTATGAAGTAATTTTATATACTTGAAAAAATTGTGATTTCTCTATCCATCCCAATTGAAGAATGACTCACTATCATAAAAATTGTGATTTCTCTATCTATCACAATTGAAGAATGACTCACTATCATAAAAATGTAAATAATTTATGAAGTAATTTTATATACTTGAAAAAATTGTGATTTCTCTATCTATCACAATTGAAGAATGACTTAGAGTTTGTTTGATTCAAATCCCAAAAACTCTATTTTAGTATTTTAAAATTTAAAAACTAAACAATTTGTTTGGATTACTTGTTTTTAAAAACTATTTTGTAAAACTATTTTTAATATTATATTTTTTAAAACTAAAAAAGCAAAACAGATAAATGGTGTTTTACTTTTTATTTTTTAGTTTTTTTAATTCTCTAGTCAAAAACTGTTTTAAAAAATTTAAGTTAGCAAACAAATTTTTTTAAATTTTCTTTTTAAAAACAATTTTTTAAAATTTATTTATAAAATAGTTTTTTAAACTAAAAAGTAAAACACAATCAAACAAGCCCTACTATCATAACATTATCTCAAAAGGAAAATAATTATTATTTTTCATCAATTTTTTTTATATTGTTATAGAATAAAATAAATAAGAAAACGACAAAAAACGTCATATATGAAAAATAGATCAGAGAGAAATATGATACGTCTATCATATCTGTCTCGTTATCCTGTCCATCAAACGGGCCCATAAGGTACACAAAATCATCATATAACTTTGCATAGACAACTCAACAAATTGAGCTTCTATGATGAAGATCAGCAAAATTGGTCATCTAATCTATTAAATGCAAGACATTAGTTTAACCATATCAACAATCGCCAAGCTAACAATAGCCACTAACACTTAACACCTATTTATGATCGCCAAGCCAAAAATTCTACTAACTAAACCACTCCTTCTAAGCACGGATCACTGCAAAATAAAGATTATTTCTCATCCCTGAGCATTTTTGATATATTAGTAGGTAACTGATTATAAAAGTGGCATCCTCCCCATTCTCTATACTACACACTTCTTTCCACCAATTGATGCATTACGCACACTCCTACCCAACTCTCCATCTTATAACCCAAAATTTTCAGCAAATCTTTATACGACAACCCCTCCTTATCCACCCTTAATCTCCAAAACCACTTACCCACTAATGCAAATTAAAATATCTCACATCACGAACCACCAAACCCTCAATTTTCTTTTGATAAACAAACCCTCGTCCATTTAACCTAATGAATTTCTACGATCGGAATGGGAGAACTTTGAAAAAAGAAAGAAAGTAAATTGACAAGGTAGACAAAGCAACTTTTAAGAGAACAAGGGGACTTCCCATAGACATATTGCGACTTCTCCACAACAATAATCTAGCTCTGATTCTATTAATTACATGATTACAAAATGCTAACTGCCGAGAGTTATCTCCAATATAGAATCCCAAGTAAGTAAATAACAAAGTACCAACTTTACAGTTCAGGACATTCGTCATATCAATTAACCAATAATTGTTGATATTAGCATCCACCAATAAAATTTTGTGAAAATTTACCTCCACTCCATAAATGAGCTGTGACATGACAAAATTTGCCTTAATAACTTGAATGTTCAGACAAGATTTTTTACCCACAATCAATGTATCATCGAAAAATTGAAAATGAGTAACCCTACAAGAATCAACACCACCCACAAGGTTCCCACCAAACATCTTTATCGTACTCGATATGAAACAACACATTCAACCCCTCTGATGCAAATAAAAATAAGAAATGAGACAACGGATCTCCTTGAAGAAGCCTTATCCCTATGAAAATTCCTCAATCGAACATCCATTAATTGACACTAAAGTAGTGGTTGTGTTGTGACATTATTTAATTCAAAGTCTCCAAACGTTAGAAAAAATCATCTTACATACCATTGCATCAAAGTAGCACTACTCTATTGAGTCGTCATATGCTTTGTCAAAATTAACCGTAAACATGATTAGGTTTGATTTCTTTTTCTTTGCATTGTCTACCATCTCGTTAGCAATCAAAATCCCATCAAGAATTTGTCTACCTTTCACAAAAGTAGTTTGTGTCTCAACAGTGACTTTATCAATCACATGTTTTGGTCTATTTGCTAACACTTTGGATATGCAACAAACTAAGGAAATAGGTCTATAATCCAACATAAAGATAGGATAATCTTTTTTTATCAACGCTATGAAAATGCTATTTATCCATCTGACCAACTTACCATCAACATGGAAGTCAACAAAGAACCTCATAAAATTGTTTTTTTAAGTCTTCCTAAAATTCTTTTAATAATAACCCCATTTGGTTTGGGACTCTTAAAACTATCACAATCCCGCACAACACTCTTAACCTCCTCCATAGAAAAAGATTCCACCTTTGTTGCTTTCGCCTCTTCTAACATGTTAAGAACCAAATTTTCAATACTATGCCTCAACCAAAATTTAGACTTAAAATGGTTTTGAAAATGCTCAAAAACTGCACTCTGAATCTTCTCCACCCCTTCAATTCTAACTCCATTAAGATTGAGACAACAAATAGAATTAATTCTTCTTCTTATTGTAACCACCTTGTGAAAGAACTTAGAGTAAGAATTTATTTATTTCAACCACACTATTCTCGATTATTGCCATTGAATATTGCACATAACTTGAGATAGGGAAAATAATTTTGAAGAAATTTCCCTTCTTTCTTCCACCACTTGATTAGACAACAACTTTGATTCCCTTTTGGTAATTCACCCCCTCTTTTAACATTCCAAATTTCTATAATGAATTTTATGTCACTCACGCAAACCTACCTTAATACCTTTCAACTTATCCTTCAACACAAAATTGTCCCACCCTTGAAAACTCAAACTACTCCATTTAGCCTACATAAACTCATGATAACCATCAAAATCGACCCAAAATTTCAACATCCTAAATGGATTAGGACCCCATTTTAAATTAACACCTTTTAGCAATAGGAATATGATCCGACAAGCCTCTATTTAACGCCCATTGAGAATAGTTAGGTCATACCTGACACAACATTTATGATAGGAAAAATCTATCCAATCTACTCATAACCCGACTATCCAATCGTGGCCAAGTCAAATTCCTTCCAATCAAAGGCAAATCAATCAGTTCATACTCTTCGATAAATTGATTAAATATCTGGATATCGTCCTCTCTAAAATTCAACATATTACTTTTTCTCTCTGCCTCTTATCTTAGAGCGTTAAAGTTGCCTCAGATACACCATGTATCCACCATACTACCAAGTATCTTTTTCACCAAATGCTGCCACAAAACCTACTTACTAGGCAAATCACAAGGAGAAAACACATTAGAAACAATCACCATCATTGAGGTAAAAACCTTTTTGATGTATTTTTAATGACAACAAACCTTATAAAATAAATAGTCAAGTTTTATGAATGGTAATCTATTAATGATTGCACTTGAGTTTTATTTAAGGAACATGAATTGTATAAGTTAACAAGTAAGAAGGCATTCACACCATGAAAACCAGAGGTAGTAAAAACATATTTTATATTATTATTAGTTCATAATGAAGACTACCATATTTATGAATACTTAATAACTACGACCTATTTAGGAATAATATCACTTATATTTTAAATATATGCACATATCGGTGTGTTGAATAAAATTATATGGACTATAAATTTTAAGATTGACATTTTGAATTAATATAATTTTTTTTATTTAGATGAAATTATAAAAAAAAAACTACACACAACTGCAAAATTTCATATTCGAACTTGAAACACTATATTCAATCTAACTGACGTTTGTAAATTAAATTAGACGTTACAAATAATTAATATAAAATTTTATTGAATGATACTAATAAAATATTATACAATTTTGCTACCTACACCCCCTATTTTACTATCCACACCCTTGAATTATTTTTGAAAACCAAAAAACCCAAAATGCCCTTCCCTCTCTATTTCAATCTTCATCTTCATTAACTTAACCTCTCTATTTCATTCATCATCTTCTTCATCTTCAATCACCTTCATCATCTTCTCATCTTCAATCAAGTAAGGATCAATGTTGTTGTTTTTTTTTTTTTACAATGTTTTTTCTGTTTTTTTACAATTCTGTTTCTATTTCCATTTCATCATCTTCATGGTGTTGTTGTTTTTTTACGTTTCTGAAGTTGTTCCAAAACCAGAATTGTACGTGAACTGAGTTCAGTTCACGTACTTGAACTTAGTGTTAAGAAACCCAGAAACGTACGTGAACTCAGTTCACATAGGATGTACGTGAAAAGAGTTCACGTACATGTTTCTGGGTTTCATGGCAATGAGTTCACATACGTACGTGAACTCAGTTAACTTAGGTTTTATTGTTTTGTTTTTGATTATGATTTGGTTATGCAGAAATGGTGCACACTACGTTTACTGACAAAGAGGGTCATGTTATAATTAATGAGGGTACTTCTAATGAGGAGGGTCGTCGTGTTAGACCAACCACTTCTGCACGGGCTCAACCTGTTGACAGATTTGGATGGGAACAACGACGATTACAACATCAAGAAGCACAAGAGGCCCAATAGGAAGAGGCACAAGAGGCAGAGTATGAAGCCCAACCAGAGGACATAGATGAACCTCCACATGATGATGGATATCCTGGTGGTCCGGTTGACAGGTCTGTCCTTAGGACATTTGCTGATCATGTGGAAGCCAAAAAAGGATAAGGGTTGAAGTAACAATGTCAATTATAAGGAAGAGGGTTTGAATTATAACTGCCCCTTTTTAAAAATTCCTTTTAAAAACTAAAATGTTTAACTCAAGATTGACATTGGTTACAAACGAAGAACGTTCTTGGTTAGTGAAAAACTGCAATATTAACTTAGGTATACAAAAAACTGATTAGAAGATAAAAAGTAAATAGAGATAACGGAAGAGATATCACACAGAGATATATCCTAGTTCACCCAACACAGGTTACGTCCTGTCCTCACAATTGTGAGATTTTCCACTAAGTGCTCAAAGCAAAATTGTTCATGGTTTTCACACGGCTTTTACAGATCAATCTTGATCTGTTACAAAGTACTACCTTTCTACCTAGAAAGGATTTCCACAGGTTACCTTACACTCTATCAGAAAGGATTTTTACAAGCTATGTCAACAATATAGTCTTGAGTTACAAAGTAATGATTTTGAGATTGTTAGAATCTAAGTATGCTCCACTCGTGTTTGAGAATAGATTCTAGATTTTAGAACTCAGTAGAAACTGATTCTAATATCAAACTAAAAACAAAACTGCAACTTAGAAATGATTGAGAAGCTCTAGAGGATTCAAGTATGATTGAATGAGTGGTTATTGCTTTGCATTTGAAGCTCTGATTTGTTTGTCATCTTGAGGCTTTATTTATAGGCTTCAAGAAGGCTTATGACAACTCATTTAGCCGTTGGTAATGATCTAGCTGTCATGAGTAAGTGAGTGGGTAAGATCAGCCATAAAGCAAGAATGTTCTTGCTAAAAGCAGGAATGTTCTTGTGAACCAAGAACGATCTTCGATTTTGCTTTGAGATAAGTTGACCTTTAATCTTATCTAGAAAACTGTCTGAAATGATCCCATGCCTTGAATACGTGTGTAGATCTGTTTGAAAGTACAACAGAGGTGTCCTTTCTAGCCTGTCAGCCTTGTACTTCAGCTTGCTTAAGTTGGAGAATGATCTTGCTTTATGAATTTGTGAAGCATAATCTTTTGCCTTCGAATCTTGGAGTGATTCTTGCATTGGATTGATCCTAGTATATATCTGGTGAAATTCTGGAATGGATTGCAATTCCTGGATCTAATCTTTTATTCAAGAATATGATCGTTCTTGTTAATTTACATATATGGAGAACGTTATTCGTTTACTAGAAATCTGTCAAGAACGTTCTTTGTTTCTCTGAATTAGCTTTCTCTATTTTAATATGATCTGCTTTGTAATGCTTGGTACCTATCTTTGATTAACACACTCAAATACACATGTTAAATACCAAAACACTTAAAATCATAATTAGAAGTCTTGATTAAGCTTTGTTTAATTATCATCAAAACATTAATTTGGGATTTTATCTCAACAAGGGTTTGGTTCTTCCATTAATGAAAGCTCTTGACGAGATTGATGTTGATCAGGTATGCTGGACACCATATGAGGAGCATCGAGTGAAGCGACCGTTTGAAAAGGTTTCTTTATTTCAAGGGTGGATACGTTGGGGTCCGAAGATGTATGCTCATATGGTAGATAGGGTATTGCGTTAAAACGGTCATGTCCAAACCATTCCTTGCTCACCGTTAGAGATAGTGGGTCAGACGATCACACCAGATGAAATTGACTTTATGTTTACATAGTACGTTGTGCATGTAATGGATGTTGGCGCAGTTGTACAGTGACATGTAGACTGCTCGAACAGTTACATGGATTGGTTTCGCAGAATTTCTCATCCATACATCATTCGTAGAGAACCATTCGGTTGCAGAACCTACAGCTCATGCCGCCGATGAATAGCGTCTAACGGAATGGAATGTTGGATCATACTATACCTGGCTATTTTACATGCACAAGGTAGACCATGTGTTGTCCTAATCGTGCTATGACATTCAGACTTATCTATACCTACATACTTCACGCGATCAAACTCTACCGCAATGTGATCTATTGCATTTTTGGACACAACACCACGCAAATTGACGTGCAATCTGTTACTATGTCGATAGACCTTTTGAATTATGTATTTTTCAAATGATGTTATTATCTCACTGTGTTGTAATACAATCATGCTATTGATGGTTTCTTAAAACACTGCATATATCACCAATATTGTCTTGTAATATCCTTTTCAAACTCCAAAGCGCCGACTCAATCCTTTGTGTTATGGTGTTCCCAAAGTGCATAACTCTATTTGTCCACGCCTCAACAAATTTTTCCTTGTGAGGAATTAACCACTGGTCATGTACATAATCATTAACAATAGAACAGCTACTACAAATTCCTTCAAAGATAGCCAACTTCATGCAGTACTAAGTGATGACTCTTCATATGCATATTTTTTTTTATTGTTTTTAGTCTTATTTATCTTTTATTCATTGGTTAATTTAAGGAGTTATTTGATATATTTTGTTGATTTTAGTTCTTGGATTTAATGAAATGTTTATGTTCTTGTTTCCTTGATTAAGTAGAGATTTTTCGTAGTTTTGCGTTGTTACTTTGTTTTAGTGCAGGGCTGAAATTTGGTGAAAAATCAACATGACCTATGTGGAGTATTTCGGCCATATCAGGAGTTGTAGATGTCCAATTGGAGTCAAACCAAGTGCCAATGAAAGATAAGATCCATAGCTACAACTTTCATGAAGACACTGAAACCAAATTCGGAATCAAAAGAGGCGCAAAATGCACTAAACTCCAGACAGAAGATGTTGTACGCTTAAAGCGCAAAAACCTGCGCCTGGGGCGCATTTCCGCACCACTGACTCTATCCAGGCGCGTCTAGAGCGCAAATTCCGCGCCTGGGGAGCGTGGCACGCGGCTGAATGTATAAAAACGCATTTTTTCACTTTCTAGGGATCTTTTTGACTATTGGGAAGTGGGGAGACTTGTGCCCTAGCAGAGAAACTGAAAGACGGCCGTTTCTAACACCATTGGAGCAATTTTATCAAGAATCATTCATGAATCTTTCTTATAATTCTTCTCTACTCTTTATCTTTTCTATCTCTGCCATGAGTAACTAAATCCTATTTGTTAGGGATGAGTGTAACAAGATGAAACCCTTATTTTTTTTTATTTGAGTTCTAGTTATATGAATGAGTTTATTGAATTATTTTTCTCATCTCTGTGCTTAATGCTTTTTATTGCTTGATCAACATTAAAATGTTCTACGATTCTTATTTTGAAACGGAAGTGAACTTTACGAATGCTTGATATGAGAAATTCATGAATTTGTAGTCTAGGGATAGATGCAGGTCATAAAACCAATTAAATTAGTTGTAAAGACAATAGTTTAACAAGAGAATTCTTGTACAGTAAGGCTTAATTCTAATCTTAAATCCACTAAGGAATTAGGGGTTACTTTGAAATTAAAGGTTCTGTCACTAAGATATTAGGGCAAGAATAATAAAGAGAATTCAGTAATAATTCAATAAAGGTATTCAGTAATTAGGATCAAATTAGACAGCAAGGTTGGATTCGAAGTGAAACTCATCCCTGACATTTTTCTTATTATAAAAGTTCAATTTTATTACCGTTGTTAATTTTAAATATTATTTCAATCAATTCGGAAACTTTTTGTTCAATTTAGTAATCAAATATAATTCAATAGTAAAACGCAATCCTTGAGTTCGACACTCGGTACTACCGTTTTATTATTACTTGCAACGATTCAGTACACTTGCTGAAACGCTATCACTAACCCTCATCCTCGTAGGTTTAGAATTCTTCCAAGGTCTATATTTACCGCTTCTTTCACAACCAAGAATTAATTTTGTCTTTGTTCTTGGTCGTGCTGTCACAGTTTCAGATCTAAAAAAAACAACGACAATTCCATTTTCCCTTCCAACATTTCTAGCCCATTTCAATAAATCATATAGCGTATCAAACATCATGTCGGTGCTAAACACATCAGTCAAATCAACCATAATAGGTTCACCTCGATTGTTCATAGCGTCTTCAATTTCGGGTTCAACACCATCATTCATTGCATCAAAATCAGGTTCCAAAATCATACATTTCGTCAAAATCACGTTCCAAACCATCATCCATATCCTCAAAATTAGGTTCCAAACCTTCATACATTTCGTCACTGTTGTCTCCCCCTTGGTCCATTAATCTGCATCCAAAAGGGAACATAAAAAATTCAGGATTATGCAATACTGATACGTGAACTCAAATCACGTACGCCTGCGTGAACTGAGTTCACGTACGTTTACGTGAACTCAGTTCACGTACGTTTACATGAACTCAGTTCACGTACGTTTGCGTGAACTCACTTCACGTACGTTTACTTGATTTCAATTCACGTAAACGTACGTGAACTCAGTTCACGTAAACTTACGTGAATTGAGTTAACGTACCACCTATGAGTATCAAACTCCATTAATTACACAATCTTAAATCACGTACGTTTACGTGAACTTAATTCACGTACTACTTGAGATTTTTACAATTTTACAATGTACGTGAATTCAGTTCATGTAAAGTTACAACGTATGTGAACTAAGTTCACGTAAAATCCCCATATTTTGAAAAAAATTACAAACTCAAAAATAGAACAATAAACGTACCTTCTTGGGTCACTGTAACCATAATGGGAAGAGGAAAGTGATGAGGTGTAAGTTATGACTGAGTGATGTGAGTTTTGAATGAATATGAGTTATGATGAGTGAGTTATGGTGATTTTTTGATATGTGAGTTATGAGATGTTAAGAATGGTGACGAAGGGATAAATGGAGTTAAATAATATTATAAATATGCAAGGGCATTTTGGCATTTTATTTTATTTTTTAAAAAGAGGGGTGTGGGTAGTAAAGTGAGGGGTGTAGCTAGCATTTTTGAATATTATATTCTAAGCAGTCCCATCTTTCTTTTCTCCTAACATAGTTCTTTGAAAATTGTGGACTAAATGATGCATCTGCTGGGAATTGATTTTTTTTCTTTTTCATGGTTTCTCACATCTATAGTTAAGATTATTCGTTCTCAACTCAATTGGCATCTTTTAAGATTATTTTTAAACATGTTACATTTGGTGTGGTGGTATTCCTGATTTTACTTCGAAAAATTTGTTTCGTTAGAGATTTGGGTTGCCCTTTATAATTTATTCAAAAAACTATTAAATATTCAACATATTATGAAAAATGGTTTGGTATTAACACATTAAAGGAACCATTTCCAGCACCTGTACCCTTGCGCATGATCAAAATGCAACAGTTTCTGAAATGGGCTTTCTTGAGGACTAAATTGGGGTTGGTCGTGACCTCTGTCTCTTACGGAAGAACAATGTGTGGTTGAGTAACTTGAGTTGGAAGATATATGGCAGGGTGTACAAAGAGTTTGAATACTCCCAATCCAAACATATATGCATTTTTATACTTTTGTTGCATAAAAGTAAACATTATTATTCATTTTTATAGTTATTGCAACTCTCAAGTACTATTATTATTCATTTGGTTCAAAATGAATTTTTTTTACTTGTTGTCATGAAGCCCAAAAATATAATGATCCAATATATCATAGTTATTATTAAAACATAACTAGCCAATTTTATCTTATTTTGTTTTCACTTTCTCTTTCGAATTCACATTTTTAACCAGCAATCTATAACTACCAATGTGACATGCATTTCTTAGTCATCAAGATAAAATAGCTCAGTTCGATTTGGAGCAATAAACTAATGAAAATTTTACCCTGTACTCCCTTATTTATCCATGTACCCCCAAAAAGTAAAAGAAAATACCAAAATACCCTCATATATATAAAAAGTTACTATTTTTTTTATTTCTTCATTTCAACATTTCTAGAACAGAAGTGTCAAAAAAAATCTTTTTTCCCGAAATTTTTTTTTTCATGTTTTCCAGTACACAACTTGCACTCTGGAAAACTTGAAAAAAGTTTTCTGGTACAGAACAACATATTTCGGAAATCTATTTTGAAGTTTTCCGGAACTATCGGAAAACTTATTTTAACTTTTACGGAAAACTTACACTACCGTCAAACTTCAACGTGACATTCCTGGAAACTATCAGAAAACTTCATCCACAAGTTTTCCGGTAGTTGTTTGAGTTTTTTATTTAATTATTTTTTAAATTAATTTTTTCGTTTTAATTTTTTTATTATATTAGTATTTATTTAATTAATTTGATTTTAACTAATTTTTTTTTCCAGTGGGTAGGGCTAGAGGTAGAGACAGCAAAACTGTAGAAGAATACGTGACTTTGAATCTTCATCGTATGGATGCTGTAGAAGAATAAGTGACTTTGAATGTTTATCGTCTATGGAGGCTGCTCGGGAAAGGATTCGTAGCATCTCCTAGAAGGCGACGATTTATGGTGTATTAATTATTAATTATGGTATATTAATTATTATGGTGTATTAATTATTTATGGTGTATTTATGGTGTATTAATTATGTAACAGCCCGATTTTTCATAAAAACGCGAGTGTATTTTTTTTTTAATAAGTAAGTAAATAAATGAATAAATACTTTGGATGAAATATTTAATGTCGTAACACAACGACAAAGTCAACATAATTTACCACAACGGAAATAGTTTTTGAAATTACAATTCCAAAGTATTTAAACTTCTCCAAGTCACATAAAAAAATATTACAAGGACCCATCAAAATACAAGTAAGGCTGACAATATAGGTACAGTCTTCCCAAATAAATAATTACAACCACAACAGAAAGACTTCTAGATCCTATAAAGTCGCATAATCTGATCATGCTACAAAAAGCTATACAGCCCGGGTGATCTCCACGCGCCCAACACAAAACTCCTGACACAGCTCCAATCAGGCATCACTAACTACCTTCCCCTCTCCAGGGTACTACTCGACAGGACGATCCTAAGTCTCATCTGATGGCAAATCCCAGATCTCCACAAAAGTTGTAAAGGATCACCAATCCGAAATTAACAAACATCACATAACATTTATATTTTAAATCCATAAAAATCACCCTTCAACTTAGCATACATCTAAAAAGGGTTTAGATATGTTAAACATGCATAAACGAGGTTGAAAAATGAAGTTTTGGACCAAACTGCACTGCTGTATTCGAATACAACCCCTGTGTAGTCGAATACAGTATCAAAAACAGTAGAAAAATAGAAAAAACAGCACTGACAGCACTACTATATTCGAATACAGCCTCTCTGTATTCGAATACATCATTCCATTCAACTGTATTCGACTACAGCACCTTGTGTAGTCGAATACATTTCAAAAAATTCAACTTAGTAGCGAAATCATTCATCTGTATTCGACTACAACCTATGTGTAGTCGAATACACCTGTAAAAATAGCAGAATTTCAGTTTTGAAACATTTCAACATCATTCAAACACTCTCAAATTCATTCTAACAATTTCACCACCAATTCAATCAATCACAACCACCAACACGACACAATTCACACACAACGATCGAGTATGCATATACAACCATCACAGTGTGTATGTACAATCATCATAACACATCAAACATGGCACAATTCACGCATAATTATACGGTCTCGCACAGACGAATGCATGCGATCGCTCACAGATCAACACGACTTTCAGGAGTGCAATCTCTCACGGATTCGCACGACGAGAGTGCAATCTCTCACAGATTAGCACAACTTACACGAGTGCAATCTCTCACAGATTAGCCCAACTTTCTATGTGTGCAATCGCTCACAGATCAGCACGACGCAAAAATCCCTGCAAGGATAAGATGAACCAACTATTCACATGGCATCATCTCGTGGCCCATCATGGTCACCACTTAAACATCGTGCCTCGACACCTCAAACACACCAAAAAGCAGTTTTGAACACAATATCACATCAAAACATAATCACCACAAATACACACATAATCACACCACAATCATTTATAATATCAATTATGAACACATAAACACATCCACACTAATCTCCACAAATTCCCTTACAGACCACCTCAATTTAATCCACAATTCACAATTCACCCCAAATCAAAATCCACACATAAATTGTATTTATTAAAAATCCCACATCCTCAAACATCAAGCCAATTTCCACATTCATAATATTACCCATAAACATATCAACCATACCAAGCAAAAATCATCATCACCCACACCTCAAAACTCATTAAATTCAATTTCACCATTTTACCCCCAAAATGCATTAAATTCATTTCTCACAAACTACACCTCAAACCCACCAAATTTCTTTTTCCCAAATTCACAAATAAGGTCCTAAATGCAAACTAAATGTTTGGAAGGAGCCCCTTACCTCGATGGTAGCTCGAACGGCCGATTACGGCACCGCGATAAAATTCCGGTAAAATTGCGCTTCGCACGACGCTTCGAAAATTAGTTCACTAGCACCGCGACGTGACCACGAGCAACTTTCTCCTCAGTCACTTCGCGAGATGAAGCTTAGATCTAGGTGATATGTGTGGTTTTATGTTTGGAGTTTTTGAAAAACAAAACAAGAAAGAGAGGAAGATGGAGTAGGCACGCGGAATAGAGGAAATGTATAACTTTTTTCTTTCTCTTTTCCTTCCCTTTCATGTATATATACTACTATATATTTATATAAATATATAAATATCCCAACCCAACCAATTTTAAACACTCTCACACACCCCACAACAATTTTGATAAAAATATCTATTCTCATTGCAACTCAATTGACAGGTAAATATTTTAGCAACTATAGATATTTTTAACAAAATAGTCCGGTAATAAATTTTCCTCAACGTAAATAAATTATTTCTCACCAAATAATTTAATACGGAACCCACAAAATATTTATGGCATATAATCATCCAAAATACCCAAAAAACTGGCTAAAAAGCCTCAGAATTCAACATCACACACATCAAAAATATAAAAGGTACATTTTACAATTAAGGGTATTACATTCTACCCCCCTAAAAATAGTTTCGTCCTCGAAACTACGCGTCGATAAACAACTCAGGGTGTTGTTCCCTCATCTTGCTTTCCAATTCCCTAGTCGCATCTCCGGTAGTTGGGTTCCAGATCACCTTAACCAACAAAACATCTTTGTTCCTTAATCGTTTAATCGTCCTGTCATCAATCCTCACAGGTGGTACTTCAAATGACAAATTCTCCTTCAGCTGAATTGTATCCGGTTCAATCACATGCGACGGATCTGAAATGTACTTCCTTAATTGCGACACATGAAATACGTCGTGAATATTAGACAGTATTGGAGGCAAAGCAATCCGATAAACTACCGGTCCGATTCGTGCAGAAATCTGATATGGCCCAATTAATTTAGGATTTAACTTCTTCGATTTCAAGGATCTACCAACTCTCGTCGTAGGCGTGACTCTCAGAAACACATGGTCACCCTGCTCAAATTCTAGAGGTCAGCGACGCTTGTCCGCATAACTCTTCTGACGATCTTGTGAAATCCTCATTTTCTCCTTTATCCTCTTCACCTTATCTGTAGTCTGTTGCACTATCTCAGGTCCTACAATCATGCTCTCACCGTCCTTATACCAATACAAAGGCATTTGACACTTGTGCCCATACAAAGCCTCATATGGTGCCCTACCAAGACTCGCGTAGAATCCCAACTTCCTCTATTATCCAATACACAAGCTCTCAAAAGATCTTCCAAAGATTGATTTGTTCTCTCAGTCTGTCCGTCAGTTTGCGGATGGTAAGCTGAACTCAACCTTAGTTTCGTTCCCAACGCATCATGCAGTGCTCCCCAAAAGTGCGACGTGAATTTCGGATCACGATCTGATACAATACTCGACGGTACTCCATGTAATCTCACAATCTCAGCAATGTAGATCTCTGTTAGCTTATCTACCTTATAAGTGGTCTTCACTTGTAAAAAGTGTGCGAATTTAGTCAATAGATCCACTATTACCCATATCAAATCATTCTTCCTCCTCTTTCTCGGCAATCCAGTGATGAAGTCCATGGAAATGCTATCCCATTTCCATTCCGGTATATCCAAAGGTTAAAACATTCCAGCAGGTCGCTGATGTTCCACCTTCGCTTTCTGACAAGTTAAACAAGTTGACATATACTCCGCCACATGCCTTTTCATTCCCGACCACCAATAATTCTGCCTTAAATCCTAATACATCTTCGTCGCTCCAGGATGAATACTCAATTTACTCTTATGAGCCTCGTCTAAAATCGTTTTCCTTAGATCTGCAACTTCTGGTACACAAGTTCTCCCATTACATCTCAAAATATTATCCGGCCCAATCTTAAATTCAGTCATTTTCCCTTGCACGATTAGGTTTCTCTTCTCTTGAATCAAAGCATCATTTTGAAAATTCGCAATGTCTTCAAGTAGTCCACTCGAAATCTTAATCATTCCAAATTTCAAAATTCCCGGTGCAAACTTTACATTCAAGTGCAAGTCTCTGAATGCTTCCCACAACTCTTGTTGTCTAGCCATCACTATTGAACACACTGATACACTTCTTCTACTCAATGCATCAGCCACCACATTGGCCTTCCCAGGGTGGTACTGCAGTGTGAAATCAAAATCCTTAAGAGTCTCCATCCATCTCCTCTAACGCATGTTCAATTCCTTTTGATCAAACAAGTATTTCAAACTTTTATGGTCACTATACACTGTGAACGTACTTCCATATAAGTAGTGCCTCCAAATCTTCAACGCAAAAACTACAGCAGCAAGCTCTAAATCATGAGTAGGATAGTTCCTTTCATGAATCTTCAATTGCCTTGAGGCATAAGCTACCACTTTCTTGTGTTGCATCAGAACACATCCCAAACCTTGGTGAGACGCATCACAATAAACTTCATACGGTTCTCCTGGTTGTGGTAAGATCAAAACCGGTGAGGTCGTCAACTTTTTCTTTAGTAACTGAAAATTCTCCTCACATTTCTCCGTCCATGCAAACGGTTGATCCTTTCTAGTAAGTTGCATCAACGGAGCCACAATCTTCGCAAAACCTTCGATAAACCTCATGTAATAACCTGCCAGTCCTACAAAACTCCGTATATCCGTGACCTAAGAAATTCACTTCCTCCAGCCAAAACTCACACTTTGACAAATTAGCATACAATCGTTTCTCACGTAAAGTTTCAAGAACTTGGCGCAAATGCTCTTCATGTTGTTCCACAGTTCTTGAATAAATCAATATATCATCAATGAACAACACAACAAACTTATCCAGAAATGGACTAAAAATTCTGTTCATGTAATCCATAAAAATTGCCGGTGCATTGATAACTCCAAATGGCATGACCAGATATTCATAATGCCCATAACGAGTTCTGAAAGCAGTTTTCTGAATATCTTCTTATCTTACTCGGATTTGATGATACCCCGACTTCAAGAAAATCTTTGAAAATACCGCGGCTCCTCTCAACTGATCCATCAAATCATCAATACGTGGCAAAGGATATCGATTCTTAATAGTCACCTTATTAAGTTGCCGATAATCCACACATAAGCGTGAGCTTCCGTCCTTCTTTTTAACTAGCAACACCGGAGCTCCCCAAGGTGATACACTTGGTCTAATAAATTTCTTCTCCAACAAATCTTCAATTTGACCTTTGAGCTCATTCAATTCCAATGGAGACATTCGATACGACGCAATCGAAATTGGCCCGGTTCCTGGGTGCAAATCAATGAAAAATTCCACTTCTCTTACCGGTGGTAATCTTGGAATTTCTGTCGGTAATACGTCCGGGTACTCCTTGACTAGCACCATGTCTTCTATATTCACCGTTATCTTTGCTTCCACGTTAGCCAAAGACAAAAACTCATGAGTTCCTTGTTTTAGTGACACCCCGAGTTTGTTAGCAGCTAGGTACTTAACAACTCCTGGTTCAGGGAAAAGAACCAGTTTGCGAGCACAATCCAAAATCACATAATGATACGACATCCAATCCATACCGAGAATGATCTCGAGTGATTGTAGGGGTAAACAAATCAAGTTAATCAAGAAATCCCTATTCTGAATAGTCACTCGACACTGTAAACATGTAGTATTTACTGTCAACGTCTTAGCAGGCGTTGAAACAACCAAATCAAAAGGAAGAGGCGACACAGATAACTTCAAACGATTCACACAATCCATAGCAATGAAGGAATGGGTTGCCCCCGGATCAAATAGTGCATTAAATGTGTTACCTGCAATCTCACAGTCTCGCTGAATCAGATTGCCCGATGAATTCCCAGCTTCAGCACCCATGAAATACACGCGTCCTCTAGCAGTAGGACGAGCAGCCTGAGTTGCATTCACAGCCGGTTCTACATTTAGAGCTCTGCAATCCCTTGCAATGTGCCCTGGTTTCTGGCAATTAAAGCAAATAAAATTCCTGGAAGAACAAGCATTAGCATAATGCCCGTTTTCCCCACATCGGAAACATTGAGTCATTTGCCCCACTTGTCTCCCGAGGTTCTTGTTCTCCGGATGATTCTGACCCCTATTGTTGTTATGCGGTCAGCTATAGGGCTTAGCAACTTGCTTCCCTTTGTTCTGATAATTCATCCTACTCGGTCCTCCAGTATTTAAATTCCCTCCCCGGATAGCTCTCTTACCCTTCATCTCTTCAACCTCCCTACATTTCTCAACAAGAACTTGGAAACGTTGAATTCCCAACGGTAAAAAAGAATCTTGAATCTCATACCTCAATCCATCTTGAAAATGATGGCACATAAATGGTTGATCGACCTCTTCTCGGAAAAATCTGAAATGCCTTGACAAAGACTCAAACTTCGCGACATATTCACCCACTGTCATATTCCCTTTGTGAAGTTTTAGAAAATCATCACCCAATTTGGTCCTGACACTCATTGGGAAGTATTTGTCAAAAAACCTCCTTTTGAATGACTCCCAATTCACCACCTCATGAGCCGATCTCATTAAAAGTCTTGTACTCCTCCACCAATACTTTGTATCCCCTAACAACAGGTAAGTGGCATAATTAACTTTCACCCCTGCTCTTGGACCCACTGATCCGCTTTCTTAGAATTCCCATCACCCCTAAACTTAGGAGGATTGTAACGACAGAAGTCTTCTAATCCTCTTGGCTCAGCGGCACAGATCTCTCTTTCTCTTTTCTCTAGATCCCTTTGAGTCTTGGCAGCAGTCTGTGCAGCAACAGAAGCAACCATGTTAATCATAGCTTCCGCCAATATGTCATCCTGATTAACATTGACCCTTGGAGCGTCATTCCTTCTCTGTGGCATGGTTTCCTACAAAACCAGCATCAAGAAGATATCTCAACACCACTTCGAAAATTCCAAGAATAGCTTCCGACTATAACAACGCAAAACTAAACTGAACTCGACAACTCGGACAAATCACCCGACGCATGATCAAACAACAACTACCAACCTACAGGTTGACCTACAATCTATAACCATAAGCTCTGATACCACCACTGTAACAGTCCAATTTTTCATAAAAACGCGAGTGTATTTTTTTTTAATAAGTAAGTAAATAAATGAATAAATACTTTTGGATGAAATATTTAATGTCGTAACACAACAACTAAGTCAACATAATTTACCACAGCGGAAATAGTTTTTGAAATTACAATTCCAAAGTATTTAAACTTCTCCAAGTCACATCAAAAAATATTACAAGGTCCCATCAAAATATAAGTTAGGCTGACAATATAGGTACAGTCTTCCCAAATAAATAATTACAACCACAACAGAAAGACTTCTAGATCCTAGAAAGTCGCCTAATCTGATCATGCTACAAAAAGCTATACAGCCCTGGTGATCTCCACGCGCCCAGCACAAAACTCCTGACTCAGCTCCGATCAAGCATCACTAACTACCTTCCCCTCTCCAGGGTACTACCCGACAGGATGATCCTGAGTCTCATCTGAGGGCAAAGCCCAGATCTCCACAAAAGTTGTAAAGGGTCACCAATCCGAAATTAACAAACATCACATAACATTTATATTTTAAATGCATAAAAATCACCCTTCCACTTAGCATACATCTAGAAAGGGTTTACATATGTTAAACATGCATAAACGACGTTGAAAAATGAAGTTTTGGACCAAACTGCACTGCTGTATTCGAATAGAATCCCTGTGTAGTCGAATACAGTTGCGAAAATAGCAGAAAAACAGCAAAAACAGCACTACTGTATTTGAATACAGCCTCTCTGTATTCGAATACAGCATTCCATTCAATTGTATTCGACTACAGCACCTTGTGTAGTCGAATACATTTCAAATAATTCAAGTCAGTAGCGAAATCATTCATCTGTATTCGACTACAACCTATGTGTAGTCGAATACACCTGTAAAAATAGTAGTGTTTCAGTTTTGAAACATTTCAACATCATTCAAACACTCTCAAATTCATTCTAACAATTTCACCACCAATTCAATCAATCACAACCACCAACACGGCACAGTTCACACACCACAATCGAGTATGCATATACAACCATCATAGTATGTATGTACAATCATCATAACACATCAAACACGGCACAATTCACGCATAATTGTACGGTCTCTCACAGATGAATGCATGCGATTGCTCACAGATTAGCACGACTTTCAGGTGTGCAATCTCTCACAAATTCGCACAACGAGAGTGCAATCTCTCACAGATCAGCACAACTTACACGAGTGCAATCTCTCACAGATTAGCATAACTTACACGAGTGCAATCTCTCACTGATTAGCACAACTTGACTGCAATCTCTCACAGATTAGTTCAACTTTCTATGCGTGCAATCGGTCATATATCAGCACGACACGAAAATCCCCGCAAGGATAAGATGAATCAACTATTCACATGGCATCATCTCGTGGCCCATCACGGTCACCACTTAAACATCGTGCCTCGACACCTCAAACACACCAAAAAGCAGTTTTGAACACAATATCACATCAAAACATAATCACCACAAATACACACATAATCACACCACAATCATTCATATTATCAATTATGAACACATAAACACATCCACACTAATCTCCACAAATTCCCTTACAGACCACCTCAATTTAATCCACAATTCACAATTCACTCCAAATCAAAATCCACACATAAATTGTATTTATTCAAAATCCCACATCCTCAAACATCAAGCCAATTTCCACATTCAATTTCACCATTTTACCCCCAAAATGCATTAAATTACCTCGATGGTAGCTCGTACGGCCGATTAAGGCACCGCAATAAAATTCCGGTAAAATTGCGCTTCACACGACGATTCGAAAATTAGGTCACTAGCACCGCGACGTGACCACGAGCAACTTTCTCTTCAGTCACTTCGCGAGATGAAGCTTAGATCTAGGTGATATGTGTGGTTTTATGTTTGGGGTTTTTGAAAAACAAAACAAGAAAGAGAGGAAGATGGAGTAGGCACGCGGAAGCGGAATAGAGGAAATGTTTAACTTTTTTCTTTCTCTTTTCCTTCCTTTTCATATATATATATACTACTATATATATATATATATAAATATATAAATATCCCAACCCAACCATATTTAAACACTCTCACACACACCCCAACAATTTTGATAAAAATATTTATTCTCATTGCAACTCATTTGACAGGTAAAATTTTTAGCAACTATAGATATTTTTAACAAAATAGTCCGGTAATAAATTTTCCTCAACGTAAATAAATTATTTCTTGCCAAATAATTTAAAATGGAACCCACAAAATATTTATGGCATATAATCATCCAAAATACCCATAAAACTGTCTAAAAAGCCTCAGAATTCAACATCACACACATAAAAAATATAAAAGGTACATTTTACAATTAAGGGTATTACAAATTATTTAATGGTGTATTAATTATTAATTATTTAATAGTGTATTTATGGTGTATTAATTATTAATTATTTATGGTATATTATTATTTAAAAATATTTATGGTGTATTAATTATTATTTATGATATTTTAAAAAAAATGGTGTGTACTAGAAAACTTGTCTACGAAGTTTTTCGGAAACACCTTCTGCAGAAAAGTAGAAGAAAGTTTTCCGGTAATACAATAATATATTTTTACAATATTAATATTAATTATAGTTATTTATACCTGATCGTTGTCAAAAATATTTGTAGTATTGACGCATGTTTTATCCAATAATAGTAGCGGTTTATCCATATCTGTTAACATTTATAAAAATAATAAAATTAAAAAAAAATGGTATGTTATAAGGGACGCTCAATGCTCTGTTTTTTCACGAACATAACTTGCTCTCATGTTCAAAATAATAATTATAATATTTCTCAAAATAATCACATAAAAATACATCATCTTTATAGAATAGTCGAAATGATAAAATAAATAAATATAACATCAACGATTTATATTACTTACTAAATCAAAATAAATATGTATAAAATCCTCATACCATAGTAACTATATAAAAATAAAGAAAATCAATATTAAAATTACTAATATACCAAGATAATTATTTGTAAAATAAATAATTAAAATAACACATATATATAAATAATTAAATATAATTATGTTCACACTTAACATCAGTCAAACATAAAAGAAAATATCATATTAACTACGAACGCACATATACATGTAGAATCGCCCAAAATCTTATTCTTTAAAATATTTACACTAAAATACTTTTATTTATAAAATAATAAAATATAATATTTGTTATTTATATCACTTATTTAGTCAAATATATACAAAAGTAGTGTATCATAGAAAACACCCATATAACGAAAGTTAATCACAAGATTTATCCACATAGATTCTAAAATAGTTTTAACACCAAATTAATTATCTAAAATCCTATTTAATTAAGAAAATATTTATTATAAAATTGGGGTGTTACAGTAAAACTATATAGGGACTAGCTACAGTTGTTGTAACATCCAAAATTTTATAATAATTTATTTTATTAATAAAATAATATTTTAAATAATTAATTTGGTGTTTGTAATATTTTAGAATATATGTAGATTAGTTTTATGATTAATTTTTTTTATATTTGTGTTTACTACTGAAACCAGACCTATTTTAGTTCCTCTTATTGTGTTGGACACCCGAATTCTGCTACAATAAGGCCAAGAGACGCCTCAAATTCAGGTACAGTGGCAGCATTTGCCTCCTATAGAGGCTACTTGGGAAAATTATGGGGCCTTTCGCGCCTTGTATTTGAATTTCCACCTTGAGGACAAGGTAAATTTTAGACGAGGGGGTAATGTTATGAATAAGGAAAACTACAACAAAACCACAACGGTAGCACATGAGCAAGGACACTTGGCACAAGATCCATCCATCAAGGAAATTAGAAAGAGCATGAGAGAGAAGTTCCCTAATAGAAAATATTCCAAGGACTTTATTAAATAGATCAAGGAATGACAATCATAGGAGTAAATGAATGAATGATGAAATCAC
The DNA here is from genome assembly GCA_037974755.1 of Cicer yamashitae. Classification (NCBI taxonomy): domain Eukaryota; kingdom Viridiplantae; phylum Streptophyta; class Magnoliopsida; order Fabales; family Fabaceae; genus Cicer; species Cicer yamashitae. The sequence goes on along the minus strand of JBBPBQ010000001.1, from coordinate 10,243,895 downwards.
TCTCTCTCTCTCTCTCCCTTTGAGCCTTCTTAGCTTTCTGTATTTCCTCAATTGTGTTTCAATTTCTTTAAAGTAAATTGTACTTTTGCTTATAAAATTTAGTGCAATTTATTGCTGGTGATTCTCTTGTTCTGCTTTCCTCAAAATTGAATCATAACACAAATTTTATGAGAAGATACAAATCAAAATATCAAATGTTACCCTTGTTGACATGGTTAACCCCAACAATCCTTACTGCAACATAAATGGTATATTGAGCAAATGAAAAAAAAAGTATTTTTTTATTAGACATTAGTGTGAGTTGGCTAGAAAATGTTGGACGTCGATGTAGGTCAAACATAATAACACATCTAATTCTAAAGGTATCCGTATTTCATATTATATATCATATAACAAATGCAAAACCGTATTCTAGTGATAATGAGTATTATTGTTTAAATTCATTTTGTTTGAATAGATTTCAGTGGTAAATTTATGTTCCAATTATAAATGTTTATGCATCGTGTGTCATGAACGTGGTAATAAATTATAAAATGAAGATAGAAGTATAAATAGTAGTTGATAAATAAAACATTATATATGATAACAATAATAGGAGGTTTTAATTTCTAATATTGTTGCACAAATTTTATGGCAAGATACCAATCAAAATATAAAAAGTCACTCTTGCCGCAATGGTTAACCACAACAATCCTCACCGTAAAATAAGAGGATATTTATTATTATTATTATTATTATTATTATTATTATTATTATTCCGAATCATTATTAAGACACTTTATTAGCCAATTTCGGTCCAACAAATCAATCAAGTTAACTAATTACATTTTGACCAATCAAAATTACATAATCCAAATCATTATTAAGATACTTAAATAGCCAATTTGAATTCAACGAAATCAATTTTATTAACTAATTTAAATTTATAAAAGTTAATCATTAACTATATAATGTCACTAAGGAGTAAAAGCAAACAATTAATATAGTTAATTGAAAAAAAAAATTATACGATATGAGTCGTTACATTTCTCTTGTAGTGTTTGTTTTATGTGTTGTGTCCACATATGCTATGAAAGTTGTAGATATTGACACCATTTGAAAGGATGAAAACGTTAACACTTCATTTTGCATAACTCTACTCAAATCAAAGCAAGGTGCAGATCTAATTACCCTTTCCAATACACCATTGATGTGTTACACACTGAAGTGAACAACACGGTCAAACTTATCAAGACACTAATTCATCAATATGATAAAGATCCTGAAGCAAAATCCCATTATAGGGAATGTTTCGAATTTTTTGGTGGGACGAATGGTGCTGTTGCTGATTTTGAAGAAATTGAAAACAAGATGAAGGGTGGAGATTACGGTGGGATGAGCGAGCAACTATTATCTATCATAACAAATTGTGATGAATGTATTAGCGGAGCCTCACCGGGTGAAATACCTTACCCGGATAAATCTTTGCTCCCAAAATATGCTAACGTTGTTGAGGACGTTGCTCTTATTACCTTTGCTATATCAAATTTTTTGATAGGGAATGTTTAGTTTGCAATTTGTATTTTTTTTGGATAATGCTACAATAATTGAGTTAAATTTGACGGTAATAAAATTTGAAGAATATAAATAGCATTTTCTATTACTATTATTTTATATTAGATTCTTATGTTCTTTAAATAACTTTTTTTCTTGTATGTAATTTAAGCATTTCAACCTGCATTAATATTTAAAATATTTAAATATATTATTATAAAATAAAATGTCATTTAATTCATGATTCTCAAAAGGGCACTTTAGACTAAAAAATAGAATTGAATCTCGTTAGTATGTTAACTAATTAGTATATTTAGAGATGTCTTATATTATACGTTTGCAAACGTTTTTTTAAAAAATAAATATATATTTAAGAAGAAATAGATATTTAAATATGTTACATGTCATACTAGTCTTTCGAAATGGTTAGCCTTAAGCCAAAAAGTAAGTTTATGATAAGACAAGCACTACAAAAAAAAAATTGATTTGCAATGGCTGTAAGGGACATATGCGACGGTTATAACCGTTGTAAATGGATGATTGCGACGGTTCTTCAATTGACACAAATTCGTCTTTGGAGGGAAATTTGGGACGGTTCAGAAAACTGTCGTCGACATTTGCGACGGTTTTTAACCACTCAACCATGTTTTGCGACAGTTAGAACTGTCGTTAAACACACTCAAATTTATTTGTTCTTAAAAAATTGCGACTGTTATCAACCGTCGCTATATTCATTTTGAGACATTTCGAACCGTCGCAAGCCTAATAATATAAAATAAAAAATTATGATACAATTTTTTCCTAATTTTTGTTATACATAGTAAAATAGTACTAACTTTGATGCAAAATATAACATGATACCTAATATGATGGAATAACAATAATCGATTATGCTTATAATATATATGAAATGGAAAAAAATTAGATGTAATTGAAAAAAATAAAAACCAACAAATAATATATACATGCAATATATCATACTAATAAAAAATAAATAAATATTAAATTGTATGTGTGCTGTTTTGTTTGTTTCGGTTCAGTTTTAAAAAAAGAATTGAAAATTCGATTTGATTTATGCGTTTTTTTGAAAGTAACATCCAATAATATTAAATAATATTCGTATTTGTAGGATTTTCGATTTTTTGAACCAATTTCAGGTTTTATTCTTTGATCAATTTAAATATCAACATCATTACCTTTAAATATGTTGAAGTATCTTTTATAATATGAATAATTTCATCTGCTTATATTTTATTTTGGATGAAATAAATTACTATCTTTAAAAATATAATGCATATTGACATATTCAGAAGTATTCAAATAATAGTAGTAAATAATCCAACTCACTATTAAGATGCTTAATTAGGCAATTAGATTCAACTCTATATTTTGGATTGGAACAATTTTACAATTTAACGAGCAAGCAAAATCCAATCCTAGAAAATAGAATTGACACTCATTGATCAAACTTCATGAGAAATTGAAGAAGAGATGGAATCGCCATGGACAACCATCAATGGAGTGTTCACTCAGTCTCATCCATGCGATCCTCTCGGTTCTAATTAATATTCTAATAATTAGAAAGTTAAACTTTGTGAAAGAAGTATAAAATAATCTGATTATACTTTTTGTCTCTCATCCGTTAGATATATCATCCGCTAGCTACAACACTACCATCAATAAGTAAATCCAATTAATGTTGATTGTGATTCCTACTTTCTAAATATGTCAGGTTGACTGATTAATATGATTAATTATAACTTTAAATATGTTTTCGATCTCTGTAAATACCTGTAACTTTTTTTGTTTGGATTTAGTCCCTGTAAAATTAGATCGGCTTTTATCCCTAACGTCAAATCAACATTACAAAAAAAGAGTGTTGGGACACGTGGCCCTATAAATGCACATCATTTTTTATGATATATTAAAAATAAAATGATTTATATTACTAATTAATAAATTTATTAATTATCATTTAATAATTAGTGTTATTTTATATAAAAAAAATATGAATAGAAATTAAAAGTGGAGTTTAAGAGTTTTTAGAAAACCCGTCTCTTCTGTGCCACAAGGGTTTTTTTTGTAACTTTTGATTTGACGTTAGAGACCAAAACCAATAGTCTCTGATTTTATAGGGACAAATCCAAATAAAAAAACTTACAAGTACTAAAATCAAAAAGCACTACAAGAAATTTGATTTTTAGTGACAGCAAAAAGATGTAGGTATAGCTATGGACAAAATTTTCATGATCGATAATATGCCTATAGCTACGGCTCGGGCGTTTTGGGTGGGCAGCGGTTTTGGAGCACATGTTTCCTGAGGTCAAGGTTTGGAACGGTCAACAGGAGCGCACTGATGGACCCACTAATTTCTCTGATCCAGTTGCGAAATTCCTCTATAAATAGAGGGCTCCCCTCAGTAGAAAAAAGACACCAAAAGCACTCCGCTTCTGAGGCTTTTCTCTCTTCTTCCCCCCGTTCTTACTTCTTCTTCTTCTTCTTCTTTTTCTTGAGTGGCCTTCGTGCCATACTACGAGTGGTAGTCGTTAGACTGCCATATTGAGGGTGTAATTCGAACGGTTTTCTACGGTGCAGTAGAACTCCGATATAGTGATCTGGGCTGTTTTATCCTGGGGACTTCGTGGTTGATAGTCTGCCTTGCACCTTTTGGGCAGTGCCTCGAAACGTCTTAAAGAGAGCGACCTAGTCCGCGACTCAACCCAGTAATATTTTCGGTGGCATAAATTGTTTTTTCAAACTTTTTCAAAATTCAAAACTAACAGTGACCATCAATGCCCATATGTCCCATTTATCATGTAATACCCATCAGTGACTAACAAGAAACATATCAAAACTATCAGTAGACACAATTTAAGAATTTGAACATCATCCATTTCTTACAAGTTGTAGCCATCGAGGAACTTCTCATCAGTCTCCCAACTCTTTTAAAATTAAATAAAAAATATAAAAAGGTAGAATATTAGCCATCAATACACAACAAAGTTTTAAATAATTTCAATTGTTATCCTAACTGCTCTTTTTGTTGGCATAAAAATGGCAGGGAATTATCATCCACTCATCACATCAAATACACTTTCTTGATTAAATAATGATTAAGTGATGGCGAGGAACATCAATGGAAAGAATATGTTCAACTAATGGACAACCAACAATTTATATATTAGATTTAGAAAGCAATGATTGAGTCATTAGTTACGTGATTCTAAATGGCTATATTGCTTATAACAACATGATGTGAAGAAGAAAATTCTTGACAACCCAATTTTCATCTTTAAGTAAGAAGATAGAAGTTGGAGGATGAAATCCTAAATAAAGACTTGATCATAATTTAAAGGTAGCTTCTCACCTAAATCATTTGTCGTCGAAGTCCCCACATGATTGCCACAATAAGTTACAATAGTATCCATTAATAACATCCAAGCTTGTTTTCCCTCATTCAACCGAAACTCTCTTTCTTTTACAATATTTTCTTCATCTTTATGAAGTTGAACGTTTCCCACCACTAATGGCTTCACATTCATGCCGCCCTGCATATAAATCATCTCAAGACTATTATCATTGACATGGGTCTTAATGGAAGTTGAATAATTTTGAAACTTAAATCCCTCATTTTGAAGTTGAGTAATTTTTTATCTTAAACTAAAAGACATCAAAGTGGTTGAAATCAAATAGGGTGAGTCAAAAAATTTCAACACAAGACAAACAATTCTAAATTCAAACTCTAACACAAGATAAAAATTTGTTAAAGATAAATTACTTAATGACAATAAGTGTTAAATCTCATATTAGAAAAAATAAATGTTAGGGTTTTTGAAATTGAAGATTTTGGGTTTCTACACAATCTGTCGAAAAAAAAGTTGAGAACTCACCCAAAATTTGAAGACCAAGAATATCAACAACAAGGAACAAAGAAGTTGGCAGTGGTATGCTCACAAACGGTGGAGGGAAACCGAAACGCGAAAACATAAGAGTTATAGAGGCATAAAGATGAGATAACACATTCAATGACAACCAAAGTTGGCCTTCAATGATGACGGCTAGGTTTGAAGGATACATGACAATTCAGTATTTCTTAATTTATTTAGATAGGAAATGAATGGGAAAAGTTTATATTTGTGTCTGTGAGATACTAAACCTATGAATCATTGTATCTGTAGATATATGACACCTATACCTTCAAAAGGAGATTATACTTTTCAGTTTGATAATGAGGGAGATATTATTCTCACTTATTTTTAGAATATAATATTTTGCTTGGTGAAATTAAAACACTTTATAAGAAAAGAAATAGCAGTAGCAACATAATATAATTAATAGAAAAATTATATGGTACAATCAAAAAATAGTAGCAACAAAATATAATTAATTTAAATTTTATGAGGAATTGAGATCCTTTTAATATCATCAATCAATAAATGAGAAAACATCTTGGGAGAACGATCATAAAAGGTCTATTCATCAGACATTATTCGCTGACGCAAAATAAGGGACATCGAGAGAAATTTAAGCAATCCCATGACACCAATTTATTTTTATGGGTGCTAATTTTCATTTTCATTTCATTGTGTATTTTTAGTATAATGAACTGAAATTTAAAACTTATGTAATATTATTAAATATATAACAATGCAAGTAAGATTTCTACAATTTGTACCATCATAGACACCTTAATTATGATTATGGAATATATTTCATTGTCAATACACAATTTTGTTAAACTTTTAATGTTTTCGAGCATCAATTGTCATTTAGATATTTGTAGACAATTTCACAGTTTTGAACTTTTTGATCTCTTAGTAATATACACTGATAAATAATTAATTTTTTCACTAAATCTTAGTTCTACAATATTAAAATAATTTTACATCTCCGAACTCAACCTCTAAAATGTTAATATTTTACAACATATTAATTAATAAAATAATTTTTACTCAAAATTAACACTTTTAACTCTAAAAAAAAAAGATTAATTTTACATATTAATCCACGCAACATGCAGGTATACATCTAATTTAATATTATTATTGAATAAATTGTACTCTTTTGTCAAAAGATATATCGTACAGTTGTTTAAAAAATTAAAAGTATGAAATATGTCTCCTAAATGTTCTCTGAATCATGATCTTGCTCATAATCTTTAGTTAGAGTTACATATAATATTGCAAAAAGAGACATAAAACATAGACTACAAGCAAAATAATTAAAATTAGAGTGGAGGTTTCTGCCACACTCAAATATTAGATTGGAAGTTAAATGAACTAACAAAAATATACTCAACCATTCAAAACAAATCTAATTCAACCATTCAAAAAGCCATCTATTACCAATTCATCTATTACCTAAACAAGTGAACTTATACTCACATGAATGCTTCACAGTTCATAGTAACTCGTAAAAACTATAAAAAAACTAAAGTTGTTTACTTTTTGTTGTGGCTTATTGGTCTAGTCAACAAGTGCATTAAAATGTCTTTCTGGTAAGTTAGTTAGCTAGTTAGTTACAATGTTTATTATAGTGCTACATATAGTAGATTCAATCTCACATTGAATTGGACTATTAAAATTCATTTGTAATATGTACATGAATAAGTGAATTGAAAGCAATAAAATTTGATCAGAGTGATGAAAGTTTTGGGTGCCTTGTTCGAAGCCTAATCACCAAAAGTATCTTCAGTTTTGTTTAATTATGTTTTCTGCCATCTTTATCAACAATCTTGAAGTGAATTAGTGAAGTTTCTACAAATTGACCAGGTGAACATGAATCAGTCATGACTTCAACAAAATTTGAGAAAAAAAATTCAGTAGTTTGAGCGACTTTGAATTATGGCATTTGAAGATGTTGATTGGTCTTCTTCAACATGGTTTGTTCGAAGCGTTGAAGACAACATTAATAATTGAGAAAGTTCATAGTGCAATTATCTTGTGTAACACCTCGGCCATTCCCGTTACCGGCGATGCTACCTCATGGTCTTCTCACTCCCCCCTTTCCCACCGTTGGAAATCTAGCGAGTTTTTACCTTCCGTGGGATTCGAGCCCGGTACCTAGGGGATAAGTACCGCATCCACACAGTCCCACTACCAATTGAGCTATCTAGAGGACAAAAGGACTCTAGAGGACAAAATATTTAGTAAATTGTCTCTATCTCAAGTTTTTTATGTTTTCTTTCGGTTGTAATCTTATTAATTTTATTTTATTATTTCTTTAACCTTTTATAAAATATAATAACTGTACACTCCTATTTCAAAAAAAATAAAAAATTAACTACTCACTCATTCCCTATAAACTATTCAATTATAGATTTCTTCGACAATTTTTCATCTTCTCTGATATTTTTTTATTGGATTCATATTCTTTGTTATCATTATCAAAGAGATAAATTATATTTTCACGTAAGAATCTAAAATATAACATAACTCAAAACATAAATTGAAAAGATGAACAAGTGATGTTGTTTTTGGGTTTCAGAAAACTATTTTTAAAATAATTTTCAGCCACCAAAGATATTACTTTATTGAGTCGCGAACTATGTCGCTACCTTTAAGACATTTCGCAGCACTGTCCAAAATTGTGCAAGATAGTTAAAATTGTATCAGTATTCAACTGCACCGTAGAAAACCATTATAGAATTATACCCTTAATATAGTTATAATGACCACTGTAAAAATATGGTTCTTAATACCACTCATATATATAAGGGATTACGGCACAAAAATCACTCTAAAAAGATAGTGGTATAAGGACCACTCAAAAATTGAAGGGACAGAAAAGAAAATGGAGAAGTGACTCAGAAGAGCATAACTCCACTTCAACCATAAAGTTACTCCTATAACTTTTGAAGAATCTGGTCTGCGTTTCTTATTCCCATCACTTAAAGATACCACAGCTTTTTTTTTAGAAGCTAAGAACGAGGTCCACAAAGTAGAGCTATCCTCCTAACTAATTCTAGGCATCCCAATCCCTTCTATCAACGGTCGATTCTACATACCCACTAAGAAATGATGAGAGAAGTAGCGAACAATTTCCTATCGAACATCAGCTACCTCTTCTACCCACACATTCTCCACAAATAACGCAAAAATCAAGTTCTTTTTCTCCGTCGCCTCTTCACACAAGAGTGAAGATAGCTTGTATTTGTGTCCCTTTCTTGGAACCACCTCGATCTTGATCTTCGAAAGACCTAAGAGTCTTTAGATTTTAGAAGGTCTCAAAGATTGGCCAAAGCCATGTTCCTAGTTGCAATCTCCTCTATTGAAATATTGGACGCTCCCGCCTTAACATCCAGTACTTTGATATCCTCAACAAGTCCTTGGATCTTAAGATCAAAGTTCCCAAAAACCTTTTTATTCCATCTTTTAAGGTCCCCTTTAAGCGCCTTCACCTTCTTCTTAAGAATAAAGACCACCCTACTTGAGGAAATTGACCTAGCACAACTCTTGGTGACCAAATCACGGACGCTCTTAGTGAGCAACACTTGATGGAAATACCCCACATATCTAACCAGCCCCTGAATACGAGAATCCGATCAAATGGCCCTATCGTTAGGTTGGAACCACGTAAAGCGCTTACCTTGTGGGGGAAGATGCACAAGCCCTACATTTGAAATAAAACTACCAAACTTGTTAATCTCAATAAGCGCGTTCTTCCCAAGTATCCCAATAACACCCCTTTCTTCCGCTTTCAGAAAGAACCAAGTGAAAATCCCTTAGCATACACCAAACATTATCCTCTAAAGAATCCTTAATCCTAACTAAGTTGTTCCACATAATTCTCTTATCAGATAAAGCACATTTGGAATAACTATTGACCAAAAATCAACGCGGTCTAAGAGTCCCCATTCCACACACCCCTAGATACCCAACTCTAGAGAAAGAAAAAATTGAGGTTCCTTTAGACTTACACTTGATAGAGAAAAGTTCCCTACTATTCTCTGTTGTCAGGGTAAAATTAACTCCAGTCACAAAATGAATTTTCTCAAATAAAATAACAAAGGACGCCATCAACAATTTCTAGCTTAGTTTCTTAGAAAGCCAAAAAAATTAAGATGATTAGAAATTATTATCTCCTTAATTTTATTCTTCTTCTCCCTACCGTCCAACCCTCTAATACTGATGGACCTAATAATCATTGGTAAAACTATGTGGACTCCCTTTGGACCTCTCCCATCCAATGCCTTTCCTTAAGGTCAACAAATTTGTTTTCCCTCGTAAAAAGTTTTTTTAACATTAGTAACATTGTGTGTCTCACTAGTACCCCACCGAAGCTAAGTTTAGATGACGATAAAAGAGGAGCAATCAATGCAGGAAACAAAAGTCAAGTTAATTAAGATCTGGAGTGTTCCTTACCTCTATCAGAGTGGGAATTAGATCCCCTACCTTTAGAATGAGGTCAGCATAAAAAAAAAGTGGAAAGGGCTTACCTAGATCATTTTGGTGCACATGGTACATCAATTTTTTTTGACATATCTTCAAACATAATTAATGTCATGTGTTATTTTTTGCTTAGAAAAAACAAAAGACAAGATTTATTATCAAGAGAAATTAAACGTACATGTTTTTACAAACATTATAAGTTATAATTAGGAAAAGTAGAAGGGTAGATATCAAAATAAGAATCCATTTTTCAACCTGGTTGAGCGTAAACTATGAAGATTAAAATGTTATTTAGTTTTTTTTATAAAAATATTTACTATAAATTTTCTTTAATTAATTACTTTATATATATTTTAAAATAATTAGGAGCAAAAACAATATGTGGAAGTATGCCGATCACAATCTGTCAATGTTTCATCCCATATTATTTATATATAAAAACGCTTTTTAGCTTGTTATCTTCAAATTTAGAAAAGAGACTCACAAAGGTTTGGAGTTGATATCAATATTAACAAGAAGTTAGCTTTTCATTCATATTGCCGTTTTTTTAAAATTAAAATCCACAAAAGCACACTAATTTATAAATCTAGAAAAATAATTAACCTTTAAATGCTAACCATTGATCTACAGAATTATTATGTGAAAACTTGTTGTACATTGGATATTTATTTTTAAATATAAAAACACAATATAGATGATGTGGATTTGTACTAGATATTTATGATTAATTAAAGTGGTACTAATAGTTATTATATTTTATAATTGTTTTAACGATATTTAAATTTTATTCTTTTGAGTTATAAAATTAAGCTATCTTTAATAAAAGTAGAAAAGTTAAACTTCTATCTCTATAACATTTTAAATATTATTAATTAATTAACAAACTCTCAAATACAAATCTACAACTTAGCAAAAATATAAAAAAGCTAAAGTATGAACTTATCAACTCTTTTACTTTTATGAACTCTTTTTCACGGATCTCAAACTAGAAAGTTTCCTTTCACATATTAAGTGAACAAATATTCAATTCTAGTATAATAAAGAGCATGCAATAGTATTTGTTTTTACAAAGCAAGCAATACTAGCTAAATATGAATAAACTAGTTAATAATAGTGAGATTGCTGTAGAAAGTTCCAAATGTTAAAAAATGAATGTATATAAGTAAAAAGTGTGTGTAATTGGTGGAGGATTTTTCGTGGTCCAAAACAAATGTTTCACATGCTGGGAGAGATTTTGCATTTGATGTGTTGTATTTATGTCTTTGGGCATACCATTGTATATATCTCGTGAGTTGGATTGCAATTGTATCCATGTTACATTTAACTCTCTACAAAGTCAGTGATATATTTAAAAGATAGACTATATTTCTCTCTTTTTCATCATTGAAATTATTTATCTTCTTAACAATAGAAGAATAATTTTAAAAAATATGTACATTATCACAATTTAAGAGTGAGTATAATTCTAAGCTAACAGTACACCGTGATATAATATTTTTAAGGGTATATCTAATACGGACTTCTAATAAAATAGTCTATTAATTATACAGACTTCTATTAATTATTATTCATAAAATATTAAGAATAAATATAGCATTTATTAAAAAAAAGAAAATTTTATTTCTAGACTAGACCATATTAGGCAATCCTTATTTTTAATAAGAAAATTTTGGACAAATATTTTGGTCGAAGAAATATACAAACTATCCAAAGCATAGTTGTCTATCTAATATAGACAAACAATATTTTAGAAAAGTGTCCCAAACATATTTTGGAATTTATTATAGGGAGGTAAATTTCATCCAATATTAATTCTTTATATTGACAAACACTAATCTAATAAATTTTTTAGCATAATAATTATCTTCAAAGTTAGAAAAGTGTCCCACAATATTTTGGAATTTATTATAGGCAGATTAATTTTTTCAATTGATATACATGGATCAATTATGAGAGTGAAATAAATAAAAGAGGAAAACCCATTTCAAATTAAGCTCTTGCACTATACAAATTAAGCTATTGCTTAATCTCACTCCACTTTTCCTATCCTTCTACTCTCCAATTGGACTTGATTTCAACAACCCTCAACTTGATCCTTTCATAACTCTATTTCCCTTGCTTATTATCATATATTATTTTATATATGAAATACTGAATTAACTTGTTTGTTTAGACATGGGAGAAATCAGAGGTATTATTATTTTTATTATACTTATATAATAACATTTAAATTCCAATTAGTTTTTTTTTTCATTTCTATATATCTTAGATATTTTATATTATGTTTAATTAATAACAAAAAAAATATGATTCTCTAATTAAGATAATTTTTATGCTTATTTATATTTATTTATTATCAAAATAGACTACTAATAAAAAATGACAAATATCTTATTAAAGAAATGATAAATATATTTTGTTTTCTCTCTTACCCTAAAAGAATGCACTTTTATACTTTTGTTATATAAAACTAAACATGTTATTATTGCAACTTTCAAGTAGTATTATTCATTTGGTTCAAAATGATTTTTTTTACTTGTTGTCATGTAGCCCAAAACTATAATGATCCAATCCTAGTTATTATTAAAAAAACAAGTAGCCAATTTTCATCTTATTTTGTTTTCACATTCTCTTTGGAACTCAATACTTCAATTAGCAATCAAGGTAGGACAACCCATTGGTGACATGCATTTCCTAGTCAAACCAAACAGTCCACCACTTTCATAAAAATATCCGTGACATATCCATCTCTTCTACAAACCTCTGGCTACATATAAACCTCTTGTTGCCCACTGAGAAGCACATTAACAAAATTTACTCATTCGTCTTTTATTTCTTGTTGATATTTACTAATAACTTTCTTTGTTTTCAGATATTTGATAATCCTTATAACTTGTTGCACTAACAAACCGTATTATTAAACAAACATTATTCAAGGAATAAAATCACATAATAAAGTCAAAGTCAAAATCTAGGAAAATCAATACATTTCACTATTATCAAATCGTCTAAGAGAAGTTATAATCACGTGCGATACACATTTATCACAACAAATCAATCACAATAAAATGCAATGCTATGCATGAGCTTAGACTCTACTTCACAATGTGGTACCATTCTAACTCTGAAGTATTTGGTTAGGAGGCCATGATACTATGCCACCATCCCGGTGGACGGACAATTCAAATTGGCCCTGTCCTCATAGATCCCCTCAACTCAACCCGAGACACATATACGCGACAGTCGAGGTAAACGTGTGTTGCATGGTAGCTCTCGACATTCGGAGTGCTACCTCCAAGTCACCTAGGAATTCCCCACCCGAATACCTCCAAGGTCTAACAATCTTGCCTTAAGGCTCAACAGCAGACCGCCACGATCAGGCTCATTGAGCTGTACTTCCCCAAAATCACAAGGCTTATCAGGCCCTACCTATATGATGACAAAATAATCTCCACTTCACAAATTTTCAATAGTTATTATCTCCCCTCGTTGGCCTATGATACTACATTAAGACCGTCATCTCAAACACAAATTGGAATCACAATTATTTCATCAACTATGGGGTTATTTCAATATTTTCATCACAAATTTATAACATTGCTATCATTAATCACACATCATCATCATCATCACATAAACTCATCACAAATTTATAGAATCACTATCATCAATCATACCTCATCACATATACTTATCTCAAATTTATAACATCAAAATTATTAATCATACATCATCATCACATAAAATTATGACAATGCATCCATCATTTATCATCACATCACATAACTCATCTAATCAAACATATACCTAAAAATCATTCGACACCCAATATCACAGTAATATGAAATACCACACATTTAAAGAAATTAAATCAATCAACACCTTACAAATATTTCTATTCTATATTTTAATCTCACAATTTCCATATTTTCACATTAATTAATTTATCCCTCAAAGGGCTACTGCCGTACGTAGCAAGCCCCAGATGAATCGTTGGGAAATACGGTTTTCCCGTTCATCTCACAATATATTATACTCATGAATTCAAACGCTCTCTCACCCCTTACCTTATTCTGACGCTTTCACACACGAATACGATTCCACGAGCAAACAACATTTGTTCATTGACTCTTTGTCCTTCAATCGATCTAACTCCACAGTTTATGGGTAAACGTTAAAAATAAATTATGAGGAGGCACTCTAAAATTAATTTCGAAATTCGGTCAAGGAATCTTACCATAAATCAGAAAACCAATCAGTGGATAATATAGCCAGTTTTCACACGATCGTTTTGGCGTTGGTTTCACTCAAATCGGACTTACGGTGAAGAAGAACGGTGCAAAATAGCGAATTTTATAAACGAATAAGTCGGGTATTTTAGAGAGAAATTGGGGTTGTTAAAAATCTGGAAAATTGTGTTTAATTGACTAACTAAATGTATAAAACAACATGAAATTTGGATGGGAACAAAGAAAATTTTCTGAGACAATTATCAATAGCCGATATCAATTTTCTTCTATTTTTTCTCCCATTCCTCCTTGGAAGCTGCTGCCGTGCGCATACCTTTCTCTTCCTCTATTTGTTTTTTTATTCTTTAATTAGGTTTTACTTGGGCTTAACCCATGAAATACATTTTACTCTTTTTATTATTATTATTATTAATATTATTATTATTATTATTATTTTCATAAAATCAACAATTACGAAAGTTATTTTTTTTAACACTTTTTTTTAACACAATTTAATTACTAATATTTCAAAACTACTAATTTATAAAATAAAATAATTAATCTTTTAAAATACATTAGTAACCAAAACTCTTATATTCAAAATTATCACTATAATAATGCTTATTTTTCAAAATACTCAAATTAAAATATTACCATCATTTGAGAATAGTCGAAATTATAAAATAAATAAATATAATATCAAAACTTTATATTAATTACTAAATCATAATAAATATATATAAAATTACCATGTCATAACAACTATATAAAAATAAAGGAAATCAAACACAATATCACTACTATTCCGAGATAATTATTTATAAAATAAATAACTAAAAATAGAAAATAGTTATAAATAATTGAAATATAACTACGTGCATACTTAATATCAGTCAAACGCACAGAAAAATATTACATTAATTTGGTACAAGTATATACACGTAAAATCTTCTAAAATCTTATTCTTTAAAATATTACACTAAAATACTATTTAGAAAAATATATAAAATAGAATATTTGTTATTTAGATTACTCATGTAGTCCAATATGTATAATAGTAGCACATCATCTAAAGCATCCATATAACGCAAACTAATCACGAAATTTATCACATGTATTCTAAAATAACTTTAACACCAAATTATATATTTAAAATCATATTTCATTATTAAAATAGTTTATTATAAAATTGGGGTGTTACACTGTGTAGTCGAATACAGTTGCAAAAACAGCAGAAAAACAACAAAAACAACACTACTGTATTCGAATACAACCTCTCTATATTCGAATACAGCATTCCATTCAACTGTATTCAACTACATCCCCTGTGTAGTCGAATACACCTTGAAAAATTCAAGTCAGAGGCAAAACCATTCAACTGTATTCGACTACAACCTATGTGTATTCGAATACAACTGTCAAAGTGACAGATTTTCAGTTTTGAAACATTTCAAAATCATTCAAACACTTTCCAAATCATTCTAACACTTTCCCCACCAATTCAATCAATCACAAACGCCAAATACAACACAATTCACCTACCACAATCAAATACGCATATACAACCATCATATTCCAATGCACATGACATCATTCTGTGGCCCATCCGGTCACCACTATCACCATGGCCCATCCGGTCACCATGTACTATGAAATGCATGATCTCCTGGCCCATCCGGTCGCCACTATCACCATGGCCCATCCGGTCACCATGTACTATGAAATGCATCATATCGTGGCCCATCCAGTCACCACTATCACCATGGCCCATCCGGTCACCATATACTATGTAATGCATGAGCAATTATATCGTGGCCCATCCGGTCACCATATACTATGAAATGCATGAGCATACTCTGACTCTCGACACCACAATGATTAAGTAAATAAATCTATTAAAAGATTCCCCGTTTTTTAATGCTCATTTAACACTAATGATTCTCAAATTTAACACAGAGTATACTCAACGCATACAATCCTCAAATCACATGAAATTGAGTTCACAATTCATATTGAATTCAAATCACCACATACACCATCTCATCAATTCATTTCACACCAAATCAAAATCCACACATAAATTGCATTCATTCAAAACCCCACATCCTCAAACATCAAGCAAATTTCCACATTCATAATATTACCCATAAACATGTCAACCATACCAAGCAAAAATCACCATCACCCACACCTCAAAACTCATTAAATTCAATTTGACCATTTTACCCACAAAATGCATTAAATTCATTTCTCACAACATCACACCTCAAACCCACCAAATTTACTTTCCCCAACCTCACAGATAATGTCCTAAATGCAAACTAAAAGTTTGGAAGGAGCCTATTACCTCGATGGTAGCTCTAACGGCCGATTACGACACCGCGATAAAATTCCGGTAAAATTTTGCTTCTCACGACACTTCGAAAATTAGTTCACTAGCTCCGCAATATGACCACGAGCAACTTTCTCTTCAGTCACTTCGCGAGATGAGGCTTAGATCTAGGTGATATGTGAGGTTTTATGTTTGGGGTTTTTGGAAAAAAAAAAAGGAGAAGAAGATGGAAACGTAGAGGAAATGTTTTTCTTTTCTTCTCTTTTTCCTTTCCTTTCATATATATATATACTACTCAATATATATATAAATATATAAATATCCCAAACCAACCAATTTCAAATAATCTCACACACACCCCAACAATTTTGATTAAAATATCTATTCTCATTGCAACTCAATTGACAGGTAAATTTTTTAGCAACTATAGATATTTTTAACAAAATAGTCTGGTAATAAATTTTCCTCAACGTATTTAAATTATTTCTCGCCAAATAATTTAAAACGGAACCCACAAAATATTTATGGCATTTTAACATCCAAAATACCCATAAACTGGCTAAAAAGCCCCAGAATTCAACATAAAACACATCAGAAATACAAAAGGTATATTTTAAAATTAAGGGTATTACAGGTTTAGCTTTGCTGTTTCTTTTCCCTTTTATTTAAGTTTATTTATTTGTTTTATTTTTTAAAAAAAAAAACAGAATCCAATATTTGATTTATTTACACTTTTTTCCTTTCATGTTTGTATTAACTTTATTTTTTATATACACTTATTTCTTTGCGTGCATAGATTATAACTAATTTTTTTTGTTGCGTCATTATTAGCTTGAAAATGGAAGGGAGATCTTTTTTTTATCTTTCGCTTCTCCTTGTTAAGATTACTTCACTATTGTTACAATGTCACGGAACATCCAAAGATGACTTAAAGGCAAATAATACTCTCTTTATCACATTACCATGGTTCATATTTTAATTTTGTGATTTAATTTGGCTAGAGTTGTTCTTATTTTTGATAAATGTTTTATTTTAAATGTAGACTTACATTGTCTACACCGGCAAGACTATGGACGATGAAGTTTCATCATTGGTCCGTCATCAAAATATGCCACAACAAGTTACAAGCAGGTTAAAAATAGTAGTTAAAATTTGAAATTTTAGTGCTTTAATGAAAAACAAAAATATAATGAAAACAAAAATATAAAATATATGTTTGACTTATTTAAATAACTTGTTTATTTATAGTGGAGATTCATCCAGGTATTCAACATTCATATCTTTAAACTTAAAATTAACTATGTGTAAAACATTAAAATTTTGCCTAAACAAATTAAGGTGAAAATTATTCCTTTGTGTTCTTTTATTTAACAAAAACACAATACAAAGATTAAAGAGATACAATATATATAAGGATTGATATTAAAAGGTACTACTTTTACAATGACAAATCAATATATTTAACTCCATAATATTTTAAATATTTACATAATGAACTTAATTGAAATTTAGAATATTTTCAAAAATCTACAATTTGCTAATGAAATTGTTCCAAAATTGCATAAGTTGCTCAATCAAATATTTTTTAGATGATAATTTGGTGAAGGGAAAAATTGCTTTGTGTGAAGGAAACCAAGGATCCTTAGAGACCTTAAGAGCAGGTGCGGTTGGTTTCTTGGCACAAAGGAAACCTCCACAAATGTTGCATACTCTTTTCCCTTACCTGCATGTTACCTTCACACGAAGGATGCTACCAAAATTCACAAATACATATGCTCTAAAAGGTATTAAGTGCTAGTTGCACATACACTAACAATACACTTTTTTAAATTTTATTGCATTAATCAATTTGCAGGACTCCAACTGCAACCATATTTAAGACAAATGAGTTCAGAGATACTTTGGCACCTGATGTGCCCTCTTTCTCATCAAGGGGTTCAAACAATGTTACACATGACATTCTCAAGGTTTTATTTTTTATTAATGAATAAATTAAATACATCACAATCATCTTAATTTGTTGTTAACATTTTTCTATATTGTAGCCCAATTTAATTGCCCCAGGAGTAGATATTATAGCTAGTTGGTCTCCAATTTCTCCTATTTCTGATCATATGGGTGAGAACAGAACATTAGAGTTCAACATTGTGTCTGGAACATCAATGTCTTGTCCACATGTATCTGGTGCAGCAGGGTACATCAAACGTTTTATCCTACATGGTCACCTGCTGCCATTCGTTCGGCTCTAATGACAATTGGTAATCGATCACACCTCAATCAATATGTCCATGCACACAAAAAATTAAAGTTAGCCTATGTTTAGTTTTAATTTAATATTTGAAATGAATTATTTTTTTAAGTTGAATTTTTATGACATACCGTTTAGTATTTATACTTCACGTTATTTTCAATTGTCAGATATTAATGTATAGTACTCAATACATTTTGTTAACTAAGAAATTATAAATGATAAAAAAAATTAAGATTTAGATAAACCTTAAAAAAGCTGTTACAGTTAAAACTATTTGTTATTCTAAAGTTATTATAAATTAATTATAAAGTATTCATAGTTTCTTACAAGTGATACCAGGATCGTAGATAAAGAAGATTTTTGAATGATTTGTTCAATATTATCTACTTCTATTTGTTTTTTAAATTATATGTTAAAATAGACATGTAGTGCATATTTACTTTTCATAAGAGGATAAAATAATTTGATTTGGGATAACGTTAAATTTAAAGTAAGGAGTCCAATTATGATGAACGGGCAAAGAAAGGAAATGGTGCAAATTTATATCATATAAATTTCATTTATATTGTAATTTTTAATTTACTATTTTATATTATTATAGAATAAACTGTATTATTTTGTTAAAAGAGAATATTGTAAATTTTGTTAACAAAAAAAAGAAAGTAAGAAATATGTCTTCTTATTATTCTATGAATCGTAATCAGGCTCATAATTATTCGGTAGACTCATACAATATTGTAAATAGAGACACAAAATATAGACTATAAACAAAAATATTAAAAGTGTAAATTTAATTTGGCCACACTCAATTGAACACAATCATTCTTGTTCATATCAAGAAGATGGAGAACAAAAATATAATTTGTGAGAGAAGGCCAATCGAGTTAAAAATATTATAAATATGCAAGGGTGTAGGTAGTAAAGTGGGGTGTAGGTAGCATTTTTGAAAATAATTTGGACATTTTAATTTCTTTTTAAAAGAGGGGTGTGGGTAGTAAAGTGAGGGGTGTAGGTAGTATTTTTGAATATTATAATCTAAGTAGTCCCATCTTTCATTTCTCCTAATATAGTTCTTTGAAAATTGTGAACTAAATGATGCATCTGCTGGGAATTGATTTTTTTTTCATGGTTTCTTACATCTATAGTTAAGATTATTCGTTCTCAACTCAATTGACATCTTTTAAGATTATTTTTAAACATGTTAAATTTGGTGTGGTGATATTTCTGATTTTACTTCAAAAAATTTGTTTGTTAGAGATTTGGGTTGCCCTTTATAATTTATTCACAAAAACTATTAAATATTCAACATATTATGAAAAATGGTTTGGTATTAACACATTAAAGGAACCATTTCCAGCAATGTGTAGTTGAGTAACTTGAGTTGGAAGATATATGGCAGGGTGTACAACAAGTTTGAATACTCTCAATTCAAACATATACAACGGTTAGTTTATGAAATGGAGGGTGGTTGAGTAAGTATCTTTAATGTGGGTATAGTTTGATTTTTGAGTACATGATTGAGTATAAATGTTGTAACCCTTCTTAAAATGTGGATGAAATTCATGTGCTACAACGCTAAATTTGAACAATTTTGTTACATATGTAAAAGTTAAAGTATTCTTTGTATTTCTTTTATTAATAATTTTTTGTTTAAAAAAAATGTTTATTTGGTTTACATTTATATATTAAAATAAACTACTAATAAATAAATAACAAATATCTTATTAAAAATAAAGAAATGGCGGATATATTTTATTTCCTTTTGCCTCTTACCCCTAAAAAAATGCATTTTTATATTTTTGTTGCATAAATGTAAATATGTCTATATAATATGTTTATACATATTGGACTAAATGAGTAATATAAATAACAATTATTATTTTTTATTATTTTATATACTTTTCTAAAGATAATAGTACTTTAGTGTACATATTTTAAAGAATAAGATTTTAAGCGATTTTATGTGTATTTGTGCTTTCGTAGTTAATGCGATATGTTTTTTGTATGTTTGACTAATATTAAATGTACACATATTTATATATTAATTATTGATAAGTATTTCCTATTTTGGTAATTTATTTTATTAATAATTATCTTGAGATGATAGTAATATTGTGTTTGATTTCCTTTATTTTTATATACTTGTTATGACATTGTGATTTTATATATATATATTTATTATGATTTAGTAATTAATATAAAGTGTTGATGTTATATTTATTTATTTTATAATTTTGACTATTCTCTAACAATTGAATAATTATTAATTTCGTTTTAACAAAATAAAAATAGTAAAAGTAAAACATAAAATAAACGATGAGACTAATGGGTTTGACCCATGTGTGTTGAAGGGTTTAAGTGTTCACAAAATAAAATAAATAAGAAAGAGAGCTCAAGAGATGCTGTAGCCACTTGGAAGGAGGAGGAAATCAGGAAACAAAACAAACTAGACTATTGTTTGGCACCGATCATCGATAACTGTCCCATAAAACTCCATCCGTTTTCTTTCGTCCAAATTTCAGTATTTTATTTAATTCATTTAGCTAGTCAATTAAACCCACTTTCCTAGATTTTTAACCATCCCAATTTCTCTTTAAAATACTCGCCTTCTCCGTTTGTGGAATTCTTTATTTTGCACCGTTCTTCTTCACCGTAAATTCGATTTGAGTGAAACCAACACCAAAACGATCGTGTGAAAGGTGGCTATATTATCCACTGATTGGTTTTCTAATTTATGGTAAGTTTTCTTGACCGAATTTCGAAATTTAGTTTATAGAGTGTCTTCTCATAATTTATTTTTTATGTTTATCCATAAACTGTCGAGTTAGATCGATTAAACGACTAAGAGTCAAAGAACAAAGGTTGTTTGCTCGTAGAATCGTATTCGTGTGTGTAAGTGTCAAAATAAGGTAAGATGTGAAAGAGCGTTTGAATTCATGAGTATAATATATTGTGAGATGAATGGGAAAATCGTATTTTCCAACGATTCATTTGAGACTCGCTACGTACGGCAGTAGCTCTTTGAAGGATAAATTAATGTACAAATATGGAAATTGTGAGATTAAAATGTGGAATATAATATTTGTGAGGTGTTGATTGATTTAATTTCTTTAAATGTGTGGTATTTTATATTATTGTGATATTGAGTGTCGAATGAATTTTATGTATATGTTTGATTAGATGAGTTTATGTGATGTGATAATAAAAGATGGATGCGTTGTGATAAATTTATGTGATGATGATGATGTATGATTAATAATTGTGATGTTATAAATTTGTGATAAGTTTATGTGATGATGTATAATTGATGATAGTGATGCTATAATTTGTGATGAGTTTATGTGATGATGATGATGTATGACTAGTGATAGTGATGTTATAAATTTGTGATGAGAATATTGAAGTAACCCAATAGTTGATGAAATAGTGGTGATTCTAGTTTGTGTTTGAGATGACAGTCTTAATGGAGATTATTGAGAATTTTTCAAGTGGAGATTATTTTGTCATCATATAGGTAGAGCCTGACAAGCCTGGTGATTTCGGGGAAGTACAACTAAATTGAGCCTAATCGTGGCGGTCTACTGTTGAGCCTTGAGGCAAGATTGTTAGACCAAAGAGGTATTCGGGTGGGGAGTTCCTAGGTGACTTAAGGTAGCACTCCAAATATCGGGAGCTACCATGCAACACACATTTACCTTGACTGCCGCGTATATGTGTTTCGGGTTGGGTTCAGGGGGTGGCATAGTATCAAGCCTCCTAACCAAGTACTTTAGAGTTAGAATGATATCACATTGTGTAGTAGAGTCTAAGCTCATGCATAACATTTTAACTTCCAGATTAGATTCCAACTTCCTTCAATTTTGAAATTGGAAGTACCAATAAAGTCATTCAGACAGAACCTGTAAGCACTTTGGGCATTGTACATGTCACTAGAATCGGTTTTCCAGATTCCAATATCCTCACTAATTAAATCAAAAAGAGGTGTTTTTAGAATATTTTAAGCAGTGCTAGGATAAAAAATTGTTGTTACTAGGGATCTATTCTATTCTTTATGTCAAGGCATAATCAAACTATCAACACATGCATTTGCATGCTGATCATGCATCCCTAGTAGTTTAACAAGGCTAGACTCATCACTTAGCCAATTTTCATTCCACAAATGGATACTAGATCCGTTTCCAACACTCCACTAAGACCCCGTCTGCAAAAGTGGTTTAGCACTATAAAGACTCCTCCAAACATATCTTGGACTGTAACCAAGGTTAGCAAACAAAAAATAATTTCGGGGAAAATATTTATCTTTGAAAAGACGAGTGACAAGGCTGTTTAGGTTAGATAACAACCTTCAACCTTGTTTACCAAGCATGGAGAGATTGAAAGCGCTAATATTTTTAAAACTCACACCCTCATCGCGTTTAGGTATTGCAAGCTTGTCCTACTTTAACCAATTGACGCCTCTATCATGTCCTCCATTTTTTCCCCACGAAAATGAATTCATAATTTTTTTCAATATCATCCCCTAAAGGAGGGGGTAGCCGGAATGTGCTCATTACATAGGACATAATAGCTTAAAGAACATATATGTTTAGGACTTCTTGACCTGCTTAGGAGAGACTTTAACTACTCTATGAGCTGATCTTCCACCAAACTCTATCCTTAATAAATTTGAAGGAACTGTTTTACTTCTACCAAATATTGAGGATAGTCCTAAATATTTTACAATCCCTAATACCAAGAGCACACCTAGAAGGTCCGTAATCATACCATTCAAGTCTTCATTCACATTTCTACTAGAAAACACCTCTTGTTTTTTTTGCAAATTTATAGTTTGATTTGACGCAACTTTGTAAACAAACAAAATATTTTTCAGTCTCTACTTCTCTAATAGATGCTCTAAATAACAAGAAGCAATCATATGCAAACAGAAGGTGTCAAATAACTGGGTATTTCAGCACACTTTGACTCCATGGGGGTCACCACAACTTTCTGCCTTTTTGATTAAGAGCCTTTTAGCACATAAGATGAATAGATACGACGATAATGGATCACCTTGTCGGAGACCTCTTCTTGGGATAATAGGATCAAAACCATAATTATTTACTATGACATTGTATTCTATTGACTCAACACAAAGCATAATCCAATTCATCCACTGATTTGAAAAACCCAAAGTAGTCAACACCTCTCGAAAGGTAACTGCAGTTAATGTCGTCATAACTTTGTTGGTATCCAGTTTCAATGCGACGTCACCAACTCTACCACAGGTCTTGGTTTTCATGTGATGAACAATTTCAAGTGCTAAATTGTCGAATATGGACCTATTTGGTACAAAAGTTGATTTGTGATCAGATACACATTGATGTGTAACATGTTTTAATCTTTTGCAAGAACCTTCGCCACAATCTTATAAATCACATAACAAAGAGCTATAGGCCGCCAATCTTTTATGGTCTTATGTTCATCACCTTTCAAGATCAGAGCTATATTGGCAATATTTGGTGTACTATGAAATATACATTCATGAAAAATTTCACTGCCACATATTTATTTAGGACTTCTCGACCTGCCTAGGAGAGACTTTTACTACTCCATGAGTTGATCTTCCGCCAAACTTTGTCCTTAATGAATATGAAAGATTTTTTATACTTCTATCAAATATTGAGGATTATCCCAAGTATTTTTCAGTCCCTAATACCAAGAGCACAGCTAAAAGGTTCGTAATCATACCATTGAAGTCTTCATTCACATTTTTGCTAGAAAACACCTCTTTTTTTTTTTGTTGCAAATTTATAATTTGATCTGACGTAGCTTTGTAAACAAACAAAATATTTTTCATAGTCTCTACTTCTCTAATAGATGCTCTAAAGAACAAAAGGCAGTCATCTGCAAATAGAAAGTGTGAAATAACTTGGGGATTTCGACACATTTTGACTCCATGGAGGGCACCACACTTTCTGCCTTTTTTATTAACGCTGATAGCCTTTTAGCAGATAAAATGAATAGATACGAAGATAATGGATCACCTTGTCAAAGACCACTTCTTGGGACAATAGGACCAACACAATCATTATTCATTATGACATTGTATTCTACTAACTCAACACAAAGCACAATCCAATTCACCCACTGATTTGAAAAACCCAAAGTAGTCAATACCTCTCGAAGATAACCGCAATCAATGCGGTCACAAACTTTGTTGGTATCCAGTTCCAATGTGACATCACCAACTCTACCACAGATCTTGGTTATCATGTGATCAACAATTTCAAGTGTTGACATTGGATTGTCAAGTATGGACCTATTTGGCACAAAAGTTGATTGGTTATCAGATACACACTTATACATAACATGTTTTAATTTGTTTTCAAGAACATGTGTCACAATCTTATAAATCACATTACAAAGAGCTATAGGTCGCCAATCTTTCATGGTCTTCTGTTCATCACCTTTCGGGATCTGAGCGGTATTGGCAATATTTAGTGTACTTGGAAATACACTTGTCATAAGCTAGGCAGAACATTCTTGAAAAATTTCACTTCCACACAAAGATAAATAATGATGATAAAATCCTAGGTTCAAACCATCAGGCCTCGGATACTTATATGCCTCCATAGAAAAACAGCTTCTTTGAATTGTTCTATTAGAAAAGGAGAAAGCATCTTATCATTATCTTCCGCATCTATAACACGTGAAAGAGCATTCAAAGCAGGAGCATGAACGCTTTCTTTGTGTAAATAAAGAGTAGTAAAATAGTCTCTAGCAACACGACATGACTCACTATGTTCGGTGAGCTGATTCCCATTGTCACCTTAAGAAAAATAATATGATTTACCTTACGTCTAGATGTGGTAACCACATGAAAAATTTAGTATTTAGGTCCCCTTCCTTAAACCATAATGATTTAGCTTGTTATTGCCAAAAAGTGTCTTCCCTAACTAGTTGTGTAGCATTTGCTTCCTCAAAAAATTAAACATTGCTGCATTTGTGTCGCTACCCAATTGACACTCTTTTTCCAAGGCTTTCCAACATTGTGTGATTTCTTGAAGAAACTTATAACAGTTAGTTCTACCCTAAGCCTCCATATCATTAGCACAAGTTTCTAGTTTAGCAAGAAGATCCAGATAGGAGTTAAAAACCATCGTGATCGAACAAAATCATAAACTCATTTTCAAGTAAGCATGCATTTTCAAATTTAACTGTACGAGAAGTAGAACATGTTGGTCTTCTTCCCACGTGTCGCAATAAAAAAGAGTAACGATATGAAACTAGAGCTACTAGATTTTCAAGATTTGCATTGGGAAAAATTTGCTGCCACAAAGAATTAGCCAAAGCAAGATACAATCATTCCTCCACAGCTCGTACACCTTACAAACTCTAAAACCACGTAAAAGGGTAACCATCCATATACGCATCAGTCAACTCAGAGTCAGACACTGCTTGTCAGAAGCCATTTATTAACCACTGCGCTCGATCCACTCTGCCCTTTTTGTCTTCTAAAGACCAGATGTCATTAAATTCCCCAATTATGCACCAAGGTAAATTATAAACTAGTGCAAGGTTACCTAACATATTCCAAGCATCTATTCGACAATGACTCTCAGGATAGCTATAACACCTTGTCAACCGCCATCGTCCAACACTACTCTCCCCACCTCAACATCAACATGATTGGTTGAAAAACCTATAATAACGCAATGCAAAGATGAGCGCTAAAACATGGTTATGTGATCATAGCACTTGGGCGCATGTTTCTAGCTTTTTACTTTGGTTTTTTAAAATCACTTTATAGCTTAGAATAATTTTTTAGCTTGTTTATAAACTTTGGGTTGAAATTGAATTATAATTTTATTATTTGCACTTTGACCCCTGCTCGCTCTGTAGGCCATAACTTGAGCTCTGGATATCAGATTGAAGCATGCGAGCAGTCTTTGGAAAGCTATAAATCAGAGCTACAACTTTTGTGTTGGATAAAAATCTCAATGACGAACTTTACTTGGCCTAAATTGCAGATCTCGTAATCTGGACCGTTGTAATAATTTTAAATCGTGGGCCACTTGTTTTTATAGCCCAAAACCGAGCACTATATATTGGGAATTTCCTTTCCTTTCTTGGCATGTAGTATTATCGGACAAAAGAACCAGAATTAAGAAATATAAACGCTTTTTATTTTTAATTCCATGGAAGGCTAATTTTACAAGGTTAATCCATGAGTTCAGAGTTTCATCACACCTAGAGATTCAGGTTACATCGTCGATTCTGATGCATGATTCTATTTGCGTTTATTTGATTATATTGATATTCTGATTGCTTAAATTGAATTTCAATAGGATTGATTGAATTTATTTGACAGAATTTGGTTTCAGTCTCTAATTTAATTGAATTATAATTCTGCGACGCTTGATCGTTAATTGTAATATTTTGATGATTGTGATGCTTAATCCAGTCAATGAAACCGAATTCACGTAGGGTTGATTGTACGCTTGTTTGATCAATTCTATAGTCAAATTAGAACAGAATCATGAATTAGAAATTAAACTCATTGATAGAATCTATGATAGGTCCCGATACTCGAATAAGTGGATTAATCGTTTTGCTCATCTGTTCAAACTAAATCATTATAAAAACCCCCAACTTCGAATTTCAACTCGGTTAATATCATTAAATCAGAAGTCCTTGCGAAACGACTCGAGTTATTACCCCTTTCTACACTTATTTTCAATCGTATTTGATCCGTGTGCGACAGCGGATCAAATTGGCGCCGTTGTCGGGGACTCTCTAATAACAATATTAACCGGTTTTAGAGTATTACTAACCATCCTAACAATTTTTTCTTTGTGCTTTGTTGTTCTACAGGTCGGATAGGGTTGTGCTAGCTCATAGGCACGTTGCTAGTCAAAAAAATCTGGTTTTCAGGCGACTTTCTCGGAATGCCCCGAATTTTCGCCAGAAAATCACAAAAAAATCAAGGAATAAGACTCCCTTATAAGGGACTTATTATGGGATTTGACACTCAAATTCCCAAATTCCTTCATCTGGACCACTTTTTAATTTTTTGAATTTTTGATATTCTCAAAAAAATCCAAAAAAATTTGCGTTGCCTTTATTTGATTTTTAGAGATTTTTGGTGGTATTTTTATATTTTTTGGATCTTATTAATAGGGTTTTCGATTTTTCACTTCAATTTTAGCAATAGGGACATTGTTGGAATTTTCAGAATTGTGATTTTGCATTGTATTTTTATGATGATGCATAACTAGGGCTAGTTCTGTAAATCTACACCCCCTTGACCCTAAAATAGATAGGACCTTGCATTTACGTTGTAGACTTAATAGAGCTGCTGCTAGTGTTAACGTGTCAGATAGAGAGTCAAATAGTGAGTCAGATAGTGATAGTGAAAGTGACATTTTGCTACACAATATGGCTGATATGAATAATAGAAGTTTGAGACAACTTGCTGCACCTGATATTACTTATAATGCATTGTGTATTGAATATCCTGAAGTTACTGTACCATTTGAACGTAAATCTGGTTTAATACACTTGCTTCCAAAGTTTAATGGTCTTGCAGGTGAGGATCCCCACAAACATTTGAAGGAGTTCCATGTGGTGTGTTCTACCATGAAACCTCAAGGAGTCACAGAAGATCATATCAAGTTGAGAGCCTTCCCATTCTCACTTCAAAATGCTGCCAAGGATTCGTTATACTACCTTCAGCCAAGTTCGGTTACAAGTTGGAATAAATTGAAGAAATTGTTTCTAGAAAAATTCTTCCCTGCCTCAAGAGCTGCTTCAATCAGAAAAGAAATATGTGGCATTAGACAGATTGACAGGGAATCATTACATGAGTATTGGGAGAGATTCAAGAAATTGGTGTCTAGCTGTCCTTACCACCAGATTTCTGATCAATTGCTTATCCAGTATTTTTATGAAGGCTTGCTACCTATGGATAGAAATATTTTGGATGCTGCTACTGGGGGAGCACTTGTCGATAAGACCCCAGAAGCGGCAAAAGCTTTGATTGAGAACATGTCCATTAATTCCCAACAGTTTACAACTAGAAGCAATTCAGCATTTTTGACAAGGGGAGTGAATGAGATTCAAGCTTCTTCCCACAAGAATCTAGAAAGCAGACTTGATGAGCTTACAAATTTAGTAAAGAAATTGGCAGTAGGTAAAAGCCAAGCAGTGGTATGTGGTATTTGCACTTCTCTAGAGCATCCTACAGATTCATGTCCTACTTTGCAAGACGATCCAATTGCTGATGCTCCTCAAGCATATACAGCAACCATATTCACCCATCAAGCCAACTATGATTTGTTGTCTAACAGGTACAATCCCGGTTGGAGAAACTATCCCAACCTGAGATGGGGGAATCCATCTGCACAACAGCAACAACAACAGCAACCTAGGCAGCAAAACAGTCTGCATCAGCAGCAAAGCAATACACCTTCATTAGAGAACCTTGTCAAGCAAAGGGTTGTCCAAAATCTTCAATTTCAACAAAGAACAGATTCCACAATTCAGAATTTGGAGACAAAGATTGGCCAACTGGCCACTTCAATTAATCAGATGCAGACTCAGGGATCTAACCAACTACCTGCCCAGTCAGTAGTAAATCCAAATGCCCCTAATGTTAGTGCAATTAGATTGAGGTCTAGGAAAGCTGTTGAAATACCAAAGGCACCTGAAACTGTTGTTGCACCTGAAACTGTTGTAAAAAATAACAAGGTTGCTGAAGAAATTTTGATACCTGAAACTGTTGATGTTGAGCAAAATATACCACTTCCTTTTCCTCAAAGGGTAGTGAAGACTAAGAAAATGGATGAGGCAGACAAGGACAGGGAGCTCTTGGATACATTTAGGAAGGTGGAAGTGAACATTCCCCTCCTTGAAGCAATTAAACAGATCCCAAGATATGCCAAATTTCTGAAAGAGTTGTGCACACACAAGAGAAGGTTAAAGGGTAATGAAAGAGTAAACATGGGGCGTAATGTTTCAACCCCAATTCAGCCCATGCCTCAAAAATGCAAAGATCCAGGAACTTTTTCCATTCCATGTACCATAGGCAATAGTCAGTTTGAAAATGCTATGTTAGATTTATGAGCTTCCATTAATGTTATGCCCACATCTACTTTTAACTCTCTTGCTCTTGGACCTTTACAGAGTACAGGTGTTACCATTCAATTGGCGAACAGAAGCAATGCTCCCCCTGCTGGACTTGTGGAGGATGTACTTGTTCGAGTAAATGAATTAATATTTCCTGCAGATTTTTACATTCTAGACATGGAAGGAGAGAATAATTCCAACAGAGCGCCTATCATTTTAGGCATACCATTTTTGAAAACTGCTAGAACAAAAATTGATGTACATGCTGGAACTCTATCCATGGAATTTGGTGATAGCATTGTAAAATTTAACATCTTTGATGCTATGAAATACCCCATGGAAGAGCATTCTATTTTTCAAATTGAATTACTTGCTGATTTGGTTGATGACACTTACCCTGATATGTTTGCTGCTGATTTTCTTTCACTGTCTGATTTTGATGATACTTATATTTGTGAATTTTGCACAGATACTCGGTTGTGCTCTGTGTGTGCTGAGATCGAAGCTGTTTTGCAGATTAATCATTATGTTGATGCTGATGTTGATATTTCTACTAACATAATTGATTTTGCAGACTTAGCTTCGGCCACTGGTATTGTACCCTCCATTGAGCAGCCACCGACTATAGAGCTTAAACCACTTCCTGAAAATTTGAAATATGCATATTTGGAAGCAAGTGGCAAATTACTTGTGATTATTTCAGCCAAACTTGAAGATGAACAGGAAGAGAAGCTGTTGCAGATTTTGAGAAAACACAGGAAGGCAATTAGATGGACCTTGGCTGATATTCCTGGTTTTAGCCCATCCATGTGCATGCACATGATACTACTGGAGGATGGAGTAAAATCAGTCAGGCAGCCCCAAAGGCGACTTAACCCATTAATTCTAGATGTTGTGAAAAAGGAAGTGACCAAGCTCTTGCAAGCAGGAATTATATACCCCATCTCTGATAGTCAATGGGTGAGTCCGGTGCAGGTAGTCCCTAAGAAAACTGGACTCACAGTGGTTAAAAATGAAAATAATGAACTTATCCCCACACGAGTGCAGAACAGTTGGAGGGTATGCATCGATTACAGGAGACTAAACCAGGCAACTAGAAAGGATCATTTTCCTTTACCATTCATTGATCAGATGCTTGAACGGTTGGTTGGTAAGTCACATTATTGTTTTCTTGATGGTTTTTCTGGTTATTTTAAGATCCATATTGCACCGGAGGACCAAGAAAATACCACATTCACTTGCTCTTTCGGCACATTTGCCTATAGGCGGATGCCCTTTGGCCTATGCAATGCTCTTGGAACTTTCCAACGCTGCATGATTAGTATTTTTGCTGATTTGATAGAAAATTGTATAGAAGTTTTCATGGATGATTTTACTGTGTATGGTTCCTCATTTGATGTATGCTTGAACAATTTAGATAGAGTTTTGCATAGATGAATCGAAACTAACCTTGTGCTGAATTATGAAAAATGTCATTTTATGGTTGAACAGGGCATAGTTTTGGGACATGTGATCTCTAAGAATGGAATGGAAGTGGATCCTGCCAAGATTGATGTGATTTCTAATTTGCCTTACCCATCTTGCGATCACGAGATTCGTTCTTTTTTTGGTCATGCAGGTTTTTACAGGCGTTTTATCAAGGATTTCAACAAGATAGCTCTTCCGCTGTCAAATTTACTGCAAAAAGATGTCAGTTTCACTTTTGATGACAAATGCAGGAAGGCGTTTGATTGCTTAAAGGCAGCACTGATCTCTACTCCCATCATTCAGCCACCCAATTGGACCCTCCCTTTTGAAATTATGTGTGATGCATCTAACTATGCAGTGGGAGCGGTCCTTGCCCAAAGGGTTGGCAGGGCTGCCCATGTTATTTATTATGCTTCTAGGACTTTAGATTCTGCACAGGCTAATTATACTACCACTGAAAAGGAACTTTTAGCTATTGTATTTGCTCTTGATAAGTTTAGATCATATTTGCTAGGTTCGAAGGTAGTTGTTTTTACTGACCATGCAGCTTTGAAGTTCTTGCTAAAGAAACCAGAAGCAAAACCGAGATTGATCCGGTGGATGTTGTTACTCCAAGAATTTGATTTAGAGATTAAAGATAAGAGTGGAGCTAAAAATCTGGTGGCAGATCATTTGAGCAGAATAGAATTGGATGAGGACCCCATCCCCATTCAAGATGACTTCCCTGATGAGCAACTGCTATAGTTGCGTGAGGTAACTCCTTAGTTTGTTGATTTTGTTAATTATCTAGTTGCTGGAGTCCTTCCTGCAGATGCATCCAGAACACAAATACACAAACTTAAAAGTGATGCCAAATCCTATGTGTGGGATGATCCATATCTGTGGAAATTCTGTAGTGACCAAGTTATTAGGCGATGTGTTCCCCATCATGAGGCTCAATCCATTCTTCATTTTTGTCATGCCTCTCAAGTTGGGGAATATTTTGGTCCTCAACGGACAACCAGAAAAGTCTTGGACTCAGGTTTCTTTTGGCCCACTTTGTTTAAAGATGCTTTTGAGACGTACAAAACTTGTGAACAGTGTCAAATAGAAGGAACAACAATCACTCGTAGGAGTGAGATGCCTCAACAACCTATGCTTTTCTGTGAAGTATTTGATGTGTGGGGCATTGACTTCATGGGCCCTTTTCCTGTATCTTTTGGTTTTGTTTACATTTTACTTGCTGTTGATTATGTTTCGAAATGGGTGGAAGCAATACCCACTAGGACTAATGATTCTAAAGTTGTTGCAGGTTTTATCAGATCAAATATTTTTTGCAGGTTTGGAATACCCCGGGCCATCATAAGTGATCAACGCACTCATTTTTACAACTGCACCATGGACGCTTTGCTTCAGAAGTATGGGGTTGTGCACAGAGTTTCTACACCTTATCATCCCTAGACTAATGGGCAAGCTGAAATCTCAAATAGGGAAATCAAACAGATCTTAGAAAAGATGGTGCAGCCAAACAAGAAGGACTTGAGCCGTCGGCTGGAAGATGCTCTTTGGGCTCACATAACAGCCTACAAAACACCAATAGGAATGTCCCCTTATCAACTTGTGTTTGGTAAGGCATGCCACCTCCCAGTGGAAATAGAGCACCGTGCTTATTGGGTTGTTAAGAGCTGTAACCTTGAGATGGAGAAAGCAGGTTTGGAGAGAAAGCTTCAATTGCAGCAACTTGAAGAGCTTAGACTAGAAGCTTATGAGAACTCCCGGATCTATAAAGAGAAAACTAAGTCTTATCATGATAAGATGATTTCTAGGAAGGAATTTCCATTGGCCAAAAAGTTTTACTGTTTAACTCCCGTTTGAAAATTATGGCAGGTAAATTTTGATCCAAGTGGATTGGCCCTTTTGTTGTTACTAACACTTTTCCTCATGGTGTAGTGGAAATAAAAAGTGAAAACACCGACAAAGTGTTCAAAGTAAATGGACAACGCCTCAAGCTATTCCATGACAGCTCTGTGCTTGAAGATACTACCATAGAAGAACTCTCTTTAGAAAAGCCCACCTACAATGAAGTTTGAATAGGGAGCTCCCTTTCCTTACTCTTAATTTATACTTGTTACTTTCATTGAGGACAATGTGTAATTTAAGTGTGGGGGTAGTATTTAGGATTTTATTTGTTAAAGGATTTCAAAAAAATAAAAAATAAAAAAAATAAAAAAATAAAAATGTGCATTGCATTGCATTGCATGCTTTTTCATCATATTTTGTGGTTGTAAATGTTGTGAGCAAATGTTGTGAGTTTGTTTGGACTGACATGATTGGATAGTATCTTTGCACTCATGGTAAAATAAGTTGGATTAAAATGCTAAATTGTGTATCATTTGTGATAGGTCATTAACCCTTGTGAGATTTTGAGCCTATTATGAATGGAATACATTTTTCCATCTTCTTTTTTTTGTGTGTGATATCTCACTCATGATTGCTAGTTACGCTAGAACTTGACTTGACTCTTGTCCGCATGCATATAATGAAATGATCTAGGCATTTGTTCCTTGTTAAGCTACTAGCCAAATAAGCCTACCCTTCAATTATCCATTTGTTTAAACCCCTTTGAGCCTAATTATCCCATTCTTTGTTATATAGCTCATTACAAGCCTAAAAGTGAAAAACAATGAATTGACCAAATCTTGGGGGATAAAGGAGTCTTTCCTTAAATAAGTGTGGGGGTGCTCAACGTTAAATTTGAGGTTTATAAAGAAAAAAAAATTAGGAGAAAAAAAAAAGTGTGTATATAGATTAAAAAAAATTGAAATGAGAAATAAAATGAGGAAATGGTTGTGTTGTGAGCAAAGAGAGTTGATAATAAAAGTCAATGATATTTTGTTGAGTTATTTCTCAATGTTATTTTTCTTTCTTGATCATTACTCCTTTATCCTCTTTGATTATCCCACCCTTACCTTGACCACGTTACAACCTGAATAAAGACCTTTTAATCATTATGTGCATGTGTTTCAATTATAGATGTTAGAGGCTTGTCAAGCCTATGGTAGTGCTAGCTTTCATGATGTGCTTTGAGGGTAAACAGTAACCCAAACACTTGAGTGATTGAGAGAATTTTATATCTTGTGAGGACTCTATCACTTATGATGCATTCGTTAGTTAATTTATCCTCTTGTTTGCC
Organism: Cicer yamashitae; assembly: GCA_037974755.1. Classification (NCBI taxonomy): domain Eukaryota; kingdom Viridiplantae; phylum Streptophyta; class Magnoliopsida; order Fabales; family Fabaceae; genus Cicer; species Cicer yamashitae. The sequence continues at coordinate 10,209,415 of JBBPBQ010000001.1, read as the reverse complement.
TTGGTTGTGAAAATTATCCATGAATTTCATATTCCTTGAAGTTTAAATTTTTTCTTTTGCTCACCACTTTGCATTCTTGAGAATATTTGGAATCGCATGCATTGCTTTGCACGGAGTGCAAAAGCTTTAGTGTGGGGGAATTTGATCATAGCACTTGGGCGCATGTTTCTAGCTTTTTACTTTGATTTTTTAAAATCACTTTATAGCTTAGAATAATTTTTTAGCTTGTTTCTAAACTTTGGGTTGAAATTGAATTATAATTTTCTTATTTGCATTTTGACCTCTGCTCGCTCTATAGGCCATAACATGAGCTCTGGATATCAGATTGAAGCATGCGAGCAGTCGTTGGAAAGCTAAAAATGAGAGCTACAACTTTTGTGTTGGAATAAAATCTCAATGTCGAACTCTACTGGGCCTAAATTGCAGATCTCGTAATCTAGACCGTTGTAATAATTTTAAATCACAGGCCACTTGTTTTTATAGCCCAAAACCGAGCACTATATATTGGGAATTTTCTTTCCTTTCTTGGCATGTAGTATTTTCGGACAAAAGAACCAGAATTAAGAAATATAAACGCTTTTTATTTTTAATTCCATGGAAGGCTAATTTTACAAGGTTAATCCACAAGTTCAGAGTTTCATCACACCTGGAGATTCAAGTTACATTGTCGATTCTGATTAATGATTCTATTTGCGTTTAGTTCCGATTGCTGAAATTGAATTTCAATAGGATCGATTAAATTTATTTGATAGAATTTGGTTTCAGTCTCTGATTTAATTGAATTATAATTCTGCGACGCTTGATCGTTAATTGTAATATTTTGATGATTGTGATGCTTAATCCAGTCAATGAAACCGAATTCACGTAGGGTTGATTGTACGCTTGTTTGATCAATTCTATAGTCAAATAAGAATAGAATCATGAATTAGAAATTAAACTTATTGATAGAATCTGTGATAGGTCCCGAAACTCAAATAAGTGGATTAATCGTTTTGCTCATCTATTCAAACTAAATCATTATAAAAACCCCCAATATCGAATTTCAACTCGGTTAATATTATTAAATCAGAAGTCCTTGCGAAACGACTCGAGTTATTACCCCTTTCTACACTTATTTTCAATCGTATTTGATCCGTGTGCGATAGCGGATCATTATGCCTGCCTCCACTTCCTAAGAATTAACTGTTTCATCAAATAGTTAGTTAGCTATATATTTGTCATTGACATTAATTTAAAGCTCCTTGTCTGCTGTCCAATACTCCTAGAGAAATTTTAATATTTTTTATTAAATATGAATTTTTTAAATGACATAAACTCAAGATAAAAGTAATAAAAATATGGACTTAGAAATCAATTTTTGATATCGCTTTTTGCGGAAGAATTTTTTATAATGCTATAAACACATATGCAAAAAAAAAAACAATTCACAAAATATATTCAAATTTCAATAGAGACTAAAATTGCATGCATGATAACTTTGTAGGGATAAATATCTAAAAAATGTGATTTTTTTTTATAGAGATTAAAATCTCATTTCGCCCTCAAATCAAATTTTCGCCACTGAACAAACACGTTAAAAATAAATTAATTAACATTATTCATTAATTTGTTGGAATTTTAATACTAACTAAAAATTATATATACAAGTTATAGAAAATATCAATATTTCAAGAGAAATCATGAACGGCGTACCTTTAGAATTCGAGAGAGATCGCACTTGAGAGAATAAACATGAGTGATGCACTAACCTCATTCCTATATAGAATTTAGAGTGTTCTCAACAATGAGTTAACCGTATAATGAGACAACCATTAAATAGTTAAATGACTTAATGAAAAAATCTCTCATTAGACTTAATAGAATGGTTCAACGGTCCATCACGATGCATTCAAAAACATAACTCAATACATATTTATCAATTAATTAGTACTTAATAACTATATACCATAATTTATATTTAATAATAATTCCCAATAATTGATAAAATAAAATAATAAGAGGTATAAAGCTATTACTTTGAAAACATATAGAAAGCTAAAAATAATTTAATGATTTAACATTTATAAGCAAAAATTAACTCGAATTAAATGGTTTAGTATCATTTTATTTAAGTTTTCATCGGAAGTTAATGTTCCTTAAAATAAAATAATAAGAGGTTTTAAGTTACCAATATCACAAGAAACTCCACTATATATGAGCACAAAATCTACTATTTATAAATTCTTATAACTTATTATCTGGAATTGAATGAACTAACACAAAGCTATTAAGTTTTAATATGATCAAAATTTGGAAGTTTGGCCTCTTCTAATACTGTATACAAGGTACAATTATTGATAGAGAATGCTAATACGAGTATAGAACCCTCATAGAAAAAAAATAAAAATATCACATGATATGTCAGAAACTTAACCAAGTATATATTTCTACTTGAAATATTGGTGGAGAATACTAATACTAGTATAGAGTCACATAAAAATTATAAATTATCACATGACAAAGTCAGAAAATCAAGTAAGTATATATTTCTACTTCAATTAATAGTACAAAAATCAATAAGACCAATGTAGTCGGTAAATATTTATATCACAAAAAAAAAAAAGTAAGTATTTATCAACCATACTTTATTAGGTTTGTCTTTTTTCGAATAAGTTTTATTATTCTCATTCTTATTAGCCACTACTGCACATGCAAAAACTACACTTAAAATTAAAAGTAAAGCATAGCATCTATATGTGACTCAAAAGTATTTGTCTTTGCAGTTCACAAAAAGTGTATTATTATTAGTGACATTGAATTTATCCATACTTGTTCGTTTCTTCATTTGAATAACATCAATAGTATTGCTACATATAACATGAAAAATGTAATTCAAATTTTTTATCTTCACACATAAAATTAATTAGGAGGCACTTATCCAAGTTACATTTTAATTCTTTTTTTCTCCTATTTTCATTACATTCTTTTTAATTTTCTTTTCAATATTTAAAGTCTTCCACATTTGTTGTTCATCTAATCAATATGAATTTTGATGAAAGTAGGGTAATATTTTTGCCAAAAAAAAAATAATAATTAAAGAACTAAACAAAATTGAAATTAAGCATTAAATAATGTGGACAGAATTTTATATAGATTAACCTATGCATTAAACAATGACAAAAGAGGTTCCTTAGGATGATGCCAAAATTTGATACACACCAATAAAACTAGCACTTCACTCTCTTTTATCAATGAAACAAAATAATATTTTACAAAATTGATTAAAATAAATAATCAAAACCACAAAATGGGACCAACCTTAGTTAATGCCATCTATCTCATGGTTTGTCCATTTCCAACCATAGATCAAAAGCAAAAAATAATGTTAGAGAAATTTGCATTTGTAATTTTTGTTATTGTTTTTCAGACAAGCCAACCTAATTCATCTTTTTCTCTTATAGATTTTTTTAGTCAAAGATAATTTAATTTAAAGTATGTCGCATATTAAATGTGAATAATTTTTTTTGTCATAATTCAAATATTAGCTTCTCACGTTATAGGAATTTAACATCCGCTAGATCCAACTCCTAAAATTGTGTATAAGATTGTTTTGAATTGAGTAAAAATTGTATGTTATTTTATAGAGACTAAATTTAATAGGTGGATATTTAATAGACTCAAATTAAACACATTTCACCCTTTTAAAAAATAACTAGTAAATTTTTATCTTCTTTTGTTTTCTCTCTCTTTGGAACTAACATTTTTTTATTAAACCAACTTCTTTTTAAGAATCAAAGCAACTTATAAACTAAAGAATTAAATAAAACATTATTTCAAAGCAAAGACAAAATTTGAGAGTACGTAACTCCTACCATAATCTATCCCTTGAATTTCCTAGCTAGCCAACAGGTATGATAGTAACAAAAATAACAAGTAATTGAATTTTAAGTTCTTTATTTGTGAACGAATTTTTTAAAATATTGTAAACATGCCAACAAAAAATAATTCAAAAATATATGTTTACTCAATAACATAAACTAAAACTGTGTATAAGACTGTTTTATAGGAATTAAAAATTATATGTTATTTTAGAGAGACTAAATTTAATAAGTCAATATATTATAGACTCAAAACACATTTAACCCTTTTAAAAAATAACTAACAAAATATTTATCTTATTTTGTTTTCTCACTCTTTGGAACTTACATTTATTCATCAAACCAACTTTTTTTTTAGGAATCAAACCAACTTATAAACTAGAGAATTAAATATGAAATTCTTTTAAAGCAAAGACAAAATTATGACATTATTTCCTAGCTAGCCAACAGGTATGATAGCAATGGCTTACTCACCAAGAGCTCCTTATCAAACTACCACTTTGAGCACTCTGTTTGATCAATGAAACAAAGAAATCATTTTTACCAAAATGATTAAAACCAATAATCAAAACCACAAAATAGGGCGTGCCTTAGTTAATACAAACTATGTCATTGGTTTTTCCATTTACTTCTATTGATCGATATGCAAATAAATGCTAGAGAAGGTCGTGGTTGTCATTTTTTATTATTGTTTTTTAATCATTTGTCTTTTTTTTTTTCTTTCTTAGATTTTCTTTTTTAAAGTAAGTATTTATTACACACTGTATATTTAGACTTTTCATCTATTATCAATATAAGAAACTAAAGCCTACACAAAAATCAACACTATATGATAACTAGAAAAAGAATTATACATGTTCTCTAATATGTGATCACACTTCTGTTTTTATTTCACATGCTTCCTGCAATATGTGGGTTGTGGAGTACTGGTTAAATACGAAAGTGGCCATGGAGTGCTGGTTATTAAAAAATTAATTAATTGTGGCACCATGTCATGTCACGGTATGACAAATGATACTTATGTGTGTAGAATGTAAATAATGTAAGTGACTTTCAAAAGGACAACAACAGATATACGATGGGAACAAGAAATTTGATCAAACCAGCTAAACTTAATATAATTATTACATTCATTATTACTTCCACTTTATCAAAAGTTTAATTAATTAAATGAAGAAAATAATGATTAGCTATAAGGAGGCTCTTCTATGCTTTTGCAACTGGTGTGAAGTGAAGACAACCCCAAAACTTTACATGGTATCAAGCAAGGTTAAGTTTGTTACTAGCTATTGTTCATACAATAGCATGTTCTGTGAATCATCTGTTTAATTCAAAATTTTCATTCTAACACATTATTTTTTCTTTATTTTTTTCTATCACATTAACAATTTATTATATCGTTCTCTTTATCCCTCAAGGTATATATATCTTATGAATATATATCAACAAATTTTCTATTTGAATATTAAATACTCTACAATTATTATATCACATCGAAACACATATATGAATTCTCTTGTGAGCTTTTTTCAATGTCCAATTTAATAGAGTGCTCTTAAAAAAACGAACTATAGTATATGATAATTTAATAGACTATCAAAGGTACATATGTACAAATCGAATTTTAATCCTAACAATTTTTATAATGACATTTGGCAACTACATATTGAAAAACAAAATGGTATACAATGCCGCAAATTAGTTCCAACTTTCAAATTGTCCTGTTTTCACGTCGCCAACTAATTCTATCATAGGAATCAAAACCACAAATAGGAACTGCCTCAGTTAATACAAACTATGTCATTGGTTTGTCCATTTGCTTCTATTGATCGATATGCGAATAAATGCTAGAGAATTTTGCATTGATACATAAATTATTAGAAGGTCGTGATTGTCATTTTTTGTTATTGTTTTTTAATCATTTGTCTTTGTTTTTTCTTTCATAGATTTTCTTTTTCAGAGATTATCTTATTTGATTAGTATCAAATACTAAATATGTGTCTTTAGTCGAAATTAAAACATTTGTTTTCATTCAACACTCCTAATAAAAAATGACAAATATCTTGTCAAAAAATATTAAAAAAGTTATAAATATTTTTCTTTTTGCCTCTTACACCAAAAAGAATAACTATTTTATACTTTTGTTGAATAAAAGTAAACATACGCCTATATATATATCATTGTTGCAACTCAAAAGTATTATTATTAATTTGGTTCCAAATGATTACTTTAAAATTAAATAATTGAGAAGCATTTTTTTAAGTTACCTGTATCACAAGCAACTCTACCTAATCACTTACAAAGGACCACAAGCAGCATTTAATTTAATTGAATTGACAAGAATTCCGAATAACAAAGATGCAAACATAAATAAATGTCACCGATATAAAAGAGTCCCTAATATCTATTACTATGTTTAACCTAAACTAATCAAATCCTAATGCAGGAGTTGTTCACTATTTTATTCTTTTATAAATAATGTTGGTTTACATTTATTTATCATAAAAAATTATAAATAAATAAATGATAAATATCTTGTTAAAAATAATTAAATAAAAATATATTTCCTTTTGCCTCTTACAAATTATATGCTTTTTTTATACTTTTTTTTGTTGCATAAAAGCAAACATCCCTGTCTATCTTTAGCAACTTAGAAGTATTACTGTTCATTTGGGCTAAAAAATACAAATTTTTTTAATAAACACTAAACTTAAAAAGTAAACTCAACAAATTTAACCCAATTAAAAATAAGTAGCCAATTTTTATCTTATTTTGTTTTCTCTATCTTTGGAATTCACATTTATTCATCAAACCAATTTTTTTTTTAGAAATCAAACCAACTTATAGAATAAAAAATTTAACATTATTAGGAGATAAAAAGTTGATATAATGACTGTGATATTTATAGAATAAAAAATTTAACATTATTAGGAGATAAAAAGTTGATATAATGACTGTGATATAAAAGTTAAGGTGTGATATATAAGTTAAGGAGTGCAAAGATAAGAAGATCAATAATTTGATTCCGATCTTTAACATAATTCTAACAATTACTAACAATATTGATCCGCTGTCGCACACGGATCAAGCGCCGCAAAATTATAATTCAATTAAATTATAGATTGATAACGAATTCTGTCAAATAAATTAAATCAATCTTATTGAAATTCAGTTTAAGCAATCAGAAATTCAATATAATCAGATGAACAAAAATAGAATCATGAATCAAAAATCGACGGTATAACCTGAACCTCCAGGTGTGATGAAACTCTGAATTCGTGGATTAATCTGATGAAGTTAGCCTTCCATCGAATTGAAAATAAAAATACGTTTATATTATGATTATGTCCGAAAATAATCTAATCCAGAAAAGAAAGAAATCCCAAAATATATAGTGCTCCGGCTTTTGGGCTTTTAAAACAAGTAGCTCACTATTTAAATTATTACAAATGTCCATATTACGAAATCTATAATTTAGGCTCAGTAGATTTCGGCATTGAGATTTTTTTCCAACACAAAAGTTGTAGCTCTGATTTTTAGCTTTCGAACGACTGCTCGCATGCCTCAATCTGATTTCCAGAGCTCAAGTTATGGCCTACAGAGCGAGCAGGGGTTAAATTGCAAATAATAAAATTGTAATTCAATTTCAACCCAAAGTTTAGAAACAAGCTAAAAAATTATTCTAAGCTATAAAGTGATTTTAAAAATACCAAAACAAAAGGATAGAAACATGTGCTCAAATGCTATGATCAAATATTAATATAATATTGATTGGGTTGTTTAAAAAAAGGAATTTACTTGTGAATATAAACTTTTTTGCATTTATTACTCTGTGAATCCAACCCTACTAATTCATGACAAGGTTGATTGAGTATAATAACCATGAATATGAATAAAAAATTATTAATAACCATGAACAATAGATCATTTTATTTTTGGATTTGTAACAACAATTAAGTAAAAAAAAATCATTTTCAACCCTTAGCAACAAAAAAGAAAAATCATTTTGATTCACATGATAAATAATTTTTGTCCTATGCAATAATGATAGAAAGACATGTTTACTATTATGCAACAAAAGTATAAGATAAGCATTCTTTTAGGTGTAAGAGGCAAAAGGAAATATATTTGTCATTTATTTATTTTTCTACAAGATATTTGTCATTTATTTAATAGTACTTTTCTATGATATATAAATATAAACCAACATTATTACTAAACAAGAAAGTGAACAGCTCATAAATTTATCCAACATAAGCATAGAGAATAATAAAAATTACAACCATGACATATAAGTGATTTATATACAAACGAAAAATTCTCTAGCATTAATTCTTGCGTATCTATTTATGGTAGAAAATGAAAAATATCCATGAGAGAGTATGCATTTACTTATGCTGGTCCCATTTTATGGTTTTAATTATTAGTGGTTTTAATCAAAATTGTAAAATGATTCTTTTGTTTCATTGATCAAATAGAGTGTTCAAAGTGGTAATTTGATAAGGAGTTGGTTGGTGTGTATCAAATTTTGACAAAGGTTTTTTACTTTTTATTTATTTCAATTTTGTTATAGATGCAATCCTTATCAAAATATGTCCACATTACTCAATGCCTAATTTCAATTTTGTTTAATGCGTAAATGAAATCTATATCAAAATAGATGCTATTTGGTTCAAATAAAAAAAAACAAATTGGAATTTTTGTAACTTCTTAAAATGGAACTTTTCTATGTATACATAATGAATAGAAAATGTAAAACATCTCTTTTTTTTTTTGCTAAGGTTTGAAATGATATTTTTTTAATTAACTGTTGTGATAAGTCCAAAATAAAATGATCTATTGTTCATTGTTATTAATAATTTGTATTCCAATTCATTGTTATTATATAATAATAATAATAATATATAACTAGCCAATTTTTATCAATTTTTGTTTCCACTTTCTATTTGAAACTCACGTTTACCCATCAAATCAAACCAATTACAAAAGTATAATGATAGATAGACATGTTTACTATTATGCAACAAAAGTATAAGGTAGGCATTCTTTTATGTGTAAGTGGCATAAGGAAATATATTTGTCATTTATTTATTTTTCTACAAGATATTTGTCATTTATTTAATAGTAATTTTCTATGATAAATAAATGTAAACCAACATTATTACTAAACAAGAAAGTGAACAGCTCATAAATTCATCCAACATGAGCATAGAGAATAATAAAAATTACAATAATGACATATAAGTGATTTATATATAAATGAAAAATCTCTAGTATTAAATCTTGCGTATCTATTTATGGTAGAAAATGAAAAATAACCATGAGAGAGTATGCATTTACTTATACTGGTCCCATTTTGTGGTTTTAATTATTATTGGTTTTAATCAAAATTGTAAAATGATTCTTTTGTTTCATTGATCAAATAGAGTGTTCAAAGTGGTAATTTGATAAGGAGTTGGTTGGTGTGTATCAAATTTTGACAAAGGTTTTTTATTTTTTATTTATTTCAATTTTGTTATAGATGCAATCCTTATCAAAATATGTCCACATTATTCAATGCCTAATTTCAATTTTGTTTAATGCATAAATGCAATCTATATCAAAATAGATGCAATTTTGTTAAAAAA
>JBBPBQ010000001.1:10184282-10194366 GCA_037974755.1 Cicer yamashitae | reverse complement strand
ATTATTCTCTAATGATGGTAATATTTTAAATTGAGTGTTTTGAAACATAAGTATTATTATAGTGATAGTTTTGAGTGTAAGAGTTTTGGTTATTAATGTGTTTTAAAATATTAATTACTTTATTTTTTGTGTTTTAAAAAAAATAGCTTTGGTAATTGTTGGTAAAAAAAATAATACGTAAAATGTGATTCATGGGTTTGGCCCATATTGAAGTAAAACCTAATTAAATAATAATAATAATAATAATAATAAAATATAAGGAAGGAGGAGTAGCAGCCGCATAAGGAATAGAAAACATAAATTAGGATTATCGTTTGGCACCGATGAGCGATAACTTTTTCAAAAAAGTTTCTCCATTTTCCCCCAAATTTCATTATGTTTTTTTAGAGGAAAGACAATCACCAAAAGAGAAAAGAGAAGAGTAAACCCTATTCCCGATTTTGTTAAATCAGTCTTAGAAAAACATCGATTACGCATTCGTTAACCGTTGGATCGGGCTGAAATTTGGACAGTACGTTCGCAACACTAAGGGCTTCGTTTTCAACGGTTGGATCGGCGAAACGACGTCCGGAGAGGGAGAAAGCGTGCTCGCACAGCAGCAGACCGATTGAAGGACAAAAAGTCAATGAACAAAGGCGGTTTGCTCGTGGAATCGTATTCGTGTTTGAAAGCGTCGATATAAGGTAAGGGGTGAGAGAGTGTTTGAATTCATGGGTGTAATATATTGTGAGATGAACGGGAAAACTGTATTTCCCAAAGATTCATCCGGGGCTTGCTACGTACGGCAGTAGCCCTTTGAGGGATAAATTAATTAATGTGCAAATATGGAAATTGTGAGATTAAAATATAGAATAGAAATATTTGTAAGGTGTTGATTGATTTAATTTGTTTAAATGTGTGGTATTTGATGTTATTGTGATATTGAGTGTCGAATTAATTTTATGTATATGTTTGATTAGATGAGTTTATGTGATATGATGATAAAAGAGGGATGTGTTGTGATAATTTTATGTGATGATAATGATGTATGAATAATAATTGTGATTTCATAAATTTGTGATAAGTTTATGTGATGAGTTACGATTGATGATAGTGATGTTCTAAATTTGTGATGAGTTATGTAATGATGATGATGTGTGATTTATAATAGTGATGTTATGAATTGGTGATGAAAAGATTGAAGTAACCTCTGATGAAATAATTGTGATTCCAATTTGTGTTTGAGATGACGGTCTTAATGGAGTATCATAGGCCAACGAGGGGAGAAAATAAATATTGAGAATTTGTGAAGTGGAGATTATTTTGTCATCATATAGGTAGGGCCTGACAAGCCTAGCGATTCCGGGGAAGTACAACTGAATTGAGCCTGATCATGGCGGTCTACTGTTGAGCCTTAAGGCAAGATTGTTAGACCTTGGAGGTATTCGGGTGGGGAATTCCTAGGTGACTTGGAGGTAGCACTCCAAATGTCGGGAGCTACCATGCAACACACGTTTACCTCGACTGTCGCGTATATGTGTCTCAGGTTGAGTTGAAGGGATCTATGAGGACAGGGCCAATTTGAATTATCCGTCCACCGGGATGGTGGCATAGTATCATGGCCTCCTAACCAAGTACTTCAGAGTTAGAATGGTACCACATTGTGAAGTAGAGTTTAAGCTCATGCATAGCATTGCATTTTCTTGTGATTATTTTGTTGTGATTAATATGTGTCGTGTGCGATAATAATTCTTCTTAGATGATTTGATGTTATAGTGAAATGTATTGATTTTCCTTGAGTGGTTTTGACTTTATAATGTTATGTTTTTCTTGAAGAATGTTTGTCTAATGATACGGTTTATTTATGATTAATTGCGTATTCTCCTTACTTATATTATACTATTGACATGATTTCAAAACTCACCTCCTTCGTTGTTTGTGTTTGACTGGCTTGGCCCTGCGTTTGCGAAATCGCAGTTGTTACAGGTTAATGAATCTTGAAGTTCAAGTTGGGAGGAACCCCGCTCTGATAGGTGATACCGGGAATAAGGGTTGTAATTTGTATTTTACTTATTTAATTTGAAACGACTTTTTGTATGAAAACCATATAAGTACTAGTAAGTTTTTAGAATTAAATCAAGTAATTATACTTAAATCAAATTTTATGGAGATTGTACTATTTTATAGGAGGAAAAAGTTTAAAGTGTTCCTTTTGATTTTTGAGAAACGTGATACTTTAAATTAGTTATCAACGTTTTTATTCCCTTGAAAACTTATTTGCTTTACCCGCTGCGAATTAAAGTTAAAAATTCTATTATAAATTATTATATATTATTTTGGGGTTTAGGGTGTCACATTAGTGGTATCAGAGCAGGTCTGTCCAATCAGACCGAGTGGGTGGAATGTCGATTTTGTGTTAGTCGAATGTCAGTCATGTCAATTGTGTTTCCTTGTGTTCCCTATTAAATGTTGAAAAGTTTAGTTAAACGCTTATCTGTTATTTTTCTGTTAAGCGTGTATTTTTCCATTACAATACATGGCTTTTGAAAGATGATTGTTAATTGTTAACGACTTACTTATTCTGGTTGTGTTGTGAATTCTCTTATTTTTGAAGATAATTGTTAACGTTAATTGCTTGTTCCTTCTTGTTGTGTTGTGTATTTGTTGACATTGAGTTAATTTGAATTGTTGACATGAATAAGTTAATTACCTTTTGATTGGACTTGTGGCTCGTGGTTCTAATTTTGATTTGCTGCTATTTTGTTACAGTGGATAGTTAGAAATAAATATTTTTTTATTGACTAACTATATGTTTGAAATTATTACTTTAGTTGAGGTAATACTAATTGTTGATTGATTCCTTTGAGATCGTAACATGATTAGTAAAGTTTTGATCTTGCTAATGAAATCAATTTAGAACGTTATTAATAGTTTTGAAACATTAGGAAATTCATATTATTAATAATATTCGTGAATATTAGAGTTTGGTAGAACTTAGAGTAAAAAAAAAAAAAAGACATTTTAAAGGAGTTAAAGTTGATTTATTTTGTAAAATGAAAATAACTTTTGTTTGAATTAATCTCAATTACTTTAAAGATATTAAAATGAGTTGAATTTTTATTTATTTATAAAATAACAATAATTCTATACTACTGATTTTATTTAATGTTTAAAATAGCTTAAAATTTAGAGCATGTTTTATTATGTATTGTTTTTAAGAAAATTAAAAGAGTTGTTGTTATGTTGGTTAGGGGGCTGGTGTGAATATTGAATCATGAGGGTGTTCGGATATTTGTTTGAAATGATTGATTTTCTGATTCTGATATTATGAACTCATTAGAGTTTAACTCGACGTTAGAGTTTTTGATTTTAAGAGCTCATTAGTGATTTATAATTGTACAAAAAAAATGGGTAAAATAATAAAATGTCTACTAATTGAGAAAGAGAAAGAAAACAGAATAAAAGAAACAAAGTTTTTAAAAGAACTATCTCAATGGTGAAACTCTTTTTGAAAAGTTATCTAAATTTTGGATTCTATAATTGATGTATTTTATGAGTAGAATTTTTTTTTTTTTTTGTAGAATTATAGTTGTTGTGTTATCATTGTTGAAATGTATATATGAGTTTAATATAAGAAAGTGACATGTTGTTTGTAAAATTGATGGTGTGTTATGCTTTAGACCAATTTTGTGCCTTGATAGAAACTGATGATGTATCTATAGACATGTTGAGTAGTTGGTGTGAGAGGAGAATGTTATTTAGTAGATTTGTCAATTAGTGTAATTCATTATCATAACCAAGTATGCCTTATGCATTGTGTCATGTACACTACTTTAATAAATTTTGAGAAAATAAATTAGAACTATTTTGGAAGTGTTAATTTATTGGAAAACTTTTTATCTATCTATATATATAATTTAAATCTTCTTTCAAAATATAAGTTGAAAATAATAATGTTTATAATGATTAATTATTTAGAAATGTGTTTTTGACGATTAAAGTACGAGTGATTTCAGAAATCTTATAGATTTTAAAAATACATGTGATTTATTTTATTTTTAATTGTATTTAGAAATATGATTTGTTTTAGTTGTTTTTATTTAGACGTGATTTATTGAAAAGTGATTTAAGGAAATGGTTTGAATTCCCAATGATTTTTTTTTGTAGTAAATGTGTAACCTTTAAAGTGGTTTATGTACTACTTGATTCAATTTGGTTTGGTAGCGTGCTGTGTCTTCTAGCAAATAATTATTTATCTTATTTGCTACTTGGAAATCCATGTTTTAGTTTGTTGTAACTTTTAAGTGATGATTAATTCAAAAGAAAATTTGAGCGTAATCAATTTAGAGCAGTTACCCTTCTATGAGAGTATGTTACATGTATTTGAATCATCGTTTGAGTTATGAGTTGAACGTAAAATGATGGTACTAATTTTTGGATTAACTATGTGAATGTGTATGAATATTAAATTGTTTGTGTTTTAAGTGTTCTAGTTGTTGGGAATTAGTGTATAGCGTTAGAGTAGTCGAGAGCATCTAAAAGTGAAATAGTTCTATATTTCTTCAATCGGATTATTGATTATATATTGATGTAAGTGTCATTTCTTTTGTTCTTGTAACTAGTTGTAAATTACAAATAAATTATTGTGAATGTGTAATTAAGTGAGTTTTTAACTTGAACTAAGGAGTAGGAGTTGTGGCGCCGCCTTCGCACTCCTGAACCACGTTAAAGATACTTTTAATTACCCATGTTTGAATTTGAATGAATGTAGTTATAGTTACCTTAAGTAGTTGACTACATGAGTAGGAGGGACTAGCTACCCCGATGACTCATCGTCGATAAAAGAGGCAACGATAACCCATTGTTATTATTGTTATAGATACTTATTAATTTTATTTTGGAAATAGTTAGAAACCATGTTCACCCCTTATACAACTTTGAGTGATTATGAGTCTTATGTGGCATCAATGTTGAATGTTAATAACTGATTATGTGACGCAAATATTACGTTGGTGGTGTGTACTTAACTTAAACATTCAATTAAGTATTTTTTATCTTCTAAGTAATTTGCTTAAAATGAATAAGGACATTGTGTTAGTATCTTATTTGTTCTATATTGTCTCCTTTGGTAAGGATCTAGAACTATGGTATGAGTTCTATAAATGAATCTTGTGTATAAGACTTTGAAATTAAGTTATACTTTGAGTGTGTTTGAAACCGTATGTGAAAATATTTGTCCTATTTCACTATGATTAAGTGACTGCATGTCATTGAGTTGTTATATGCGTTTTGTTTGTTATTCTTGAAGGTGTAAAATATTTTAAAAGTTTCTCTAGATGTCTAATTTTTTGAAATCCGTACAGTAATTGTTGTTAGGATTTAGACATTCTTTAAAGAGACCAAAACTAGTAGAATATTGTTTAAGTTGTTAGTTGAACTCGATAGCGTATTTGATATGTGTTAATTGATTTGTTGTGTCATATTACCTTATCATGCTAGGATTCTTGACATGTTATGTCTAAGTGAGTAGTAAATGCCGTAAATATGTTTATTATATCATTTGTGACTAAGTTTGAATTTTGAGGGTACTTAGTTAGATATTAGTTTATTTATTATTCACCAAAAATTTCGAGGACGAAATTTCTTTAACGAGGGGAGAATTGTAACACTCCAAATTTTATAATAAACTATTTTATTAATTAAATAAGATTTTAGATAATTAATTTTGTGTTAAAATTATTTTAGAATATATGTTGATTAGTTTTATGATTAATTTTCTTTATAGGTGTGTTTTCTATGATGTGCTAATCTTGTACATATTTGACCTTATATGAATAATAAATGTTGTATTTTATTATTTTATATATTTTTCTAAAAATAATAGTATATTAGTGTAAATATTTTAAAGAATAAGATTTAGGAGATTTTACGTGTATATGTGAGTTGATAATTAATATGATATTTTCTCGTGTGTTTGACTAATATTAAATGTATGTGCACTTAATTATATTTAATTAATTATAGATATATCTTATTTTAATTATTTATTTTATAAATAATTATTTCAGATATTAGTAATTTTGCGTTTGATTTCCTTATTTTTATATATGTGTTATGCCATTGTGATTTTATATATATATATATATATTTATTATGATATAATAACAAATATAAAGTGTGATTTGTTTTATAGTTTTGATTATTCTCTAATGATGGTAATATTTTAAATTGAGTGTTTTGAAACATAAGTATTATTATAGTGATAGTTTTGAGTGTAAGAGTTTTGGTTATTAATGTGTTTTAAAATATTAATTACTTTATTTTTTGTGTTTTAAAAAAAATAGCTTTGGTAATTGTTGGTAAAAAAAAATAATAAGTAAAATGTGATTCATGGGTTATGCCCATATGGAAGTAAAAGCTAATTAAATAATAATAATAATAATAATAATAATAATAATAATAATAATAAAATATAAGGAAGGAGGAGTAGCAGCCGCATAAGGAATAGAAAACATAAATTAGGATTATCGTTTGGCACCGATGAGCGATAACTTTTTCAAAAAAGTTTCTCTATTTTCCCCCAAATTTCAGTATGTTTTTTTAGAGGAAAGACAATCACCAAAAGAGAAAAGAGAAGAGTAAACCCTATTCCCGATTTTGTTAAATCAGTCTCAGAAAAACATCGATTACGCATTCGTTAACCGTTGGATCGGGCTGAAATTTGGACAGTAGGTTCGCAACATTCAGGGCTTCGTTTTCAACGGTCGGACCGGCGAAACAACGTCTGGAGAAGGAGAAATCGTGCTCTCACAGCAGCAGATCGATTGAAGGACAAAAAGTCAATGAACAAAGGCGGTTTGCTCGTGGAATCGTATTCGTGTTTGAAAGCGTCGAAATAAGGTAAGGGGTGAGAGAGTGTTTGAATTCATGGGTGTAATATATTGTGAGATGAACGGGAAAACCGTATTTCCCAAAGATTCATCCGGGGCTTGCTACGTACGGCAGTAGCCCTTTGAGGGATAAATTAATTAATGTGCAAATATGGAAATTGTGAGATTAAAATATATAATAGAAATATTTGTAAGGTGTTGATTGATTTAATTTGTTTAAATGTGTGGTATTTGATGTTATTGTGATATTGAGTGTCGAATTAATTTTATGTATATGTTTGATTAGATGAGTTTATGTGATATGATGATAAAAGAGGCATGTGTTGTGATAATTTTATGTGATGATAATGATGTATGAATAATAATTGTGATTTCATAAATTTGTGATAAGTTTATGTGATGAGTTACGATTGATGATAGTGATGTTCTAAATTTGTGATGAGTTATGTAATGATGATGATGTGTGATTTATAATAGTGATGTTATGAATTGGTGATGAAAAGATTGAAGTAACCTCTGATGAAATAATTGTGATTCCAATTTGTGTTTGAGATGACGGTCTTAATGGAGTATCATAGGCCAACGAGGGGAGAAAATAAATATTGAGAATTTGTGAAATGGAGATTATTTTGTCATCATATAGGTAGGGCCTGACAAGCCTAGCGATTCCGGGGAAGTACAACTGAATTGAGCCTGATCATGGCGGTCTACTGTTGAGCCTTAAGGCAAGATTGTTAGACCTTGGAGGTATTCGGGTGGGGAATTCCTAGGTGACTTGGAGGTAGCACTCCAAATGTCGGGAGCTACCATGCAACACACGTTTACCTCGACTGTCGCGTATATGTGTCTCAGGTTGAGTTGAGGGGATCTATGAGGACAGGGCCAATTTGAATATCCGTCCACCGGGATGGTGGCATAGTATCATGGCCTCCTAACCAAGTACTTCAGAGTTAGAATGGTACCACATTGTGAAGTAGAGTTTAAGCTCATGCATAGCATTGCATTTTCTTGTGATTATTTTGTTGTGATTAATATGTGTCGTGTGCGATAATAATTCTTCTTAGATGATTTGATGTTATAGTGAAATGTATTGATTTTCCTTGAGTGGTTTTGACTTTATAATGTTATGTTTTTCTTGAAGAATGTTTGTCTAACGATACGGTTTATTTATGATTAATTGCGTATTCTCCTTACTTATATTATACTATTAACATGATTTCAAAACTCACCTCCTTCGTTGTTTGTGTTTGACTGGCTTGGCCCTGCGTTTGCGAAATCGCAGTTGTTACAGGTTAATGAATC
Source organism: Cicer yamashitae (assembly GCA_037974755.1). Classification (NCBI taxonomy): domain Eukaryota; kingdom Viridiplantae; phylum Streptophyta; class Magnoliopsida; order Fabales; family Fabaceae; genus Cicer; species Cicer yamashitae. The sequence continues at coordinate 10,186,195 of JBBPBQ010000001.1, read as the reverse complement.
TTGAAGTTCAAGTTGGGAGGAACCCCGCTCTTATAGGTGATACCGGGAATAAAGGTTGTAATTTGTATTTTACTTATTTAATTTGAAACGACTTTTTGTATGAAAACCATATAAGTACTAGTAAGTTTTTAGAATTAAATCAAGTAATTATACTTAAATCAAATTTTATGAAGATTGTACTATTTTATAGGAGGAAAAAGTTTAAAGTGTTCCTTTTGATTTTTGAGAAACGTGATACTTTAAATTAGTTATCAACGTTTTTATTCCCTTGAAAACTTATTTGCTTTACCCGCTGCGAATTAAAGTTAAAAATTCTATTATAAATTATTATATATTATTTTGGGGTTTAGGGTGTCACAATTCTTTTATGTGTAAGTGGCATAAGGAAACATATTTGTCATTTATTTATTTTTCTACAAGATATTTGTCATTTATTTAATAGTACTTTTCTATGTTAAATAAATATAAACCAACATTATTACTAAACAAGAAAGTGAACAGCTCATAAATTCATCCAACATGAGCATAGAGAATAATAAAAATTACAACCATGACATATAAGTGATTTACATATAAATGAAAAATTCTCTAGCATTAATACTTGCGTATCTATTTATGGTAGAATATGAAAAATATCCATGACAGAGTATGCATTTACTTATGCTGGTCCCATTTTGTGGTTTTAATTATTATTGGTTTTAATCAAAATTGTAAAATGATTCTTTTGTTTCATTGATCAAATAGAGTGTTCAAAGTTGTAATTTGATAAGGAGTTGGTTGGTGTGTATCAAATTTTGACAAAGGTTTTTTATTTTTTATTTATTTCAATTTTGTTATAGATGCAATCCTTATCAAAATATGTCCACATTATTCAATGCCTAATTTCAATTTTTTTTAATGCATAAATGCAATCTATATCAAAATAGAGGCAATTTTGTTAAAAAAAAAAAACAAATTGGAATTTATGTAACTTCTTAAAATGGAACTTTTCTATGTATAAATAATGTATAGAAAATGTAAAACATCTCTGTTTTTTTTGCTAAGGTTTGAAATGATTTTTTTTTAATTAACTGTTGTGATAAGTCCAAAATAAAATGATCTATTGTTCATTGTTATTAATAATTTGTATTCCTATTCATCGTCATTATATAATAATAATGATATATAACTAGCAAATTTTTATCAATTTTTGTTTTCTCTTTCTATTTGAAACTCCCTTTTACCCATCAAATCAAACCAATTACAAAAGTATAATGATAGATAGACATGTTTACTATTATGCAACAAAAGTATAAGGTAGGCATTCTTTTATGTGTAAGTGGCATAAGGAAATATATTTGTCATTTATTTATTTATCTACAAGATATTTGTCAGTTATTTAATAGTACTTTTCTATGACAAATAAATATAAACCAACATTATTACTAAACAAGAAAATGAACAGCTCATAAATTCATCGAACATGAGCATAGAGAATAATAAAAATTACAACCATGACATATAAGTGATTTATATATAAATGAAAAATTCTCTAGCATTAATTCTTGCGTATTTATTTATGGTAGAAAATGAAAAATATCCATGACAGAGTATGCATTTACTTATGCTGGTCCCATTTTGTGGTTTTAATTATTATTGGTTTTAATGAAAATTGTAAAATGATTCTTTTGTTTCATTGATCAACTAGAGTGTTCAAAGTGGTAATTTGATAATGAGTTGGTTGGTGTGTATCAAATTTTGACAAAGGTTTTTTATTTTTTATTTATTTCAATTTTGTTATAGATGAAATCCTTATCAAAATATGTCCACATTATTCAATGCCTAATTTCAATTTTGTTTAATGCATAAATGCAATCTATATCAAAATAGATGCAATTTTGTTAAAAAAAAAAAAAACAAATTGGAATTTTTGT
>JBBPBQ010000001.1:10147906-10162975 GCA_037974755.1 Cicer yamashitae | reverse complement strand
AAAAAACAAATTGGAATTTTTGTAACCTCTTAAAATTGAACTTTTCTATGTATAAATAATGTATAGAAAATGTAAAACATCTTTTTTTTTTCTAAGGTTTGAAATGATTTTTTTTTTTTAATTAACTGTTGTGATAAGTCCAAAATAAAATGATCTATTGTTCATTGTTATTAATAATTTGTATTCCTATTCATTGTTATTATATAATAATAATAATATATAACTAGCCAATTTTTATCAATTTTTGTTTTCACTTTCTATTTGAAACTCACGTTTACCGATCAAATCAAAGCAATTACAAAAGTATAATGATAGATAGACATGTTTACTATTATGCAACAAAAGTATAAGATAGGCATTCTATTAGGTGTAAGAGGCATAAGGAAATATATTTGTCATTTATTTATTTTTCTACAACATATTTGTCATTTATTTAATAGTACTTTTCTATGATAAATAAATAAATATAAACCAACATTATTACTAAACAAGAAAGTCAACAGCTCATAAATTCATCCAACGTGAGCATAGAGAATAATAAAAATTACAACCATGACATATAACTGATTTATATATAAATGAAAAATTCTCTAGCATTAATTCTTGCGTATCTATTTATAGTAGAAAATGAAAAATATCCATGAGAGAGTATGCATTTACTTATGCGGTCCCATTTTGTGGTTTTAATTATTATTGGTTTTAATCAAAATTGTAAAATGATTCTTTTGTTTCATTGATCAAATAGAGTGTTCAAAGTGGTAATTTGATAAGGAGTTGGTTGGTGTGTATCAAATTTTGACAAAGGTTTTTTATTTTTTATTTATTTCAATTTTTTTATAGATGCAATCCTTATCAAAATATGTCCACATTATTCAATGCCTAATTTCAATTTTGTTTAATGCATAAATGCAATCTATATCAAAAAAGATGCAATTTTGTTCAAATAAAAAAAAAACAAATTGGAATTTTTGTAACCTCTTAAAATTGAACTTTTCTATGAATAAATAATGTATAGAAAATGTAAAACATCTTTTTTTTTTCTAAGGTTTGAAATGATTTTTTTTTTTTTAATTAACTGTTGTGATAAGTCCAAAATAAAATGATCTATTGTTCATTGTTATTAATAATTTGTATTCCTATTCATTGTTATTATATAATAATAATAATATATAACTAGCCAATTTTTATCAATGTTTGTTTTCACTTTCTATTTGAAACTCACGTTTACCGATCAAATCAAAGCAATTACAAAAGTATAATGACAGATAGACATGTTTACTATTATGCAACAAAAGTATAAGATAGGCATTCTTTTAGGTGTAAGAGGCATAAGGAAATATATTTGTCATTTATTTATTTTTCTACAACATATTTGTCATTTATTTAATAGTACTTTTCTATGATAAATAAATAAATATAAACCAACATTATTACTAAACAAGAAAGTGAACAGCTCATAAATTCATCCAACATGAGCATAGAGAATAATAAAAAATACAACCATGACATATAAGTGATTTATATATAAATGAAAAATTCTCTAGCATTAATTCTTGCGTATCTATTTATGGTAGAAAATGAAAAATATCCATGAGAGAGTATGCATTTACTTATGCGGTCCCATTTTGTGGTTTTAATTATTATTGGTTTTAATCAAAATTGTAAAATGATTCTTTTGTTTCATTGATCAAATAGAGTGTTCAAAGTGGTAATTTGATAAGGAGTTGGTTGGTGTGTATCAAATTTTGACAAAGGTTTTTTATTTTTTATTTATTTCAATTTTTTTATAGATGCAATCCTTATCAAAATATGTCCACATTATTCAATGCCTAATTTCAATTTTGTTTAATGCATAAATCAATCTATATCAAAAAAGATGCAATTTTGTTCAAATAAAAAAAAAACAAATTGGAATTTTTGTAACCTCTTAAAATTGAACTTTTCTATGTATAAATAATGTATAGAAAATGTAAAACATCTTTTTTTTTTCTAAGGTTTGAAATGATTTTTTTTTTTTTAATTAACTGTTGTGATAAGTCCAAAATAAAATGATCTATTGTTCATTGTTATTAATAATTTGTATTCCTATTCATTGTTATTATATAATAATAATAATATATAACTAGCCAAATTTTATCAATTTTTGTTTTCACTTTCTATTTGAAACTCACGTTTACGGATCAAATCAAAGCAATTACAAAAGTATAATGATAGATAGACATGTTTACTATTATGCAACAAAAGTATAAGATAGGCATTCTATTAGGTGTAAGAGGCATAAGGAAATATATTTGTCATTTATTTATTTTTCTACAACATATTTGTCATTTATTTAATAGTACTTTTCTATGATAAATAAATAAATATAAACCAACATTATTACTAAACAAGAAAGTCAACAGCTCATAAATTCATCCAACGTGAGCATAGAGAATAATAAAAATTACAACCATGACATATAACTGATTTATATATAAATGAAAAATTCTCTAGCATTAATTCTTGCGTATCTATTTATGGTAGAAAATGAAAAATATCCATGAGAGAGTATGCATTTACTTATGCGGTCCCATTTTGTGGTTTTAATTATTATTGGTTTTAATCAAAATTGTAAAATGATTCTTTTGTTTCATTGATCAAATAGAGTGTTCAAAGTGGTAATTTGATAAGGAGTTGGTTGGTGTGTATCAAATTTTGACAAAGGTTTTTTATTTTTTATTTATTTCAATTTTTTTATAGATGCAATCCTTATCAAAATATGTCCACATTATTCAATGCCTAATTTCAATTTTGTTTAATGCATAAATGCAATCTATATCAAAAAAGATGCAATTTTGTTCAAATAAAAAAAAAACAAATTGGAATTTTTGTAACCTCTTAAAATTGAACTTTTCTATGAATAAATAATGTATAGAAAATGTAAAACATCTTTTTTTTTTCTAAGGTTTGAAATGATTTTTTTTTTTTTAATTAACTGTTGTGATAAGTCCAAAATAAAATGATCTATTGTTCATTGTTATTAATAATTTGTATTCCTATTCATTGTTATTATATAATAATAATAATATATAACTAGCCAATTTTTATCAATTTTTGTTTTCACTTTCTATTTGAAACTCACGTTTACCGATCAAATCAAAGCAATTACAAAAGTATAATGACAGATAGACATGTTTACTATTATGCAACAAAAGTATAAGATAGGCATTCTTTTAGGTGTAAGAGGCATAAGGAAATATATTTGTCATTTATTTATTTTTCTACAACATATTTGTCATTTATTTAATAGTACTTTTCTATGATAAATAAATAAATATAAACCAACATTATTACTAAACAAGAAAGTGAACAGATCATAAATTCATCCAACATGAGCATAGAGAATAATAAAAAATACAACCATGACATATAACTGATTTATATATAAATGAAAAATTCTCTAGCATTAATTCTTGCGTATCTATTTATGGTAGAAAATGAAAAATATCCATGAGAGAGTATGCATTTACTTATGTGGTCCCATTTTGTGGTTTTAATTATTATTGGTTTTAATCAAAATTGTAAAATGATTATTTTGTTTCAGTGATCAAATAGAGTGTTCAAAGTGGTAATTTGATAAGGAGTTGGTTGGTGTGTATCAAATTTTGACAAAGGTTTTTTATTTTTTATTTATTTCAATTTTGTTATAGATGCAAACCTTATCAAAATATGTCCACATTATTCAATGCCTAATTTCAATTTTGTTTAATGCATAAATCAATCTATATCAAAAAAGATGCAATTTTGTTCAAATAAAAAAAAAAACAAATTGGAATTTTTGTAACCTCTTAAAATTGAACTTTTCTATGTATAAATAATGTATAGAAAATGTAAAACATCTTTTTTTTTTCTAAGGTTTGAAATGATTTTTTTTTTTAATTAACTGTTGTGATAAGTCCAAAATAAAATGATCTACTGTTCATTGTTATTAATAATTTGTATTCCTATTCATTGTTATTATATAATAATAATAATATATAACTAGCCAATTTTTATCAAGTTTTGTTTTCTCTTTCTATTTGAAACTCACGTTTACCCATCAAATCAAACCAATTACAAAAGTATAATGATAGATAGACATGTTTACTATTATGCAACAAAAGTATAAGATAGGCATTCTTTTAGGTGTAAGAGGCATAAGGAAATATATTTGTCATTTATTTATTTTTCTACAACATATTTGTCATTTATTTAATAGTACTTTTCTATGATAAATAAATAAATATAAACCAACATTATTACTAAACAAGAAAGTGAACAGCTCATAAATTCATCCAACGTGAGCATAGAGAATAATAAAAATTACAACCATGACATATAACTGATTTATATATAAATGAAAAATTCTCTAGCATTAATTCTTGCGTATCTATTTATGGTAGAAAATGAAAAATATCCATGAGAGAGTATGCATTTACTTATGCTGGTCCCATTTTGTGGTTTTAATTATTATTGGTTTTAATTAAATTTGTAAAATGATTCGTTTGTTTCATTTATCAAATAGTGTTAAAAGTTGTAATTTGATAAGGAGTTGATTGGTGCGTATCAAATTTTGACAAAGGTTTTTTAATTTTTATTTATTTCAATTTTGTTATAGATGCAATCCTTATCCAAATATGTCCACATTATTCAATGCCTAATTTCAATTTTGTTTAATGCATAAATGCAATCTATATCAAAATAGATGCAATTTTGTTCAAATAAAAAAAAAAACAAATTGGAATTTTTGTAACTTCTCAAAATTGAACTTTTCTATGTATAAATACTGTATAGAAAATGTAAAACATCTCTTTTTTTTTTTTGCTAAGGTTTGAAATGATTTTTTTATTTAACTGTTGTGATAAGTCCAAAATAAAATGTTCTATTGTTCATTGTCATTAATAATTTGTATTCCTATTCATTGTTATTATATAATAATAATAATATATAACTAGCCAATTTTTATCAATTTTTGTTTTCTCTTTCTATTTGAAACTCACGTTTACCCATCAAATCAAACCAATTACAAAAGTATAATGATAGATAGACATGTTTACTATTATGCAACAAAAGTATAAGATAGGCATTCTTTTAGGTGTAAGAGGCATAAGGAAATATATTAGTCATTTATTTATTTTTCTACAAGATATTTGTCATTTACTTAATAGTACTTTTCTATGATAAATAAATAAATATAAACCAACATTATTACTAAACAAGAAAGTGAACAGCTCATAAATTCATCCAACATGAGCATAGAGAATAATAAAAATTACAACCATGACATATAAGTGATTTATATATAAATGAAAAATTCTCTAGCATTAATTTTTGGGTATCTATTTATGGTAGAAAATGAAAAATATCCATGACAGAGTATGCATTTACTTATGCTGGTCCCATTTTGTGGTTTTAATTATTATAGGTTTTCATCAAAATTGTAAAATGATTCTTTTGTTTCATTGATCAAATAGAGTGTTCAAAGTGGTAATTTGATAAGGAGTTGGTTGATGTGTATCAAATTTTGACAAAGGTTTTTTATTTTTTATTTATTTCAATTTTGTTATAGATGCAATCCTTATCCAAATATGTCCACATTATTCAATGCCTAATTTCAATTTTGTTTAATGCGTAAATGCAATCTATATCAAAATAGATGCAATTTTGTTCAAATAAAAAAAAAAAACAAATTGGAATTTTTGTAACTTCCTAAGATGTAACTTTTCTATGTATAAATAATGTATAGAAAATGTAAAGCATCTCTTTATTTTTTTTTTTTGCTATGGTTTGAAATGATTTTTTTTAATTAACTGTTGTGATAAGTCCAAAATAAAATGATCTATTGTTCATTGTTATTAATAATTTGTATTCCTATTCATTGTTATTACATAATAATAATAATAATATATAACTAGCCAATTTTTATTAATTTTTGTTTTCTCTTTCTATTTGAAACTCACGTTTACCCATCAAATCAAACCAATTACAAAAGTATAATCATAGATAGAGATGTTTACTATTATGCAACAAAAGTATAAGATAGGCATTCTTTTAGGTGTAAGAGGCATAAGGAAATATATTTGTCATTTATTTATTTTTCTACAAGATATTTGCAATTTATTTAATAGTACTTTTTTATTGTGACACCCTAAACCCCAAATAAATAAATATATAAAATTCCAAGCATTTTTTTTTTAAGGCAGAGGGCATCACATAATCATAACCGTAATTAACAAAAAGGTAGAAAATAGAAGTCTTCGAGATAATACGGCTTCCTACACTTCAAGAGAATTAATCTTCACCTGCAGCTTTCGGCTCGTCTGCGTCCATCGCAAACGCCAAATACAAACATCGAGGGGTGAGTTTCGATATTATGTAACAATATAAAATACACGAGAAGAACACGCAATTAGTCAAACAGTACAATTAAGGAGAACATTCAATAATATAATATCTAAGGTTAATCCGATTCAATCACAATAAAACAGTTACAAGGATAAAATGTCATGCATGTCCTATACTCTATACTTCATCATTTGGTACCATTCTACTCTGAAGTACTTGGTTAGGAGGCCTGATACTATGCCACTACAAGAGTGAACGGACAATTCATGAATGGCCAAGTCCTCATAGATCCCCTCAACTCAACCCGAGACACATATACGCGACAGTCGGGGTACTCTTGTGTTGCACGGTAGTTCCCGGCCTTAGGGAATAACCCACTAATCCACTTAGGAATTCCCCACTAGATGTACCTTCAAGGTCTATCAGTCTTACCTTACAGTTCGACTGCAGCCCTCCACGATCAGGCTCATTCAGTTGTACTTCCTCGAATCGCTGGGTTTGTCAGACCCTCCCTATATGATGACAAAATAATCCTAATTCCGAATCTCTACAACACATATCTCATACTTACTCGATCATCACAACTCAATGAATTTCAGTTTGACTTCATAATATTCATCATTTTATGTATATTAGTCAATCACGATACAATCACAATATTTGGTTTACACTACTTACAATGCACAATCCAATCTTATCAATCGCAATAAAAAAAAATCATCAGGTAGTACATTCAAATAATTTCACGATTTCAATCAAATAGCAAAAACACTCCAATATATATTATTCATACAATAACAATCAGCATCACATTTCATAAAATCATTCAACGTGCAATCTTGCTATAAATAAATTCACAACAATTCTATAGGTTGCTAAATTATATTATTCATAAATTCACAACAATTCTATACATTTACACATGTTCATGTGAGGGAGAATTTGAAGATAAAACAAATTTATTAAGAATGCTCAAACCAAAACTTCTCAAACAGAAGTTACATAAATGCAGCTTCAAACTAGACAAACAAAAACAAGCAAAATTTGACATTTTGAGTGATGCAAAAAAAACTAAAATCACAAATATAGCTCAAAATTATTCATTATCTCAATACAAAATAAAATTTCAGTTCCAGTTTATCAAAGTATGATCCTGCATTTGGTCAAAATTGTTGCTGACAGAAGGAAACGCTAAAAAAAACATGTAATCGGAATATAACCATAATAAAAACATATAGAGCAAATCACAAGTCAATTAGAGACACAACGAATCAAATCTCATGTGAAATCAACAATGCCTGTTATAAAATTTATATCACAACACACATTGATCTTATTGTAAAGCACAATCCTCTAAAATACTGATAAAAGGGAAATTATGGCGGTAGCAATTATTCCAATTAGAGAAGGAATAGGTCTCCTTAGAAAAGGGGAAAGACTAGAATTTTTGCTGAATAATTTCTTAATTATTCATTTCGTTATTTTTGTTACAAATACAAACCCAACATTCTCTGGCAGTCAAATAGCGTGTACAATTAGCAAGTATCGTTTGTTCCGTAATATGTGGAAATGGACAAGGCACACTATAAGTTTTGAAACTGTTAATACTGACGATTAACTAATGAAAGGGAAGAAAAATAATCACATGTGCTCAAAGATATGCATAGAGTAGAAGACAAGTGAAAAGAAGTATAACCACATACCTGATTGTGATTTGGAATTGGGATTGGTATTTAGAATTGGAATTGGAATTTTTTTGGTGTGGCAGCGTAACTTGTTTTCAGCTATTTATATATATATATGAATACTTGCCAATTAGATTAGCTAGGGTAATAGTAACAAGGTACCGCTAAAGAGTGGTGTTTTTAATTTCTTTTGCTTATTTGTTTACTATTACTATATTTATTTGATTTTAAGGAAAAATAAACTAAAATATTTTTATTACTAATAGTTTAGATAAATTTTAAGGTAACACGGAGAATTATCAATTATATCAAACACACATATAATAATAGCAATATATTATTATACTATTAAAATATAATAATAAGAAATTGAGGGTGTTACATTTCTCCCCCTGTAAAAAAAAAATTTCGTCCTCGAAATTACATGAGGAAAACAACTCCGGATATGAATTGCGCATTTGACCTTCAACTTCCCACGTAGCACTTTCACCAGTAGCACCTCCCCAGACAACCTTAACCAATGAAATCGTCTTACCCCTTAATTCTTTGATCTTTCGGTCCTCAATCCGTAGCGGTAAGGTCTCAAAAGTTAGATTCTCTTTTATTTGGACCTTGTTTGACTCAATCACATCTGAAGTATCGAAAATGCACTTGCGATGTTGAGACACGTGAAAGACACTATGAAGATTAGAAAGGGATGGAGGTAACGCGATCTGATATGCTACGTTACCGACGCGTTTAAGGATTTAGTAAGGTCCTATAAACTGAGGAGTAAGCTTTCGCATTTTTAACGCCCGACCAACCCCAGTCGTTGGAGTAACTCTCAGAAATACATGATCACCTTCTTGAAATTCGAGATTTTTCCTCCTTTTATCATGGTAACTCTTTTGCCTACTCTGAGATGCTCTCATCTTTTCCTGAATCATTTTTACTTTATCAATAGTCTGTTGAACAATCTCAAGTCCCAACACAAGGTTATCGCCTGTCTCAAACCAACACAAAGGGGTCCTACACCTTCTCCCATACAACGCCTCAAAAGGGGCCATTCCAATACTGGAGTGGAAACTATTGTTATAGGTAAACTCTATAAGTGGCAAAAAGCTATCCCAACTTCCATTTTGTTCCAACACACAAGCTCTCAACAAGTCTTCTAGGAATTGATTGGTTCGTTCAGTCTGACCATCTGTTTGTGGGTGGTAGGCTGAACTCATCCTAAGGTTCGTACTTAAAGCGCTTTGTAAACCTTGCCAAAACTTAGAGGTAAACCTGGGGTCTCTATCTGACACTATACTTGATGGGATTCCATGCAACTTCACAATTTCCTTTATGTATATTTCAGCTAACCTTTCCATAGAGTAAGTTATGTTTATCGGAATAAAGTGAGCAGATTTAGTTAATCTATCCACAATAACCCAAATACTATCATACCTTTTTGGAGTTCGAGGTAAGCCTACAACAAAGTCCATAGAGATGCTATCCCACTTCCATTCGGGAATACTCAAAGGTTGCATCAAGCCTGAAGGTTTCTGGTGCTCTACCTTGGACTTTTGACAGGTCAAACAAGCGTACACAAACTCTGCAACATCCTTTTTCATTATAGGCCTCCAAAATATCTTCTTGAGGTCCTTATACATCTTCGTGGCTCCAGGGTGAATACTTAGACAACTCCTATGTCCTTCCTCCAAGATCAAATTCCTTAACTCGTCTACATCGGGTACGCAAATTCTATTCTTAAATCTCAAAATTTCATCCACACCAATTTTAAAATCAGGTTCTCTCCCTTGGTCAATCAACTCTAACTTATCTAAAAGGTGTAAATCCAGCTTCTGACTCTTTTTGATCTCTTCTAATAGTCCACTAGTTACCTTTAACATTCCCAATTTAATACTTTCTGGTGTCACTTCACAAACTAAACTAAGGTCTCTAAACTGTTCCAATAACTCACCATGCTTAACCATTAGAGCGGACACACTTAAGGTCTTCCTACTCAAGGCATCGACCACTACATTGGCCTTCCCAGGGTGATAGTTAAGCTCAAAATCAAAATCCTTAAGAAATTCCATCCACCTACGTTGTCTCATATTCAACTCCTTCTGGTCAAAAAGGTACTTAAGGCTCTTATGGTCACTGAAAACCTCAAATCTAGATCCATATAAATAATGTCTCCACATCTTAAGTACAAAAACAACTGCTGCTAGTTCTAAGTCGTGGGTAGGGTAGTTCCTCTCATGAATCTTCAGTTGCCTAGAAGCATACGCTACAACCTTCCCATCCTGCATAAGTACTCCACGTAATCCTGAACCACACGCATCACAATACACTACAAAAGGTTCACTCTGGTTAGGTAACACTAAGATCGGTGCAGAGGTCAATCGTTTCTTAAGCTCTTGAAAACTATTCTCACAATGGTTGTCCCACACGAACAATTCCCCCTTTCGGGTCAACTTAGTTAAAGGTAAGGCCAACTTGGAGAATCCTTCTATGAATCTACGATAATAACCTGCCAATCCTAGGAAACTCCGAATCTCAGTCACTAACTTAGGTGTTTTCCATTCTAAGACACTCTCTACCTTAGCAGGATCAACAGCTATTCCACCTTTTGAAATTACATGTCCTAGGAAACTCACTTCCTCTAACCAAAATTCACACTTAGACAACTTCGCAAATAATTGTTTCTCCTTAAGGGTTTGCAAGACTATCGTTAAGTGTTCACCATGTTCCTCCTTAGTCTTAGAGTACACTAAGATATCATCTATAAACACAACCACAAATGAGTCTAGATAAGGATGAAAGATCCGATTCATGTAATCCATAAACACTACTGGAGCATTAGTCACACCAAAAGGCATAACCAAATACTCATAATCAGAAGACTTCACTCGGATCTGATGGTAACCTGATCTCAAATCAATCTTACTAAACACGCAGGATCCTCTCAATTGGTCCATAAGGTCATCTATCCAAGGTAGTGGATACTTATTCTTGATTGTCACTTTATTAAGCTGGCGGTAATCCACACACAACCTCATAGAGCCATCCTTCTTCTTAACCAACAACACAGGTGCACCCCATGGTGACACACTAGGTCTTATAAACTGTTTATCTAAAAGCTCCTCCAATTGCTTCTTAAGCTCAGACAATTCTAAGGGAGACATTCTATACGGTGCCATGGATATGGGTCCAGTACCTGGTACAAGGTCAATGCTAAACTCAATCTCACGCTCTGGTGGTAAACTATTGACATCTTCAGGGAATACTTCAGGGAATTCACACACAATAGGAACATCTCGTATTACCACTTTTTCTTCAAATTCCAATGAGGCTAGGATCATGTATAACAGGGCATCTTCTTTCAAGAGTGCCTTCATTTGGTTGGCGGATATATTGCTAGGCTTCTCCCTCTCTTCTGACTCCATGAATTCAATGGTTTTACTAAAAAAGTCTACGCGAACACGGTTGGCAGATAGCCAATCCATACCAAGAATCACATTGACTAGACGCAAAGGTAAACACACTAAGTCAACTCGGAAGTCCCTCCCACACACATGGATAGAAATGTCAAGACAAACACTAGAGGTATCAACAGAATTACTAGTTGGGGTATTCACAATCAAATCATACTGCAAACGAGACACAGGTAATCCTAAACGTCTAACACAATCAAGAGACACAAAGGAATGAGTGGCACCACAATCAAATAGCACAAATAAAGGAGTATCACTTATGAGACACGTACCTTGGATCAAGTTGTCTTTCTCAGACGCTCCTGCACCACTGAGGGCAAAGACTCTTCCATTGGATTTAGGTCGGCTGGCTTGGGAACTCTGGTTTCCAGACTATGGAGTCTTCCTTGGATAGGGGCATGCGGGGCTGATGTGGCCCTGCTGTTGGCAATTAAAACAAGTAACTGCAGCATCTTTGCACTCAAATGTCATATGACCCTGCTTACCACACTTGTGACATCGGATAGGAGTAGCCGGATTGCCATTATTACCGCTGTTGTTGCTCGAGACTTGACTCCTGTTGTTGCCATTCCCGTTACTAACTCCTCGCCCATTGGGGTTTCCTCTACTACCTCCATAACTGTAACTACTTCCATTTCCTCTCCCGTTACCACTACTATTTCCCTTTTCAGCTGAAAAACTGTATTGTTGATAATTCAGATGACTTCTAGATTTACTAGGAGAAAAAGAGTAAGGTTTTCCTCTGTTATGATGCATAGGTCTCTTATCCTTCATGGTTCCAGTGTTTCTGTAATGTGCCTTTTCAGCCCAGCTATCCTCATCATAAATCCTACTCTTATTCACTAGGGTAGGAAAATCACGGATCTCTTGCATCCCAACCTGCTTCTTGATCTCTGGCCTAAGTCCCATTTCAAACTTGATGCACTTAGACTTTTCTCCTGCCTCTCCAACATAGAGTGGGTAGTACCTGGATAACTCCTCAAACTTAGCTGCATACTCCGCTACTGACATATTCCCTTGTTCTAATTTGATAAACTCCATTTCCTTCCTATTGCGAATGTCTTCGGGGAAATAGTTGACTAAGAACATGTTTCTGAATACAGTCCAAGTTATTGCAGTCCCTGCATTCTCTAAGCGTTGACGCGCATTATCCCACCAATGTTCAGCTTCTTCTGTCAACATAAAGGTTCCCAAATGCACTTTCTGACCTTCGGAACATGCCACTCCTCTGAAAATTTTCTCAACCTCTTGCAACCACTTCTGAGCTCCATCAGGATTATAGTGACCTTCAAACGATGGAGGATTAGCCTTGTGGAATCGATCCATCACCATGAACTCATTTATTTGCACATTTCCTTGACCACCACTGTAGGTAGTAGCTTGAGCAACAGCTTGAGCAGCAACCTGTGCGGCTTCACTAGCAGCTTGCGCAGAGGCTCGTGCAGTAGCTTGAGATTCAGCCAAAGCTTGGAGAGCCTGCACTGTAACTCCAGCCATGGACTCTAGAGCCTCATCAATCGCAGCATCATTCCTTCCACTAGCCATCACTGCCTACATCAATCAGATAAGCCAATCGAATATAGTGAGACACTGAGGAGAAGGGAACTAAATTAGTTCTACACCACTAACACAATAACGATCATAACAACAACACACAAATAACAGAGTACACAAGGAAACATAGCAAAATGACTTTAACAAAAAGGTAGAAAATAGAAGTCTTCGAGATAATACGGCTTCGTACACTTCAAGAGCATTAATCTTCACCTGCAGCTTTCGGCTCGTCTGCGTCCATCGCAAACGCCAAACACAAACATCGAGGGGTGAGTTTCGATATTATGTAACAATATAAAATACACGAGAAGAACACGCAATTAGTCAAACAGTACAATTAAGGAGAACATTCAATAATCCTAATTCCGAATCTCTACAACACATATCTCATACTTACTCGATCATCACAACTCAATGAATTTCAGTTTGACTTCATAATATTCATCATTTTATGTATATCAGTCAATCACGATACAATCACAATATTTGGTTTACACTACTCACAATGCACAATCCAATCTTATCAATCGCAATAAAAAAAAATCATCAGGTAGTACATTCAAATAATTTCACGATTTCAATCAAATAGCAAGAACACTCCAATATATATTATTCATACAGTAACAATCAGCATCACATTTCATAAAATCATTCAACGTGCAATCTTGCTATAAATAAATTCACAACAATTCTATAGGTTGCTAAATTATATTTTAGTCCTCACTGTTACCATTCATATATTATTAATTAATTATTATTGGGTGTTAAACAATTTGGGATTATTTATTTATTCATATATAGATATATATAAAATAGAGAATACATTTACACATGTTCATGTGAGGGAGAATTTGAAGATAAAACAAATTTATTAAGAATGCTCAAACCAAAACTTCTCAAACAACAGTTACATAAATGCAGCTTCAAACTAGACAAACAAAAACAAGCAAAATTTGACATTTTGAGTGACGCAAAAAAACTAAAATCACAAATATAGCTCAAAATTATTCATTATCTCAATACAAAATAAAATTTCAGTTCAAATTTATCAAAGTATGATCCTGCATTTGGTCAAAATTGTTGCTGACAAAAGGAAACGCTAAAAAAAACATGTAATCGGAATATAACCATAAAAAAAACCATATAGAGCAAATCACAAGTCAATTAGAGACACAACGAGTGGTGTTTTTAATTTCTTTTACTTATTTGTTTACTATTACTATATTTATTTGATTTTAAGGAAAAATAAACTAAAATATTTTTATTACTAATAGTTTAGATAAATTTTAAGGTAACACGGAGAATTATCAATTATATCAAACACACATATAATAATAGCAATATATTATTATACTATTAAAATATAATAATAAGAAATTGAGGGTGTTACATTTACGATAAATATATAAATATAAACCAACATTATTACTAAACAAGAAAGTGAACAGCTCATAAATTCATCCAACATGAGCATAGAGAATAATAAAAATTACAACCATGACATATAAGTGATTTGTATATAAATGAAAAATTCTCTAGCATTAATTCTTGCGTATCTATTTATGGTAGAAAATGAAAATATCCATGAGAGAGTATGCATTTACTTATGCTGGTCCCATTTTGTGGTTTTAATCAAAATTGTAAAATGATTCTTTTGTTTCATAGATCAAATAGAGTGTTCAAAGTGGTAATTTAATAAGGAGTTGGTTGATGTGTATCAAATTTTGACAAAGGTTTTTTATTTTTTATTTATTTCAATTTTGTTCTAGATGCAATCCTTATCAAAATATGTCCACATTATTCAATGCCTAATTTCAATTTTGTTTAATGCGTCAATGCAATCTATATCAAAATAGATGCAATTTTGTTCAAATAAAAAAAAACAAATTGGAATTTTTGTAACTTCTTAAGATGTAACTTTTCTATGTATAAATAATGTATAGAAAATGTAAAGCATCTCTTTTCTTTTTTTTTTTGCTAAGGTTTGAAATGATTTTTTTTAA
>JBBPBQ010000001.1:10134984-10146552 GCA_037974755.1 Cicer yamashitae | reverse complement strand
TTTGCTGTGGTTTGAAATGATTTTTTTTAATAAACTGTTGTGATAAGTCCAAAATAAAATGATCTATTGTTCATTGTTATTAATAATTTGTATTCCTATTCATTGTTATTATATAATAATAATAATATATAACTAGCCAATATTTCTCAATTTTTGTGTTCTCTTTCTATTTGAAACTCACGTTTACCCATCAAATCAAACCTATTACAAACTAATTAAGAATTTAACATATATTAGTATATAGTAAAAAAAAAAAGTTTGAGAGTTACTCTCACTATAATATTGTAGTAATTAATGGGTCAATCACCCCTCTTCCTCTATATAAACCCTCACATTTCTTCCATATTCTTTGCTACATCACTTTTCTTCTTAATTTTTTTCTTCCTCACACTTCTTCCTCTTCCTATCTATCCTTGTATTCATAGCAATCAATCTACCACATATACCTTATCAAACCACCATTTCCATCTACACTAAAAACCTCTAATTCACTCCATTTTCCTATCCTTCCACACATTCCTTTTTTCATATACTTGAGTTGATATATTTTTGTATTTTACTATTGTGATAATATATATTTAGCTTTTTATCTCCAAAATAGTTTTATCAATAATAAAAGTTGTCAAGACAAGACTCAAAAATAATAGATGATCAATTTATTGAAAATAAATAAATTATTTATATTGAAAAAGATATTATAAACCTCTTCAATACAATATCAATTATGAATAATTTTAAGTATTGTTGGGTTTATCTTTTCTAAATAGTTATTATTAGTTTTTATTTCTTCTGTGCTACTTTTTTGGAGTTTATTTTGTTTGATAGTTAAATTTAATATATTTATTTTAAAAGTATATTTAATTATTTTTTTTTATATTTAGCTACTTGTAAAATTAACGCTCCTTTCGAAAATAAATATAAACAAAGAGAATATTTAAAAAGTCGGTATACCTAATTTTAATGTAAGATAAATACATCATTTTTTTTTCTACTACCAAATAATGGCTGTTTTATTTTTTTATTTTTGACAGGAGATATCTTTTTTATTTATATGTCATTGTAAATGGAGTATAACTAGTTTAGCTATGGAAGATATATTAATGTCTCAATGGCATGATCTAGCCATATTCATTCTAAATTTCATGTTCTTTTATAGAAAGTAATTAAAATAAAAAATAAAAAAAAGTTATTACTTCAGCTTATGACTAGTGAAAATCTCTTAAACTGAATCCCCACTTTCTCTATATATACATGTATTTCAAATGCTAATCCACATCAACATAGCTCATAACTTAAGCAAGTAGAGAGCCACAACTCAAAATGAAGTTCACCATTTCATTTTTGTTATTTTTCTTGGTCCTAATCCCCTTTGCATTAAATAATAACATATACATAAAGCCAAGTCAACATTTGGTGATCTAATAAATAATAACATTATTATTTTTGTTATTTTTCTTAGATATTTGGTGATCTAAAGGTTGGATTCTATAACTCTAGTTGCCCAAGAGCAGAGTATATTGTACGTCAAGTTGTTCAAACCAATTTCAACAAAAACAATTCCATTACCGCTGCTTTTCTCCGTATGCACTTCCATGACTGCTTTGTTAGAGTAAGCTACTACCCCACAATTAATTAATCATTTAATATCATCTTGTAAATTACTACTATTACTTTGTATACTCATAATAACAAAATTCACTCATTTTTCTCTCTATGCTCAAGGTTCAAAATAGTGATCTACATTCATAAATTTTCGATCACAAAATCATAATTTTATAACTCTTTACAATCTTAATGTAGCATTTCAATTTTTTCCATTTCCATGTTTTTTTTTATTAAATACATTATGGTGAGTATTCTGATAGAATAGATGTTGACTTGGCTTTATGTATATGTTATTATTTTTTTGAAAGGATAATCCGAACTTATTATTATGTCTTGGTGATTTATTATTGATTAATAAATTATAATTACTCCAATAACATTTAATTTTGTGTTGTATTTTAACAGTATTCTTTTAGTCTTTTCGGGAGTTATCACTTTTAATTTCAAGTTCTCTCTCATTTATTTTTTACAACTACTTTGTAAAATAAATTTTAAAAATTATTCTGTACACTTGTTTTATTATTTCAAACCCCTGTTTTTTTGGGTATGAATCTAAAATACAACATTTATTTTATGGTTTACACATTACAAATTAAACTCTTGCACTTTTACTATCCTTCTACTCTCCAATTGGACTTGATTTCAACAACACTATTTCCCTTGCTTATTATCATATACATACTGAATTAATTTGTTTGTTTAGACATGGAGAAGTATGAGTCATTATTATTTTTATTATACTTATATTATAACATTCAAATTCCAGTTAGTTTTTTTTTCTTTCATTTCTATATATCTTAGATATTTTATATTAAGTTTAATTAATAACAATAAATATAATTCTCTAATTAAGATAATGTTTATGCTTGTTTATATTTATTTATTATCAAAATAGACTACTAATAAAGAAATGACAAATATCTTATTAAAGAAATGATAAATATATTTTCTTTTCCCTCGCTCTTACCCTAAAAGAATGCAGTTTTATACTTTTGTTATATAAAAGTAAACATGTCATTATTGCAACTTTCATGTATTATTATTCATTTGGTTCAAAATAATTTTTTTTACTTGTTGTCATGAAGCCCAAAAATATAATGATCCAATCATAATTATTATTAAAAAACAAGTAGCCAATTTTCATCTTATTTTATTTTCACTTTCTCTTTGTAACTCAAAATTTCAATTAGCAATCTAGGTAGGACAATCTATTGGTGAAAAACTCTATGTGAATAGTATAGTATTAATGCATGATATTGATAGTAATTGCCAAATGAAGTAAAAGTCGGATTCATTTCATACATGGATGGATGATGGCAATGCTAAAGCAAAAGAAAGCAATGAAAACACCCTCACACAATTGGGTGCATCTTCTTGCTGTATAAATACACAAACTTCACTTCACAATTATCATAACTCCACTTCTTCCTCTATAATATACATCACTTCACCACTTTCTATACATCACTTT
Organism: Cicer yamashitae; assembly: GCA_037974755.1. Classification (NCBI taxonomy): domain Eukaryota; kingdom Viridiplantae; phylum Streptophyta; class Magnoliopsida; order Fabales; family Fabaceae; genus Cicer; species Cicer yamashitae. The sequence continues at coordinate 10,143,476 of JBBPBQ010000001.1, read as the reverse complement.
TCTATAGATATACCTACACACTTCTTCCTCCATATTTCTATAACCTTTCATGTACTCCATCAATTTATGAGTCTCATGACATATACCATCTCTTTTAAAAATATCCGTGATCTCTTGCTACATATCCATCTCTACTAAAAATATCATCCTTATAGTTAACTTGCTGCACTAAGAAGATTCTTATCCTCATTTTTATTATTTGGTACTAATGTTATTTACATACATCCTATTTTTATATCATTCTTTCACACATTCCTTTTTTTTTATTCACGATTCACACTATGTTAATAAGTCGATTTATGCTGTTTAATAAACCACTAAAAAAATATTAAAGGTGCAATCTTGCTATTTTGAGTAACATTGAATTTTATAATAATAAAAAATAAAAATAATGTTTTATTAAAATTTACTAAAAATAATAAGGTTTACCATTGGACCATAACAATATTAGATTATCCACATTTATTGAGAGTGTGTCTCTAATATTGTAAAACAACTCTCTTATGTACACTTTTATCTTCCTGAATGGAACACCTCTCATCAACTTATTAGTGATCAATGAAATTTGCATTTAAAAATAAAAACTATGATAAGCTAGTAGGCCAAAATATGCATGAGGACTTGATCTATGGTTTAATTAATTTATTGACTATTATATATTGACTTGGCTTCATGTATAATGTTATTATTTTTTTGAAAGGATAATTCGTACTTATTATTATGTCTTGGTCATTTATTATTGATTAATAAATTATAATTATTCCAATAACATTTAATTTTGTGTTGTATTTTAAGAATACTCTTTTAGTCTTTCCGGGAGCTATCACTTTTAATTTCACGTTCTCTCTCTTTGTCTCTCTCATTTATTTTTTACAACTACTTTCTAAAATAAATTTTAAAAATTGTTCTGTACACTTGTTTTATTATTTCAAACCCCTATTTTTTTTATTTTTTTTGTATTTTATAACTCTTTACAGAGAGTGGATAATTTTTTGTACTATGATGTTGAGTGTAAACAATTAATTTTGTAAGAATTTGATGTTGAGTGTAGACAATTAATTTTGTAAGAGTTTGACTAATGCTTGTACTTCTTTTAATATTTTTTGAAGAAAGTTTTTTCCCTTTAATATATTTCTTACTTATAAGGAAATAGCTATAAATATTCACTAGAGTTGCTGCGAAATTGCCATAGGATTATTTTTAGTATTTTTGCCAGCTAATTTGTACTAGCAAATACTATATTTTTTTGTAGTGCAACTCAAAAAAGTTACTGTGTTAAAAACTAATGGTTCAAGTGTGAAAATGTGATGTTGAGGCGTAGACAAAAATAAGGCGAATCTTGGAATTAAAGTTTAATCAATAAATTGTTCATACGGTATACATAGCAATAATACATATTGGGTGATAAATAAAGATGTTAATAAAATGCAACTTGTGTATAGTTGATTAGACATTGTAAGCCCCGTCTAATTAATTTTTAGTGCGGTATCTCTATTTTAATTTGTATTAATAAAATATAACCACTACACATGATCAAAATTAACTTCATAATTTCTATTTCATCATCTATCATTTCCTCACACACTATATATCAATATTAAATAATTATTCTTTTTTTTATAACAAATATTCTCATTACTTTATTATTTTGAGTTATTTAAAATATCCACTTTTTATTTTAATAAATTAGGGATGTTACGTAAATTGTGTATTGTTTTAATTTTTTAATAAATTTGTTTGGTAGAGAATAAATATTGTTCAACTTGTGATCCACTTATTTAACAAATAATCTAATATCATGTTTGAGTTAATGACTCGTTCAAGTTTTTATTACGTAACTCATCTGAATATAATAATATTGAATTAGTATTCAACTTCAAATGCAAAACTAAACATAATGTAAATATATATGTGTATAAATAAATTATGCATAGTAAGTATATTTATCTTGATTTATTAATTACAATCCCAAATATGAAGTGTGAACATAATTTATTTTGTTTTAAGGTGCAACTTAAATTTTGAATGTGAACTCAATAGTGCAAAAAATGCAAAAAGGAATCATTCCTTTAATCAACATAAACAAGTGCATAGTATTCGCATCATGCTTGATTTGAATTATACATAGACTTGTTTATAAATATGTGTTACTATGTGAAGTTAAAATTTAATTCAATAATATTTATCTTTGGAAACCTTGTATTGTTGTACTACTCTAAATTTAAAATCTGAACATAAAAAATATAAATGCACTTAAAAATGAATGATTTCTTTAATCAATATAAACTTATGTAAATTATGCACAAAACTTCTTTTATGAATTTTATCTCAAATAGGGAGTCTTGTATTAGTGTACAATTCTAAATTTGAAATGTGAACTTAATAATGTATATACATGTAAAAAGGAATTATTCTTTGATCAATATCAACACATGTATATTTTGCACAAATCTTTATTGCATGAGTTTTATCTCATATTGGAAGTCTTACATTAGTATACAACAATACAAATTTGAATGTATAATCTAAATATTATATATATGGGTGTAAATTGTGAAAGAATGCATAATACTTGGATTCATATTCTACTCACTAGTCTTTACTTTCATCTCATTTCTATGGCTCACTCAAAAGATTCAAATTCACTTTTTTCTACTCTCTCATTTTCTCTTTAGTTCTATATGCCATTTTCATTATAAAGATTACAAATGCAGTGGTTATTGCTAATGTTACTGTTGCTGTTGATGGGAGTGGGAATTATACTTCGGTGAAGGAAGCAGTACTTGCAGCACCTGATAATAGCATGATATGCTATGTGATATTTGTAAAGAAGGGTGTCTACATACAGAATGTATTTATTAATGAAAACAAGATGAACATCACAATAATTGGAGAGGGTATGGATGCTACTATCATCTCCGGTAACTTGAGTCACCCTCAAAATAAGTTAAATTCATACGACACTGCTGCCTTTGGTAAGGACACTATTCCCACAATCACTACATATTCTATTTCCACTTTATATTGCCCACTTTAATTTTCATGTTAAGTAAATATATTTTCAATTTCAATAAAAATTATATTATCTTTGAGCAAAAATATATTTATTATTTTAAAAAAGAAATTAAATAGAAAAATATTGTGTCATTATATCGAAATAACTTCTACTTTTTTTGTTTATGCATTTAAGCTAACAAAAGGCTACTAAAGATTAAGGACAATATTAAGTTGTTTTTTTAGACTATATTACAAAATTAAAGTGCTTCTCATGCTTTTATTATGTGTTATAGAAAAAAAAAATCTACAATATATCAATGCCTAAAGGAAGGTTTAACTAGGAATCTTATATTAGTTAGATTCAAAGAATTAAAGAAAGTTATTTAACATATTTTAATTAGTATTATGTAATTATAGACCTTCAAATCTATGTTCCAAATACGTAATGTAAAAACAAATGAATATGTATGTTAATTCTCAAAGTTTAATATCTTGTATTTTTTTTAATAATGACGAAACCTCTTGCACAATTCTCACAATTTTTTACTATTCTGTATGAAGATGTTAGAGGTGCAGGGTTCATAGCACAAGACATTTCTTTCAGGAACACTGCTGGGCCCGAAAATGACCAAGCAGTGGCTCTACGCTCAGACTCTGACTTATCTGTCTTCTATAGATGTGGAATCTTTGGTTATCAAGACAGTTTACTTGCCAATATCAATCGCCAATTTTACAAAGAATGCAAAATTAGTGGAACTCTAGACTTCATATTTGGGTACGCTAGAGCAGTGTTTCAAAGCTGCCAAATACTGGTAAGAAAAGGATTGCATGGACAAGAGAACACAATCACAGCTCAACGAGGACTATACAAAGAAAATTCAACTGCATTCTCATTTCAATTTTGTAACATATCTGGGGATATTGAACTTCTGCCATATATTAATTCTACCTCAACATTCCTTGGCAGACCATGGCATCCGTATTCAATCACGGTTTTCATGCAAACTTATATGAGCGAGGTATTGAGTCCTCAAGGGTGGCTAGAATGGAATTCATCTCAATATATGGATACGTTGTATTATGCGGAGTATAATAATTATGGTGATGGAGCTAATCTACACAATCAAGTGAAATGGTCAGGCTTTCACGTGTTAAATGATTCTAGTCAAATTAATAATTTCACTGTGTCTACATTAATTTTAGGGGACCAATGGCTACCTTCAACATGTGTACCTTTTACCAATGCATTTTAGAATCAAAACACTATTTAGGAGAAATTGTAACTGGAAAAAAAAATTGACTAAATAATTATAAAATTATTATAAGGATAATTTTGTGTTCAATTTGATTAGCCTTTACTTGATTATTTTTAATAATTCTTTATTAAATCCAATAGTTGGGTTCTTCATTTTGAAAAATCATAATTTTTAGTGTCATATCCAAGCAAAGGACAAGTTGAACTTTGATTTAAATTTTAATTAAAAATCGAGTCTTATTTTTAGGATTCCATACCGTGGAATTAAATTATAATATGATTTTTTTAGTTTTTCTTTTTAACAGATATCTTTTAGTTTTTTTAATACTGACTCATGTTTAAATACACCAATTGTCTCTAATTTTTGTTTCGTAAGTTTTTATATCTTAGTTCTAAAACTTAGGTTAGTTTAAGAAACAACAATACAACTAATTTATTTATTTATACCCTTTAAAATAAAAAATGTATATTATATAAATTTTATTTTAATTTAATATAATATTTTTAACGTGTGCACAAACTTTATTAAACTGTCTAATAGCTCTAATTTCCAATGTGAACTTGTTTCTTTGGCTTTATATATAAATACATAATTACATATACCAATTAACGGAATCGAGAGATTTTTTGGGGAATCATCTGGTTTATAAAAAACCCAATTTTTAAAATTAATTTTTCTTAAATAAAATAAAAAATATGCTTTTAAGATCCAATTTTAGTCTTCAAAATACCTCTCTCTCTCTCTCTCTCTAGCCGATTACCATAATGTTTGTATTTGTGGTCCTTTCAAGGTGCATCGATATATTGTTGTGTGTGAGAAAGAAAGAAAAAACAAGAAAAGGTATTGACTCCGTTGTAGATTTGCGGCGCTTAACAGGACATGGAAATATATCGTATTGCGTATTGCTAATGCTAATATATTAGGGTTTTCTCCTCCCACCTCCATATATTCTCAAAAACCTCCCAAAATTCATTTTCTTTTTTCTAATTTGAGCCCTTTTCAAAATAATAAATCTGGATGGCACTTGTCAAATTGACTAATCCAAAGATGTAAATAGTAATTTGAAACTTTTTAGGATTTTTATACCTTCAAATTGGCCTAGAGGTGTAAAAAAACTCTTTAGATTAATATTTTACGCTTCAAAATTAGCCAATTCAAATATTGAGAAGCGTTAACTATTTAATTGAGAATCTCGTATAAACTTATATTTGATGAAGATAAGTTCAAAAATTGGATATTAAAGATTAGATTTAAAATAAAAAAGAAAATCATACGGTTGAAAGAGTAGTAGATTTACAAAAGTAAATGCGTCAAGTATTTCATATTCAACAATAAATAGACTATAAAAAATCAAATTAAGCCGTTCAAAATATAAACAAAAATAAATAAATAAAAGTTGATGTAGATAAAAATAAATTCATAGAGAACACCAGAAGGAAAAAATATAGATAAAAATACAAAGGATAACTAAGATCACAATTCACATAAATTAAAACCCATTTAAAAACAAGTTAAATGATACACTATACCTAATCAGCTCTTGCGATCTGATGTCAAGAATAAAAAAATTCATTGCCTCCAGAGTCTTTACATGCTTATAAGGAAGCAAGTGAGATATTTACACTTGCAAAGTCTTAAACTTGTGTTGAATTCCTCATTGCAGCTGTAGGGATCAATTCAGAAACCAAGAACGAGTTTTACATCCCCAATTGCAACAACAGCATCATAGGTGCTTATCACAAACCAAAACTCTATAACTTTCATGTGGACCCTCGAGCGTATCTCGTAGCGTGTGTGACACTCTAAATTTTATAAATATTTTATTTAATTAATTTAATAGGATTTTAAAGGATTAATTAAGTACTAGTGGTGTTTTAAAATTTATGTTGATAAATAAATATGATTAATTTCCTTTAATTTTATATACATGCTATGACATAGTGATTTTTATACATATTTTTTTAATTTAGTAATTAATATAAATTATTGACATCATACTTATTTATTTTATCGTTTTAACCATTCTCCAAAAATAGTAGTGTTAATGTGACTATTTTGGAAAATAGTATTTTAAAACAATTATGGTGGTAATTATGAGAATGAGAGTTTTAACTACTAATATGTTTTTAAAATGTTAATTATTTTAGTTGGTAAAATATTAGCCTGAAAGTATAACTAATATTTTGTAGATAAAATTTTATTTTAAGAAATGTTGAGAAAGAGTTGTGGTTATTTAAAAGACTTTAAAGTAAAAAAAAAAATTATTTATTTGGTTTTATAGACTTCACTTGAGTTGTACCCCGGTTCCTACGACCACACATCCCGTGTTTTGCGATGCCTCTCACTTTTTTTATCGATTTCTATTGGGCTATTCCTAGGGTTCACAAAAAGTTAAAATGTTTTCCATTTGTCGTAGAAACGACGATCTATACCATCAAGTAGTCATCTCCTGATCTCTAATCCTCACAGAAATTGACTATTGATTTAGTTCTTGGTCTTCACTACAATCATGCATGAGAGATTAAGACAAAACATTATGAGCACCGTCTTCATTTTAATTGGGATTAAATCCAAGGAATCGCAATCATGGCCTGTATTACAAAACATCTTGGAAAAGCGAAGCCACAACTAATATATTAGTCCAGTTCCTGGCTTACTCCTACTATTTTAAGGAAGGATTTGGGATCCACTTCTTGGACTCATCTAATGGGGGTGATGATCATGTACATATTTCAAATTTGATGAGTCCTTGTGCGTGCTTCCGTAATTGTTCCAAGGAATTGCTTTTACTTGGTCCATATACTTATCTCTTTTAAACATGCCTACAAACATCCTTTGATCATAGAATTAGCATTCAAAAGTATTATTGGCGCGGCTGTTTATTAGGAAAAACAACTTGCATAAATTTCATTTCAAGAAACAAATATCATCCTTGGATTTCCATCGTCGAAACCTTCAAGAAGCACTACTCAATTGCATTTTTCGGTGAAGTCGATGTCCGACCCTTCCGGCGCTCCAATGAGTCGGTGAGACCTTTTTGCAATTTTTTTTTAACTTTGTCATTTTGACTCAAATTATTATTAATTATTTAACATTGATTTTTATGCTCTGCATAATTTATCAGTCGTGTCTCGGCAGTTTTGTGAACTCACCGTCTATTCGGATTCGTTCGCTGTACGTTGTCCAGTTGCTGTTGAAAACTCCCATGGATTCTTGGGTTTGATAAAGCGTCAAAACAAGGTAAGGGGTGAGAGAGCGTTTGAATTCATGAGTGTAATATATTGTGAGATGAACGGGAAAACCGTATTTCCCAACGATTCATCCGGGGCTTGCTACGTACGGCAGTAGCCCTTTGAGGGATAAATTAATTAATGTGCAAATATGGAAATTGTGAGATTAAAATATAGAATAGAAATATTTGTAAGGTGTTGATTGATTTAATTTCTTTAAATGTGTGGTATTTGATGTTATTGTGATATTGAGTGTCGAATTAATTTTATGTATATGTTTGATTCGATGAGTTTATGTATATGAATAATAATTGTGATTTCATAAATTTATGTTAAGTTTATGTGATGAGTTACGATTGATGATAGTGATGTTCTAAATTTGTGATGCGTTATGTAATGATGATGATGTGTGATTTATAATAGTGATGTTATGAATTGGTGATGAAAAGATTGAAGTAACCTCTGATGAAATAATTGTGATTTCAATTTGTGTTTGAGATGACGGTCTTAATGGAGTATCATAGGCCAACGAGGGGAGAAAATAAATATTGAGAATTTGTGAAGTGGAGATTATTTTGTCATCATATAGGTAGGGCCTGACAAGCCTAGCGATTCCGGGGAAGTACAACTGAATTGAGCCTGATCGTGGCGGTCTACTGTTGAGCCTTAAGGCAAGATTGTTAGACCTTGGAGGTATTCGGGTGGGGAATTCCTAGGTGACTTGGAGGTAGCACTCCAAATGTCGGGAGCTACCATGCAACACACGTTTACCTCGACTGTCGCGTATATGTGTCTCGGGTTGAGTTGAGGGGATCTATGAGGACAGGGCCAATTTGAATTGTCCGTCCATCGGAATGGTGGCATAGTATCATGGCCTCCTAACCAAGTACTTCAGAGTTAGAATGGTACCACATTGTGAAGTAGAGTCTAAGCTCATGCATAGCATTGCATTTTCTTGTGATTGTTTTGTTGTGATTAACATGTGTCGTGTGCGATAATAATAATTTCT
>JBBPBQ010000001.1:10107892-10127640 GCA_037974755.1 Cicer yamashitae | reverse complement strand
GCGATCTATACCATCAAGTAGTCATCTCCCGATCTCTAATCCTCACAGAAATTGACTATTGATTTAGTTCTTGGTCTTCACTACAATCATGCATGAGAGATTAAGACAAAACATTATGAGCACCGTCTTCATTTTAATTGGGATTAAATCCAAGGAATCGCAATCATGGCCTGTATTACAAAACATCTTGGAAAAGCGAAGCCACAACTAATATATTAGTCCAGTTCCTGGCTTACTCCTACTATTTTAAGGAAGGATTTGGGATCCACTTCTTGGACTCATCTAATGGGGGTGATGATCACGTACATATTTCAAGTTTGATGAGTCCTTGTGCGTGCTTCCGTAATTGTTCCAAGGAATTGCTTTTACTTGGTCCATATACTTATCTCTTTTAAACATGCCTACAAACATCCTTTGATCATAGAATTAGCATTCAAAAGTATTATTGGCGCGGCTGTTTATTAGGAAAAACAACTTGCATAAATTTCATTTCAAGAAACAAATATCATCCTTGGATTTCCATCGTCGAAACCTTCAAGAAGCACTACTCAATTGCATTTTTCGGTGAAGTCGATGTCCGACCCTTCCGGCGCTCCAATGAGTCGGTGAGACCTTTTTGCAGTTTTTTTTTTTAACTTTGTCATTTTGACTCAAATTATTATTAATTATTTAACATTGATTTTTATGCTCTGCATAATTTATCAGTCGTGTCTCGGTGGTTTTGTGAACTCACCGTCTATTCGGATTCGTTCGCTGTACGTTGTCCAGTTGCTGTTGAAAACTCCCAAGGATTCTTGGGTTTGATAAAGCGTCAAAACAAGGTAAGGGGTGAGAGAGCGTTTGAATTCATGAGTGTAATATATTGTGAGATGAACGGGAAAACCGTATTTCCCAACGATTCATCCGGGGCTTGCTACGTACGGCAGTAGCCCTTTGAGGGATAAATTAATTAATGTGCAAATATGGAAATTGTGAGATTAAAATATAGAATAGAAATATTTGTAAGGTGTTGATTGATTTAATTTCTTTAAATGTGTGGTATTTGATGTTATTGTGATATTGAGTGTCGAATTAATTTTATGTATATGTTTGATTCGATGAGTTTATGTATATGAATAATAATTGTGATTTCATAAATTTATGTTAAGTTTATGTGATGAGTTACGATTGATGATAGTGATGTTCTAAATTTGTGATGCGTTATGTAATGATGATGATGTGTGATTTATAATAGTGATGTTATGAATTGGTGATGAAAAGATTGAAGTAACCTCTGATGAAATAATTGTGATTCCAATTTGTGTTTGAGATGACGGTCTTAATGGAGTATCATAGGCCAACGAGGGGAGAAAATAAATATTGAGAATTTGTGAAGTGGAGATTATTTTGTCATCATATAGGTAGGGCCTGACAAGCCTAGCGATTCCGGGGAAGTACAACTGAATTGAGCCTGATCGTGGCGGTCTACTGTTGAGCCTTAAGGCAAGATTGTTAGACCTTGGAGGTATTCGGGTGGGGAATTTCTAGGTGACTTGGAGGTAGCACTCCAAATGTCGGGAGCTACCATGCAACACACGTTTACCTCGACTGTCGCGTATATGTGTCTCGGGTTGAGTTGAGGGGATCTATGAGGACAGGGCCAATTTGAATTGTCCGTCCATCGGAATGGTGGCATAGTATCATGGCCTCCTAACCAAGTACTTTAGAGTTAGAATGGTACCACATTGTGAAGTAGAGTCTAAGCTCATGCATAGCATTGCATTTTCTTGTGATTGTTTTGTTGTGATTAACATGTGTCGTGTGCGATAATAATAATTTCTGTGATGATTTGATGTTATAGTGAAATGTATTGACTTTCCTTAAGTGGTTTTGACTATATAACGTGATGTTTTTCTTTGAAGAGTGTTTGTGTAATGATACAGTTTATTGATGATTAATTGCGTGTTCTTCTTACTTGTATTATACTATCAACATGATTTCAAAACTCACCTCCTTCGTTGTTTGTGTTTGACTGGCTTGACCCTGCGTTTGCGAAATCACAGTTATTACAGGTTAATGAGTCTTGAAGTTCAAATTTGAGAGAAGCCCCGCTCTGATAGGTGATACCGGGAATGAGAGTCATAAGTTGTATTGTTATTTGTTTAATTAGAAACAACTTTTTGTATGAAACCTTATAATTAGTAAATTTTTGGAATTGAATTAAGAAATTCTACTTAAATCAAATTTTATGGAGATTGCACTATTTTATATGAGAAAAAAGTTTAAAGTGTTCATTTTGAATTTTGAGGAATGTGATATCTCAAATTAATTATAATTTTTGTTTATTCCCTTGAAAACGTATTTGCTTTACCAGCTGCGAATTAAAGTTAAAGATTCTATTATAAATTATTGTATATTATTTTGGGGTTTAGGGTGTCACAGCGTGGCTTGCCAGCCAATAGCCTTGGCAATCTCAACAAGCTCATCCATGATAGAAAGAGAATCGCGGATGTATACATGCCCACCAGGTCTAAGTATCAGATCCATCTGAAGCATGATTGATGAGACATCGCATCTGATATGAGAGAAATGAAACTCATAGTAAGAAATCACTGCAGAAGTACTCTTAACATACACAAATAAAAATACAGTAACCCTATACACGTTTCTTATTTTTAAAAAGCATTAAAGTCCTAATATATGCCATTAGTGGACAATGAGTAATTTTTTTGACAAAAAATGGACAATGAGTAATGAAAAATTGAATATTACCAAATATAATTTTTTCAAGATGGACAAAAATTGAGATTCCTATGAAATGAGTGTTAGAATTTAATGATATTATACTATATGCTTATTTCAGTAGATCATTAAGGAGTATATACTGAATCATGCTTCTAATGGAGAGAATACCAAAACTTTTATTTTGTCAATCTACATTTAAGGACAACCTGACATATTTTCAATACAATACTAAGTTTTTAATTCTATCAACACAAAGAGTACCTTTTCTTCTCAACAGAAAGCAGGTTTGCAGGATACAAAAGATCATAAGTTCTTGGATAAGTGTCAAATGGTTCACACCTGAATTTGAAAACATAAATAGAGAGATATTACTAATGCTGAAAAGTTCACAAAATATTGCTACAAGTTATTTAATATGTCTTTAATATAATTTTAAATATGATCAACAAAGTACCAGTCATGCATAACTCCAATAAGACCACGATCATATATCACAGGCAAGGTGTTTGGACCACTAATAGGAACAACATTCATAACCCAGCTGTTGAGATTTTGATCAATCAATGCAGCTGCAAATCTGCAAAATACTCAAAATTATTGAAGATAATAAGAAAATCCTAAAGTCATATTTTACACAAGAAATGAAATAGGATAAAACAATACCCTCCAAAACCAGATCTCATGTCCATAACATTTCTTCATCTCATCGTCTTCCAATGTAAAGCACCTACATAATTTGTTATTATCTCATTCCAATATTTTGATTCGGCCTTAAAAAGCTCTTTTCTGGATATGGAAGCATCAAGTTTTATGCTTTGGAGCCTATCAGGTGAAGTTTGCAAACGTGCAGGCCATTTGGTAAGATTTGCTCCATAGCCTTTCTCAGGCAATGGAGAGATGCATGCTTTTAGATTAACATATTTAAATTGACAAAGCAAATGATTAAATACCCAAGTAAAGGCTTGTAAAATGTAATAAAACACAAGCATGAAAATCTATTATCAAGCTTTACTCAAAGTGTAAACTTATCCAGATTTTCCCGTGACTGGCATAGGATTAAGGGTGTTTCTAGATATAAATTTTATGAGATTGGAGGTAGAAAGTAGAAACCCAATAATCAGGTTAGATCACATATTCTGCTTCTGAAGTCTTAAACACCCACCATTTAGTTTCCGGTGTATTTTTCTCTATCGCTTATTTTGTTTCTTTTTTTTACTTAGAAAGGTTAGACAAAGAAGAAATTAACTTGCCCACAATTTTTGTGCACACTTCAGTAAACCTAGAAAGCTTGATAATAAATAATTGTATATTAAAAAAATAAAAAATAAACATTGATAACAAAATAGAAATTGATTATATATAAAGGCTTCTGCAAATTGTTGATCTTGGCCTTCTAGACACTGCATGGCCATTTTTATAATCATTGGTTGGGTTTTAAAAATCATAGCTTCAGAAATATGAATTGTGGACAATATAAAGTCCTTTCTTAATCCTTGTTCATGGGCTTCTATGCAGAGCATAATTTTTATTCACATTCATAGTTTATCACAAAAATTTATAGCTTCAATGAAGTTATCTAGATGAAAAAATGGAGCTTCACTTGGTTTTCTTTTGATGAAAAAAATAGTGGTTTAGCATTTAATATCAATGAAGGAACTATTGAATTCTACATTTCCCGGTTGCTTCAACCTATGTATTACTAAAAGGCACCTATTTTTTACTCGTTGATTCTATTGTGGAAAGATCTATCACAATAGACCATCATAGTAAATTTTACATATTGTTTGTGGCAAAAATTATCAGGAACGCAAGAACATTATACCAGATATTTTCTGGGTCATCACTTGGGTCACACAGTGGAGGTTTAGTTTCTGCCTCACGGTTTACATAGCAGCTATTGTCGGAGGGTTTCTGCCATATTGCAACATACCCATCTTTTTTCAAAAAATTCCAGCAAAGACGAGTAGTAAGATTAAGCATCTCTGAAGATTAAAAAAAATAAACCAATGTTACACGCAATGGATGCAGGCTGCAATTTTAGGAATACAGATCTAGACCAATTTGAATCATACCTTCCCATTGTTCTTCTAAATTTTGCTCATGTTTATAAACTGGTTGGGCAGCCCAGACAAAGTACCCTCCTGCCCTTAGTATCCTATTAACTTCAAGCAGCAAAATAACATAATCATGGTTTAAAAAGGTGTTAGATGAAACTCAAAGTAAGCAACTGAAACAAAGACATGAAGGAGACATTGAAATAGCTCTCTTCTTTTATTTCACAGACAGTTGTTTGAGAATAAGATTTCCAGGTAAGCCCCGTTCACTCCAATTTCTCTTCCCTACTCACAAGCAAGTCATGCTATCAGGTAATGTTATTGAGGACTTGATCTATGGTTAAATTAATTTATTGACTATTATATATTGACTTGGCTTCATGTATAATGTTATTATTTTTTTGAAATGATAATCCGTAATTATTATTATGTCTTGGTAATTTATTATTGATTAATAAATTATAATTACTCTAATAATATTTAGGTTTTGTGTTGGATTTTAACAGTACTCTTTTAGTCTTTCCGGGAGCTATCACTTTTAATATCAGGTTCTCTCTCTCATTTATTTTTTACAACTACTTTGTAAAATAAATTTTAAAAATTGTTCTCTACACTTGTTTTATTATTTCAAACCCCTATTTTTTTAGTATGAATCTAAAATACAACATTTATTTTATGGTTTACACATTACGATTAATTATTTCTTGTACTAATTTATTTTATAACTCTTTACAGAAAGTGAATAATTTTGTGTGCTATGATGTTGAGTGTAAACAATTAATCTTGTAAGAATTTGATGTTGAGTGTAGACAATTAATTTTGTAAGAATTTGACTAGTGCTTGTACTTCTTTTAATATTTCTTGAAGAAAGTTTTTTCCCTTTAATAGGTTTCTTGCTTATAAATAAAATGGTTTAGTTTCTTTTTCATATTTACATATTTATTTGTTATAATTTAATTTAAAATAAAGATTAAACATTTTTTTAATGTTAACAAACATATTTTAAATCAATTATGTATTATTTTTTTCTAAAAGCGAGAAAATATAATATTTGTGTGTGAAAAATCCACTTAATATTTTGTATTCCGAAACATATGAAAGTGTTAGACTGTCGATAAAGAAGAAACACGTTAAAAACGACGTCATAATTGTGGTAATCTAGTGTTAACTTCTAAATTCATAAAAAAATAAAGTCCTATATAACTTTCAATTAGTAGACAATTATTTTTTTGTTCTAACTCACACTTGTATAAGCTATCAAAAAAGTGTACCATAATTTGTTGTCCGACAATTAGAATTTTAATTAACTTCTCTTATTTAATATCATTGCATTACCTCATGGTCATTGCATTATTAAGTATTTTACAAAAATAATTTTTAAAAATTTTAGAATAAAAAATCGTTTTTCATATTAATATAATCGATTTTGTATAATATTAATTTTTCAATAGATAATTAAATTAATTGATTTAAAAATATTAATATATTAAATTTTTTATCAAGTTGTAGTACCCCAATTTTTCCCTATCATTTGAAAATGATTTAAAAAATATATTAATAAAGAATAATATATATTTTGCAATTTTTATCATTAAATCTAAAAATTATTTTACAAATCTGACAAAATCTTGAACTCATATTTACATAGATGTTCTCATTACATTACCCTAAAAAAAACTCTAAAGTAAAATAAGAACAAAAATAAAAAATAAAGAAAAGACATTTTACTGTTTTTCTTAGTTGGTTTCTTGTTCCTAGCAAGTAATGTCAACCACTTTCTTAACTGTTTTTTTTTTTCTTTCTAGCAAGCAATGCCAAACACCCAACCTTACTGCTTCAAAGCAGTTAAAAGCACTTCAAATACTTCCTTCCTCACGCAACAGTCCCACTCTCTTAATTTTTTTTATTTTTTATTTTTAACTTAATAAGGTTATTATTTTTACCATTTGAATACTCAATAAAAAAGATTAGCCACATTTTTCCTTAATATGTTTATTCCGCACCCTACACCTTTACTAAGACACACACTTATGAGTGAAACCCTATATCCGGGCCTGAGTAAAGTTTAAGTTTAGTTAGGGGTTTAGTGGTAATCATGTTGGATGTACATCCTATTTGGTTATTGCAAAAATCTCGTCTAGAGTGTGACTCTATTAGAAATACCTACATTTTGGATGTACATCCTATTGTAGTGATGTTTCGATACGAGTACCTGGCTCTAGAGACCAATGAATTTTAGGATTATAGAACCCGCCTAGAAAAGAGTTCACGAATTTAGAAGCCTATAGACTTTAAATTTTTTCCAATCTTAGATAGAATGCATCTAAGTCATATCCTAACCTTCTTGCTTTTAAATGACATATTTTTATTTTTATTTTTTATTTTTTATTTTATTTTTTATTTGTATTTGTATTTTTATTATTTATTTATTTGTTTTTTTTTTGTTTTTTGTTTTTGTTTTTTTCTCCACTACCCGACATCAGTATACCTCTCAATTTTTCTTTGTTGCATCCATGCAAATAGCTTTCATTGTTAATGATAAAGTTAAATATTTTTTATAGTACCATGCATTCATTTCATACATTAAAAATTATTTTCAACACCATACCATACAATATATCATATGCACAAGAGTTTCACTAGTGTCCGAGAAAAAATAACAAAAAACAAAAGTACATTTTTTAAAAAATAAAGAAAAGAAAACAAAGACACAAAAGTTAAAAAGTTATTACATCCTTGATCTTGAAGAGTGTAACGCCTAGATACGTGGGTATAAAAATACCGAAAAACATTTTCATATTTATATAAGAGAAAAAGTACTATAATAAATAATGAAGTTCTCGAAAGAAATAATATTGTAAAATTATTAAAATAAAACCTTACAGCTGAAAATTCCTTAATAATCAAAATATTCAAATCTGGGCATTTAATAACTAATCCCGAAATAAACTACAATGTAGACACTATGTCTACTAACTCTTGATCTACTAACCTAATCTAAGGAAATTACTCTTCTCAAAGGAAGTATGACTTCTCAACTCTCGACGTCCCCAACGGTCCCAGTCTCTAAAAACAACACTTTAATGAGATACTAAATCCCAATGAATAATACACACATTTTTAAAAATCGTATTGTTCTCAGCCGGCGCGGTAACCGGAAAAATCGATCATGGCACCCGCTTTCTTCCAAAAATATTCTTTAGAAATATATATGATATAACTATGATTTTTCTATAATAACCAATTACTTCCTATAATTAATAAAAATCATCAATTAAATTAACAATAATTCACATCTATAATAATAGAATAAATCCAATATACACATTTATTCTGCAGAAAAATAAACCAATCAATTCAAGGATGTCTCATCGTTATATGGAGATTTACTACTTCCGCGAAGTGAGTATTATCTCATCATGTGGAGCACCAACTCATCCATTGTGGGGTACAAGACCCATCCATGTGGAGTTTAAACCTCATCTCTTTGTGAAGTTTAAAACTCATCTATATGTGGGGTACAAGACCCATCCATGTGGTGTTTAAACCTCATCTCTTTGTGAAGTTTAAAACTCATCTATATGTGGGATACAAGACCCATCCATGTTGAGTTTAAACCTCATCTCTTTGTGAAGTTTAAAACTCATCTATATGTGGGGTACAAGACCCATCCGTGTGGAGTTTAAATATCATCTCTTTGTGAAGTTTAAAACTCATCTATATGTGGGGTACAAGACCCATCCATGTGGAGTTTAAACGTCATCTCTCTGTGAAGTCTAAAACTCATCTATATGTGGGGTACAAGACCCATCCGTGTGGAGTTTAAACATCATCTCTTTGTGAAGTTTAAAACTCATCTATATGTGGGGTACAAGACCCATCCATGTGGAGTTTAAACCTGATCTCTTTGTGAAGTTTAAAACTCATCCATATGTGGGGTACAAGACCCATCTCCAGCACACACAATCAAAGTAATTCATATTTTTAACAATCATATTCGTAAGATCATATTTATAATATAATATTTCATTTGAATATAATAACAACAATCATTCAGGAAAATATAATAAAACAATCTATTAAAGAATATATATATTTATAATATGATATGTTATTTGAATATAGTAACAACAATCATTCAGGAAAATATAATAAACTAATCTTTTAAAGAATATATATTTACAATATGATATTTCATTTGAATATATAATAACAAAAATCATTCAAGAAAATATAATAAAACGATCTATTAAAGAATATATATATTTATAATATGATATTTTATTTGAATATAATAACAACAATCATTCCAGAAAATATAATAAAACAATCTTTTAGAGAATATATATATATATATATAATATGATATTTTATTTGAATATATAATAACAACAATCATTCAAAAAAATATAATAAAACAATTTTTTTAAAGGATATATATTCAAACCATCATAAAACGGTAATTCAACAAACAGTAGTAAATAAATCAATTCATAATCTATTATTACAATTCCTAAAATTTCAATTTTAATAGAGTTAGATTCTCAACAAAATATAATTTTATAGGAAAGTACCATTCAAAATATCTAACTCTTTTTCCATCCCAAGTTTCCAAAATAAATGTACCATGAAAGTTTAAAGGGTTTGATTACTCACCTCTTGAAGCGTTCTTTGATAAAAATGTTCCGTATGTTAATCGTTATTAACCCCTATTGCAATCGCAACCGTACTTTTGCTCCTCTTTATATTTTGGCATAGTTTTCTCTATTGAGTTTTTAATTCAGTATTTTTATCCTTTCTATCTATTTATATTTAAATATTTATAAGATAATCTGACTAGGTATCCTATATTTGCCCCATTAAATTCTTGGTTGTTACAAATAGTACAAATTGAATTCATTTAGGATTGGTTGTTTGTTTGATTTTGTTTGACTCCTTAATAATAGGTAATTACATAACAAAAGGTTGTTATACTAACTTTGTTTGTTATTATCTATTTCACATAAACCTTAAACAAACAAAACAAACTTCCTATTATACTTTATAAGTCTCTAACAAACAAAACAACTTACTATTGTCATCTTATTTTAAGCAAATTGGTTATTGATAACAATTAGAGTATTATTAATAATAATAATACTAATAATATAATCATAATAATCTATAAATTAGAATGTTTTAAAATTTGAAATTCTAATTATTTTTAGTCCTTTGATTTAGGATGTTACAAAGAGAATGAATAAATGAAAACTACCCTCTAGTTGCCCCCACCATAAATGACGACTCCACCCCCTTTTATTTTTCTCATTATTTTTTTAGTAATTTTCTCATTCATAGGTTATTTTTATTGTTTCTAAATTAGGCTTTTGGTTAAAATAACTACTATTTTGTAAAATTATTTTTGAAATATATTTTGTAGAACTAAATTAAAATAAAACACATTTCAAACTCCTGTCTAAGAAAATATAGTGATTTTTAATTCGAGTTTCTTCTATAGTCTCTTATTTGAGCAAGATCCACATTTTAATAGCATCTCTTTTTTATATAGGTAATCTCTTTTTTCATAAAGGTAAAATAAATAAAGACTGGCTAATAAGGGAGATTAATTTATTCAATTAAAAAGACTATAAAAGAGCATAATTTATCTCTTTCTCTATCGGGTCATTTCTAATTCTACTATGACAACGCATTTTGGTCTTTTTTTTCTCTCTCTAAAAAATTTATTTGATGTATTTGTGTTGACACCTAAAAAATTTCGTACCCTAAAAATCAACAAGGAAGATATGTTATATATGTTAAAATGGGTGTCTACCATGAGTATATTACTATCAACTTTAAAAAAAAAATTATTATACGGTGATGGCTCTGCAAACACAATTATCACCGCAGACAAGAGTGTTCAGAATGGACTCAACATGCCCGAAACAACTACATTTTGTAAGTTAATCATTAATTCTCACTATTTTATTCATCTATTTTTCTTAAAGTTAATAGAGAATATAAAGTTATCTTGATAATTATGTTAGTTGAGAAAAGGGAGAGAGAAAATATTGAATAGAGATTTTCTTATGTTAATCTAGTATGTTTATTAGATCTTAATTTGTTAGTTTATTTCAAATCGTGTACAATAGTTATGTTAATCAAGAAGAGAGCAAAAAAATATTTAAGTTAATAGAGAATTTATTTAAAAATTGCTTGTAAAAATTTATGCAAAATTTGGGTAATTTTTATTTTGGTAGCTGAACGAAAATTAAATATGATGTGTAATTATCTAATTAATCTTATGTGAATTAATTTTTGTATATTTAAATGTGCTTGTAGCCACCTCTGGTGAAGACTTCACTGCCATGTCAATTGCATTTGAGAATAAAGCTGGTCCAAGAGCTTAACAAGCAGTAGCACTTCGTGTTGAAGGTGATCGCTTAGTATTCTTCCGGTGTGCATTTCTTGGTTATCAAGACACATTGTACGCAAACAAGGGTCATCAATTCTACCGTAACTGTGAAATTTATGGAACCATTAATTTTATTTTCGGTCAGGGTACTACCTTGATCCAGAACTCTAAGATCTTGGTAAGGAAGCCCATTCAAGGACAACAAAACATTATGGTGGCAGATGGCTCACAAAACAAGGACGTGCACATTGAGCTATATCCTTATCGGTTTATAGTGAAGACTTACTTGGCAAGGCTATGTAAGGCTTTTTCAAGGGATGAGGACCCCATCCCCATTCAAGATGACTTCCTTGATAAGCAACTGCCACAATTGCGTGAGGTAACTCCTTGGTTTGTTGATTTAGTTAATTATCTAGTTGCAGGAGTCCTTCCTGCAGATTCATCCAGAACACAAATACACAAACTTAAAAGTGATGCCAAATACTATGTGTGGGATGATCCATATCTATGGAAATTCTGTAGTGACCAGGTGATTAGGTGATGTGTTCCCCACCATGAGGCTCAATCCATTCTTCATTTTTGTCATGCCTCTCAAGCTGGGGGACATTTTGGTCTTCAACGGACAGCCAAAAAAGTCTTGGACTCAGGTTTCTTTTGGCCCACTTTGTTTAAAGATGCTTTTGAGACTTACAAAACTTGTGAACAGTGTCAAATAGCAGGAACAGCAATCACTCGTAGGAGTGAGATGCCTCAACAACCTATGCTTTTCTGTGAAGTATTTGATGTGTGGGGCATTGACTTCATTGGCCCTTTTCTTGTATCTTATGGTTTTGTCTACATTTTACTTGCTGTTGATTATGTTTTGAAGTGGGTGGAAGCAATACCCATTAGGACTAGTGATTCTAAAGTTGTTGCAGGATTTTCAGATCAAATATTTTTTGCAGGTTTGGAATACCCCGGGCCATCATAAGTGATCAAGGCACTCATTTTTGCAACCTCACCATGGACGCTTTGCTTCGGAAGTATGGGGTTGTGCATAGAGTTTCTACACCTTATCATCCCCAGACTATTGGGCAAGTTGAAATCTCAAATAGGGAAATCAAAAAGATGTTAGAAAAGATGGTGCAGCCAAACAGGAAGGACTGGAGCCGTCGGCTGGAAGATGCTCTTTAGGCTCACAGAACAGCCTACAAAACACCAATAGGAATGTCCCCTTATCGACTTGTGTTTGGTAAGGCATGCCACCTCCCAGTGGAAATAGAGCACCGTGCTTATTGGGCTGTTAAGAGCTGTAACCTTGAGATGGAGAAAGCAGGTTTGGAGAGAAAGCTTCAATTGCAGCAACTTGAAAAGCTTAGACTAGAAGCTTATGAGAACTCCCGGATCTATAAAGATAAAACTAAGTCTTGTCATGATAAGATGATTTCTAGAAAGGAATTTTCCATTGGCCAAAAGTTTTACTGTTTAACTCCCGTCTGAAAATTATGGCAGCTAAACTTCGATCCAAGTGGATTGGCCCTTTTGTTGTTGCTAACACTTTTCATCATGGTGCAGTGGACATAAAAAGTGAAAACACCGATAAAGTGTTCAACGTAAATGGACAACGCCTCAAGCTATTCCATGAGAGCTCTGTGCTTGAAGATACTACCATAGAAGAACTCTTTTTAGAAAAGCCCACCTACACTGAAAATGGTTGTGTTGTGAGCAAAGAGAGTCGATAATAAAAGTCAATGATATTTTGTTGAGTTACTTCTCAATGTTATTTTTCTCTCTTGATCATTACTCCTTTATCCTCTTTGATTTTTAGCCTAGTGTCCTTAGGATTATTCCACCCTTACCTTGGCCACGTTACAACCTGAATAAAGACATTTTGATCATTATGTGCATGTGTTTCAATTATAGATGTTAGACGCTTGTCAAGCCTATGGTAGTGCTAGCTTTCATGATGTGCTTTGAGGGTAAATAGTAACCCAAGCACTTGAGTGATTGAGAGAATTTTATATCTTGTGAGGACTCTATCACTTATGATGCATTCTTTAGTTAATTTATCCTCTTGTTTGTCTTGGTTGTGAAAATTATCCATGAATATCAGATTCCTTGAAGTTTAAATTTTTTTCTTTTGTTCACCACTTTGCATTCTTGAGAATATTTGGAATCGCATGCATTGCTTTGCACAGAGTGCAAAAGCTTAAGTGTGGGGGAATTTGATCATAGCACTTGGGCGCATGTTTCTAGCTTTTTGCTTTGATTTTTTAAAATAACTTTATAGCTTAGAATAATTTTTTAGTTTGTTTTTAAACTTTGGGTTGAAATTGAATTATAATTTTATTATTTGCATTTTGACCCCTGCTCGCTCTGTAGGCCATAACTTGAGCTCTGGATATCAGATTGAAGTATGCGACCAGTCGTTGGAAAGCTAAATATTAGAGCTACAACTTTTGTGTGGGAATAAAATCTCAATGTCGAACTCTACTTGGCCTAAATTGCAGATCTCGTAATCTGGACAGTTTTAATAATTTTAAATCGCGGGCCACTTGTTTTTATAGCCCAAAACCAAGCATTATATATTGGGAATTTTCTTTCCTTTCTTGGTATGAAGTATTTTCGGACAAAAGAACCAGAATTAAGAAATATAAACGCTTTTTATTTTTAATTTCATGGAAGGCTAATTTTACAAGGTTAATCCACGAGTTCAGAGTTTCATCACACCTGGAGATTCAGGTTACATCGTCGATTCTGATTCATGATTCTATTTGCGTTTATTTGATCATATTGATATTCCGATTGCTTAAATTGAATTTCAATAGGATCGATTAAATTTATTTTACAAAATTTGGTTTCAGTCTCTAATTTAATTGAATTATAATTCTGCGACGCTTGATCGTTAATTGTAATATTTTGATGATTGTGATGCTTAATCCAGTCAATGAAACCGAATTCACGTAGGGTTGATTGTACGCTTGTTTGATCAATTCTATAGTCAAATTAGAATAGAATCATGAATTAGAAATTAAACTCATTGATAGAATCTATGATAGGTCCCGATACTCGAATAAGTGGATTAATCGTTTTGCTCATCTGTTCAAACTAAATCATTATAAAAACCTCCAATTTCGAATTTCAACTCGGTTAATATCATTAAATCAGAAGTCCTTGCGAAACGACTCGAGTTATTACCCCTTTCTACACTTATTTTCAATCGTATTTGACCCGTGTGCGACAGCGGATCATTATGCCTCCCTCCACTTCCTAAGAATTAACAGTTTCATCAAATAGTTAGTTAGCTATATATTTGTCATTGACATCAATTTAAAGCTCCTTGTCCGCTGTCCATTAATCCTAGAGAAATTTTATCATTTTTTATTAAATATGAATTTTTTAAATGACATAAACTCAAGATAAAAGTAATAAAAATATGGACCTAGAAATCAAATTTTGATATCGCTTTCTGCGAAAGAATTTTTTATAATGCTATAAACACAGATGCAAAAAAAAAAACAATTCAAAAAAATATATTCAAATTTCAAGAGAGACTAAAATTGCATGCATGATAACTTTGTAGGGATAAAAATATCGAGACTACAAACAAAATTAAAATTTTTTTATAGAATTTAAAATCTTATTTAGCCCTCAAATCAAATTTTCGCCACTGAACAAACACGTTAAAAATAAATTAATTAACATTATTCATTAATTTGTTGGAATTTTAACACTAACTAAAAATTATATATACAAGTTATAGAAAATATCAATATTTCAAGAGAAATCATGAACGGCGTACCTTTAGAATTCGAGAGAGATCGCACTTGAGAGAATAAACATGAGTGATGCACTAACCTCATTCCTATATAGAATTTAGAGTCTTCTCAACAATGAGTTAACCGTATAATGAGACAATGATTAAAAAGTTAAATGACTTAATGAAAAACTCTCTCATTAGACTTAATAGAATGGTTCAACGGTCCATCACGATGCATTCAAAAACATAACTCAATACATATTTATCAATTAATTAGTACTTAATAACTATATACCATAATTTATATTTAATAATAATTCCCAATAATTGATTATTATCAATCTTATAGTTATAATTAATATTCTAACATAATTAACCAACTCTCCAACTAAAAACCATTACTTTGAAAATATATAGAAAGCTAAAAATAATTTAATGATTTAACATTTATAAAAAAAAATTAACTCGAATTAAATGGTTTAGTATCACTTTATTTAAGTTTTCATCAGAAGTTAATGTTCCTTAAAATAAAATAATAAGAGGTTTTAAGATACCAATATCACAAGAAACTCCACTATATATGAGCACAAAATCTACTATTTATAAATTCTTATAACTTATTATCTGGAATTGAATGAACTAACACAAAGCCATTAAGTTTTAATATGATCAAAATTTGGAAGTTTGGCCTCTTCTAATAATGTATACAAGGTACAATTATTGATAGAGAATGCTAATACGAGTATAGAACCCTCATAGAAAAAAAAAATATCACATGATATGTCAAAAACTTAACCAAGTATATATTTCTACTTGAAATATTGGTGGAGAATACTAATACTAGTATAGAGTCACATAAAAATTATATATTATCACATGACAAAGTCAGAAAATCAAGTAAGTATATATTTCTACTTCAATTAATAGTACAAAAATCCATAAGACCAATGTAGTCGGTAAATATTTATATCACAAAAAAAAAGTAAGTATTTATTAACCATACTTTATTAGGCTTGTCTTTTTTCAAATAAGTTTTATTATTCTCATTCTTATCAGCCACTACTGCACATGCAAAAACTACACTTAAAATGAAAAGTAAAGCATAACATCTATATGTGACTCAAAAGTATTTGTTTTTACAATTCACAAAAAGTGTATTATTATTAGTGACATTGAATTTATCCATACTTGTTCGTTTCTTCATTTGAATAAAATCAATAGTATTGCTACATATAACATGAAAAATGTAATTCAAAATTTTTATCTTCACACATAAAATTAATTATGAGGCACTTATCCAAGATACATTTTAATTCTTTTTTTCTCCTATTTTCATTACATTCTTTTTAATTTTCTTTTCAATATTTAAAGTCTTCCAAATTTGTTGTTCTTCTAATCAATATGAATTTTGATGAAAGTAGGGTAATATTTTTGCCAAAAAAAATTAAAGAACTAAACAAAATTGAAATTAAGCATTAAATAATGTGGACAGAATTTTATATAGATTAACCTATGCATTAAACAATGACTAAAGAGGTTCCTTAGGATGATGCCAAAATTTGATACACACCAATAAACTAGCGCTTCACTCTCTTTTATCAATGAAACAAAATAATATTTCACAAAATTGATTAAAATAAATAATCAAAACCACAAAATGGGACCAACCTTAGTTAATGCCATCTATCTATTGGTTTGTCCATTTCCAACCATAGATCAAAAGCAAAAAATAATGTTAGAGAAATTTGCATTTGTAATTTTTGTTATTGTTTTTCAGACAAGGCAACCTAATTCACCTTTTTCTCTTATAGATTTTTTTAGTCAAAGATAATTTAATTTAAAGTATGTCGCGTATTAAATGTGAATAATTTTTTTTGTCATAATTCAAATATTAGTTTCTCACGTTATAGGAACTTAATATCCGCTAGATCCAACTCCTAAAATTGTATATAAGATTGTTTTGTATAGAGTAAAAATTGTATGTTATTTTATAGAGACTAAATTTAATAGGTGGATATTTAATAGACTCAAATTAAACACATTTCACCCTTTTAAAAAATAACTAGCAAATTTTTATCTTCTTTTGTTTTCTCTCTCTTTGGAACTAACATTTATTTATTAAACCAACTTCTTTTTAAGAATCAAAGCAACTTATAAACTAAAGAATTGAATAAAACATTATTTTAAAGCAAAGACAAAATTTGAGAGTACGTAACTCCTGCCATAATCTATCCCTTGAATTTCCTAGCTAGCCAACAGGAATGATAGTAACAAAAATAACAAGTAATTGAATTTTAAGTTCTTTATTTGTGAATGAATTTTTTAAAATATTGTAAACATGCCAACAAAAAATAATTCAAAAATATATGTTTACTCAATAACATAAACTAAAACTGTGTATAAGACTCTTTTATAGGAATTAAAAATTATATGTTATTTTAGAGAAACTAAATTTATTAAGTCAATATGTTATAGACTCAAAACACATTTAACCCTTTTAAAAAATAACTAACAAAATATTTATCTTATTTTGTTTTCTCTCTCTTTGGAACTTACGTTTACTCATGAAACCAACTTTTTTTGTTTTTTTAAGAATCCAACCAACTTATAAACTATTATAAACTAGAGAATTAAATATGAAATTCTTTTAAAGCAAAGACAAAATTATGACATTATTTCCTAGCTAGCCATGGTATGATAGCAATGGCTTACTCACCAAGAGCTCCTTATCAAACTACCACTTTGAGCACTCTGTTTGATCAATGAAACAAAGAAATCATTTTTACCAAAATGATTAAAACCAATAATCAAAACGCCTCAGTTAATACAAAACTATGTCATTGGTTTTTTCATTTTATTCTATTGATCGATATGCAAATAAATGCTAGAGAAGGTCGTGGTTGTCATATTTTGTCAATGTTTTTTAATCATTTATCTTTTTTTTTTCTTTTCTAGATTTTCTTTTTTAAAGTAAGTATTTATTACACACTGTATATTTAGACTTTTCGTCTATTATCAATATAAGAACTAAAGCACTACACAAAAGACTTTTCGTCTATTATCAATATAAGAACTAAATCACTACACAAAAATCAACACTATATGATAACTAGAAAAAGAATTATACATGTTATCTGATGTAGAAAAATAATTATACATGTTCTCTGATATGTGATCACACTTCTGTTTTTATTTCACATGCTTCCTGCAATATGTAGATTGTGGAGTACTGGTTAAAGACGAAAGTGGCCATGGAGTGCTGGTTATTAAAAAATTAATTAATTGTGGCACCATGTCATGTCACGGTATGACAAATGATACTACATGTGTGTAGAATGTAAATAATGTAAGTGACTTTCAAAAGGACAACAACAGATATACGATGGGAACAAGAAATTTGATCAAACCAGCTAAACTTAGTATAATTATTACATTCATTATTACTTCCACATTATCAAAAGTTTAATAAATTAAATAAAAAAAATAATGATTAGCTATAAGGAGGCTCTTCTATGCTTTTGCAACTGGTGTGAAGTGAAGGCAACCCCAAAACTTTACATGCTGTCAAGCAAGGTTAAGTTTGTTACTAGCTATTGTTCATACAATAGCATGTTCTGTGAATCATCTTTGTAATTCAAAATTTTCATTCTAACACATTATTTTTTCTTTATTTTTTTCTATCACATTAACAATTTATTATATCGTTCTCTTTATCCCTCAAGGTATATATACCTTATGAATATATATCAACAAATTTTCTATGTGAATATTAAATACTCTACAATTATTATATGACACATCGGAACACATATATGAATTCTCTTGGGACCTTTTTTCAATGTCCAATTTAATAGAGTTCTATTAAAAAAAAAAAACAAACTATAGAATATGATAATTTAATAGACTATCAAAGGTACATATGTACAAATCGAATTTTAATCCGAATAATTTTTATAATGACATTTGGCAACTGCATATTGAAAAACAAAATGGTATACAATGCCGCAAATTAGTTCCAACTTTCAAATTGTCCTGTTTTCACGTCGCCAACTAATTCTATCATAGGAATCAAAACCACAAAATAGGACCTGCCTCAGTTAATACAAACTATGTCATTGGTTTGTCCATTTGCTTCTATTGATCGATATGCAAACAAATGCTAGAGAATTTTGCATTGATGCATAAATTATTAGAAGGTCGTGGTTGTCATTTTTTGTTATTGTTTTTTAATCATTTGTCTTTTTTTTTTTCTTTCATAGATTTTCTATTTTAGTGATTATCTTATTTGATTAGTATCAGATACTAAATACGTGTCTTTAGTCGAAATTCGAACATTTGTTTTCATTCAACACTCCTAATAAAAAATGACAAATATCTTGTCAAAAAATATTAAAAAAATTGTAAATATCTTGTCAAAAAAAGTTATCACATGATGAAGTGAGAAAATAAAGGATGTATATATATTAATTTCTCCTTCAATTGTACAAAAATTCATACAATGTTCTTGCAAACGGGACAAAGACTTAAGTTTATAAGAGTAAAATATTCAATTCAAATGAAAGTAAATATTTATTGTATGTGAGGTATTAGTTTCAATGGTTAAAATTTGAGTTTGTAATTTCAAAGAATATAATTCAAATTTCACTTGAAACAATTATAAAATAATCATTAGTATTACCATTATTAATGATAATTTTCTCGGCCCTAATTTTTTTAAAGTCAATATTTATTACACACTGTATATTTAGACTTTTCGTCTATTATCAATATAAGAAACTAAAGTACTACACAAAAATCAACACTATATGATAACTAGAAAAAGAAAAAAAAGATATAT